>JAGIQG010000002.1:11805619-12263353 GCA_024679065.1 Sphyrna mokarran
TTGGGCCGAAGGGCCTGTTTCCTGTGCTGTGTTGCTCTAATCTCTAATCTCTAAATCCCCCAAACATACACACCCTTGGACACTATGGAGCAATTTAGCTCGGTCAATTCGCCTAATCTGCACAGCTTTGGACTGTGGTAAGAAACTGGAGCGCCCAGAAGAGACCCACACAGACACGTGAAGAATGTGCAAACTCCACATAATCACTGCCAAGGCCAGAATTAAACCTGGGGCCCTAAAGCTGGAGTGTTAACCACTTTGCCACCATGTCATCCCCAGCTGAGACTTTATTGTGTTCTGAAGCTTTGGATTGCAACCTCCCTAAATTTGCCTAGCAACCTGTCAGGGGTGCAGACAGCTCCCTTGAATGGAAATCTGTAGCGAATACAAGTTAATTCATTTTGAGACTGGAAGAGAGGTAGGATAGGGTCTCGGGTCTGCTCGAAGCTGGAACCTTATAATGGAGTAATCGTTCAAACAGCTGTCTTGAACTGCACAGAGAACTTTAAATGAGGAACTCATGGAAACTCCAGAGAGCTGTAACAAAAATAAGGGGCGGCACAGCAGCACAGTGATTAGCACTGAGGCTTCACAGCTCCAGAGAGCTGGGTTCGATTCCCGGCTTGGGTCACTGTCTGTGTGGAGTTTGCACATTCTCCTTGTGTCTGCATGGGTTTCCTCCCACAGTGTAAAGATATGAAGTTTAGGTTGATTGGCCATGCTTAAATTGCCCCTTAATGTCCTGAGATGTGTAGGTTAGAGGGATTAGTAGGTAAAATATATAGGGATATATAGGGATATGGCTGTAGGGCCTGGGTGTGGTCAGTGCAGACTTAATGGGCCGAATAGCCTCTGTCTGTACTGTAGGGGATCTATGATCTAAGATTTTAGAAGCCTGAAACTCAGTAATCAGAGTCTTTGGAGAACAAACATCTAGTCACAGAACCAGGAAAAGTTCGGATAGATCTGTTCGTGAAAACTACTCGAAAAAGACTTTTAAAAAGTGAAATAACTCCTCAGAGGCCAGTGTCCCTTCACCAGATCCTTTTATTTACAAACTCAATTCCACTCCTAAGAGTACAAAGTCAGAACCTAGAATGTCAGTAGCCCTGATACTCTTCAATTTACATATGGGTGAAACTTCCTGATTAGGCTGGTAAGCATTATCGCTGTTTCTGGCAAAAGTAATCATTACCTCAATGAGGGAGCTCATATTCCAAGAGGCCAAGCTCATGGGCTCATTGAGGTCATTAGAAGAAGTTACACTAGTAATTATTTCATTCCTGTATGTGAACACATTGTGAAGGAGTGACTGGTATCTCAAAAACCTGGCATTGTGAGACTTCCTACCATCACAAAAAGTGGTGGAGCAATGTAGCCTTGTTAAGAGTGTAGTGGGGGCGAATAGCTGGTTTGAAATACTGGCATGGACTCAATACTAAAGATGGATTGAACATAAGGACATAAGAAATAGGAGCAGGAGTGGGCCATTTAGCCCTTGGAGCCTGCCCTGCCACTCAATGAGATCATGGCTGATCTGAAGTGGATCAGTTCCACTTTCCCACTTTCTCCCCATAACCCTTAATTCCCTTGTCTATCAGAAATCTATCTACCTTGTGACTTAAATATATTCAGCGAGGAAGCCTCCACCATTTCAATGGGCAGAGAATTCCAGAGATTCACTACCCTTTGAATGAAGAAGTTCTTCCTCAACTCATCTAAAGTGCGCACCTTCACACCCATCCCCTGCCCCCACCTTATTTTGAGGCTGTGGCCTCTCGTCCTGAAAGCTTTGGTCAGCCAGGCCTTTGGAAAATGTGAACCGGATTTTGGAATGTGGATTACTAAGTGAATGTTTTGCGATGAAACAAGATATTAATGCCCATTTCTGGGAGTGGAGTTTAGATCCTCTCAAAAGACATCATCTGGGATATTTATTGGGAGAAATCTGCAAACATTGACTTTGTGTGCTGATTTTAGCTTCAAATGTAGTTTGTCATCCATACTAATCTTAAACCTGTATTTAAGTGTTAAGCTAAAGGAGAAATAGGGGATCTTTGTATTATCATCCATTTTTATGTTTGATAATTTTTTCTTTTATTCATTAATTAGTGATACTGTGACTCTATTTGCTCTACATGTGATAAAACAAAAAAATAACTGGCCATTATGTTTTACTAAGCTTGGGCCCCATTCTGGAATCTTCCTGTCCTATTACAACACCAACTGGGATCAGAACATAAATAGACAGACTGGGTTGTATTCTTGATGATTATGGAGTGAACTGATTGAAGGTTTTGAGACATTAAGATAGATTAAATAGAAACAATTTTTGCTAATTGGTGAGTATAGTACCAGGAAGCAAAAAAACATGGAAATAGAAGTAAGTTTATACTGGATGGTCCCTTAAGCTAACTTCATCCTTCTCTCTTCCACCTTCTTCCATCAGGAAAAAGATACAAAAAGCTGAGATCACATCATAATGGACACAAGAACAGCTTCTTCCCATTAGACTTTTGAATAGTCCGATCACATATTAAGCTGATCTTTTTCTTCACCCTATCAGTAACTGCAACACTAAATTCTGCACCCTTCTTTTCCTTCTCCCCATGTACTCTATGTCTGCAATAGCACCGAAGAAACACTAATAATAAATCAATTCAATTCAGTATAATTATAGCTGATCCTCAGCCTCAACTGTACTTCTCTACCCATTGTCCATATCCTGTGATTGCCTAAGAGACCAAAAATCTGTCTATGCCAATCTTAAAATATTCAGCAATGGAGTATCCACAAATCAGATGGGGAGAGAATTCCAAAGCTTCATAGCCCTCTTAGTGAAGGAATATTCTCTCATCTTAGAAGGGGGGGTAACATTTTGGAATAACCTTCAGCAAACAGCAATTGATGCCAGATCAATTGTAACTTTTAAATCTGAAACTGATAGAATTTTGCTGACCAAGATATTAAGAAATATGGGACAAAAGACAGAATACAAAGATAGGTTGAAGATGGTGGGAACAGACTTCTGCTGCTAAGTTCTTGACCAAACCAATACAATTGACTGTATTACACCATTGGAGGAAATTTTAACTATGATTGGCAACGTGTTTACATAGAACACAGAACATTACAGCACAGTACAGGCCCTTCAGCCCTCAATGTTGTGCCGAGCTATGTCCAAATCCAAGATCAAGCTATCCCACTCCCTTATAATTCTGGTGTGCTCCATGTGTCTATTCAATAACCGCTTGAAGGTTCCTAAAGTGTCCGACTCCACTATCACAGTTGGCAGTCTATTCTGTACCCCAATCACTCTCTGAGTAAAAGAATCTACCTTGGACTCCCTCCTATATCTCCCACCATGAACCTTATAGTTATGCCCCCTAGTAACAGCTATATCCACCTGAGGAAATAGTCTTGAGGAATAGTGTTTAATCCATGGCACACAGATTAGATTCAATCTCTTGCCTTTGCTAACTTTGTCAAGTTCAAGGTAGGAGTGGTGATTTCCAGAGCTTATGGTCATCAGTGGATTCCAGATATTTTTATTGAATTCAAATTCTATCATCTGCCATGGCGGGATTCGAACCCAGGTCCCCAGAACATTATCTGAGTTTCTGGATTTAATAGTTTACTGATAATACCTCTAGGCCATCGCCTCCCCACTTATATCTCATACTGTTGATTTAAATTATTGAACAGCCCCCAAACCCAATGCAGACTCCCCAGCCAGAGAGAGTCTTTCCCTATTCAATCAAGCAAAACTCCAATCTTAAATCTATGAAATCACCTCAGCATTGTCTGCTGCTATTCTACTATCTCAAGAATCTTTAAACAATTATGGGTCCTATCCCTGGCATTGTCCAAGTGAATTGTTGCTTATCCATTCTGTTTTTTAACATAATTCCTACAATAAAAAGACCAAAGATGTGCACAAAATAATTAAGTATGGCCATGCCAATGCTTAATATAAATTTGGAATTGATTCTTATCTTTTGGTTCTAATTTAAAGTATTGTTTTATAGAATTTGATCTAGCTGCACTCACATTTTTAACAAGATGTTTCACAACACCAGGTTAAAGTTTATTTGGAATCACGAGCTTTTGGTGCACTGTTCCTTCCTTAGGTGAGTGGAGAATTGGGTTCACAAACACAACGTATATAAACAGAGACACAACTACAAGATAATAGAATATAGAACATTGAAAAACAACAGCACAACCAGGCCCTTTGGCCCAGAAGTTGCGCCGAACATGTCCCTGCCTACCATGCTTATCTATAACCCTCTATCTTACTAAGTCCCATGTACTTATCCAAAAGTCTCTTAAAAGACCCTATCGAATCTGCCTCCACCACCACTGCCGGCAGCCGATTCCATGCACCCAACACCCTCTGAATGAAAAACTTACCCTCGACATCTCCTCTGTATCTATGCCCCAGCACCTTAAACCTGTGTCCTCTTGTGGCAGCCATTTCAGCCCTGGGAAAAAGCCCCTGAGAATCCACTCAATCAATACCTCTTAACATCTTATACACCTCTATCAGGTCACCTCTCATTCTTCGTCTCTCTAAGGAGGAAAGACCGAGCTCCCTCAACCTATCCTCATAAGGCATGCCACCCAATCCAGGCAACATCTTTGTAAATCTCTGCACCCTTTCTATGGCTTCCACATCCTTCCTGTAATAAGGCAACCAGAACTGAGTACAATACTCCAAATGGGGTCTGACCAGAGTCTGATACAGCAGCGACATTAGCTCCCGATTCCTAAACTCAAATACCGATTGATGAAGGCAAGTACACCATACGCCTTCTGAACCACGTCCTCTACTCGCGATAATGGTTGGAATGCGAGTCTTTACAGATAATCAAGTCTTTACAAGTCCAAACAATGCAAGTGCAGAGAGGGATAATCACAGGTTAAAAAAGTCTCAAGCCAGGTCAGTTAGTTGAAATTTGCAAGCCCAGGCAAAATGGTGGGGGGTTACACGTCGTATGACATGAACCCAAGATCCCAATTGAGGCCACTCTCATATCTGTGGAACTTGGCTATCAGTTTCTGCTCAGCGATTCTGCATTGTCGTGTGTCTTGAAGACAGCTTTGGAGAATGCTTACCCGAAGATCAGAGACCAAATGCCCTTAACTGCTGAAGTGTTCCCCAACAGGAAGGGAACATTCCTGCCTGGTAATTGTCGCGTGGCATCTGCTCATCCATTGTGAGCTGTCTTCTCAGATAGCTACTGAGAATCTGCATCCATCACACATACTGCAATTTACCTATTTAATCAGTAAGTTCTTCAATTTGTCAGACACAATTTGCCTTCAATAAATCAACGCTGACTGTCCTTGATTAAAGAATGCAGGTCTGACCATCACGCAGTGGAAGGATAGATTGACCACAGAGGGAGTTGGAATCTGCTTTCAGCAGAATGAAACCAAGGGTTAATTTACGAACGGAGATTGTACAATCTGGGGTTGTATTCCCTGGAAACTTACAAAGTTAAAAGATGATGTGATGAAACTTTTTGTGATCGATAGTTTAGACAGAGAAATGACTTCCGCTTTGAGGGGGATCTTATAGAAACATATAAGATTATGAAGGGAATAGATAAGATAAAAGCAGGAAGATTGTTTCCACTGGCAGGTGAAACTAGAACTATGGGGTATGGCCTCAAAATAAGAAGGTGCAGGTTTAAGACTGAGTTGAGGAAGAATTTTTTCACACTGAGGGTTGTGAATCTGTGGAACTCCCTGCCCAGTGAAGCAGTTGAGGCTACCTCATTGAATGTTTTTAAGGCAAGGATAGATCAATTTTTGAACAATAAAGGAATTAAGGGTTATAGTGTGTGGGTGGGGAAGTGGAGCTGAGTCCACAAAAAGATCAGCCATGAATGGTGGAGAAGGCTCGAGGTAACCGATGGCCTACTTCTGCTCCTAGTTCTTATGTTTGTTATGAGCCTAGCACTAAGAGAACATGGGGGAGTTTGGGGTGGGGGGGGAGTTTCCCATCCTGCCCGCTAGGGCAATCTTAGTTGGAGGGGGAGGGGAACAGACCGTGCAAAGATTCATTGACCTCTAGCGGGATTTTCCAGTTTTAGGACGAGTGTGGCTGGAAAATTCCGCCCATTGTCTGAAAATTCAAGCCAGATTTTTCAGGCTCAAATGAGGAAACATCTTTAGAGAACAAGGCTAGGGGAAGTTTGGAAGTCTCCCGCACAAATAGTAATTGATGCTTGTTCAGTTCTAAATTTTAACTCTGAATAGTTGATGGTTGTTAACCAAATGTTTTAAGGGATACGGGAAAGACAGGTAAATGGAGTTGGATCGCAGATCAGCCATGATTGAATTGAATGGCAGCAAAACAGACAAAAAGGAACTAAATGTCTCATCCTAATCCTTCTGAATGTGCATAGATTGTTTTTTGAACTCTAAATCACAAGTCTCTTGAAATGAACAAGAATCATAGAATTCCTACAGTGCAGAAGGAGGCCATTCAGCCCATTAAGGGGTGGCATGGTAGCACAGTGGTTAGCACTGCTGCTTCATAGCTCCAGGGACCCAGGTTCGATTCCCGGCTTGGGACACTGTCTGTGTGGAGTTTGCACATTGTCTTCATGTCTGCGTGGGTTTCTTCTGGGTGCTCGGTTTCCTCCCACAGTCCAAAGATATGCCAGTTAGGTTGATTGGCCATGCTAAAAATTGCCCTTAACATCTTGAGATGCATAGGTTAGAGGGATTAGTGGGTAAATATGTAGGGCCTGGGTGGAATTGTGATCAGTGCAGACTAGATGGGCGAGTGGCCTCTTTCTGCACTGTAGGGTTTCTATGATTCTGCATTGACCACAACCCCACCTAGGCCCTACCTCCATAACCCCATGAATTTACCCTGCTAATCTCCCTGAATCTGAGAGACAACTTAGCATGGCCAATCCATCTAACCTGCACATCTTTGCACTGTGGGAGGAAACTGGAGAACCCAGAGGAAACCCACATAGAGAAGGGGCAAATGTGCTCACCCCACACAGACAGTGACCCAAGCTGGGAATTGAACCCAGATCCCTGGCGCCATGAAGCAGCAGCGCTGAACCACTATGCCACTCCAGCAAACTACTTTTATCCAGCTTTAACCTCTCACCAATCATTACATCAGCTAGTAACCAGTTCAGCCACACAACCACTGTCATCTTGAGATAGTTGAAATCATCCAATAATATTACCTTGTGTTTCTTCTATATCACACTGAACTATCTGCATCTCTTCACTGTAGTCCACACCAATCCTGATGGCTTGGTAAAGGAGGAAATCGATGTCAATCTTTATGCATCTTTCCAATTATTCTCAAAACCATTTATTACAAATGTATTGCTCCTAACTCAATTACCAGCCTCAAAGTGTCTCTTTATACTCTTCAGAAAAACAATAATCAATAAGATAAACAAAAATCACAGGAGTATTCAATGGTGGTGAAAGGCCTGAAGTGTCCCAGTGGACATGGCGTGTTCCTTCTCCAAGGTCTTGTGGCCATGAGTGTAGCAGTGGAAGGAGAGCAGACAATCTGGTCAGACGATCCCCTCAACCACCCGCTCCCTAGACCTGTTAATGACCTCTTTGGCCTGGCCTAGGAGCGAGCTTACAAGGAAGCCCTCCTTCACACCAGATGAGTTTCTCTTTATATGGGCTTGGTAATTGATTGAACAGATTGGAAGATAGCTAACGTAAATCCATTGTTCAAAAATGATGCTAGAGAGAAAACAGGGAACCAGAGACAGTAAGCCTAACGTCATCAGTTCTGGGAAAATTGCTAGAGTCCATTATCAAGGATTTCATAACTCAGCATTTGGAAGATAGTGATTTAATCAGACAAAGTCAGCATGGGTTTAGGAACGTAGGAATTAGGAGTGAGAGTGGACAGTTCAGCCCTTCGAGCCTGCTCCGCCATTCTATATGATGGAGTGAGGATTCCATCTCATCCTCACTCACTTCTGTGCTTTTCCTCCATAGTCCTCTATCCCACATTTGGTTAAATATTTATCAATCTTTTTCTTGAATCCATTGATTGATTCTGCATCCACTGCACTCAGGGGCAGTGAGTTCAATAGATTCACAACCACTATGAGAAGTAGCTTCTCCATCTTGATCTTCCCCACCTCTTATTCTACGACTAAGACCTCTTGTCCTAGACCGTTCTAGAAGGGGAACATTTAGTTAACATTTATTTTATCAATTCCATTGAATATTTTATATACCTCAATCAAATGCCCCCTCAATCTCCTGTACTCCAGTGAGTACAAGCCCAACCTACTCAACTGCTCTTCATTTGACAGACCTTCAAACCTGGAATCAATCTAATGAACTTCCCTGTATCACTTCCAGTGCAACCACACACACTTCCTCAAAGAAGGTGACCAAAACTGAACACAATGTTCCAAGTGTGGTCTAACCAATGCCTTATACAATTGTAATAACACTTCACTACTTTTATACTATGGACCCTTTGCAATTCATGCTGAGATTCCATTCGCCTTCCTTATAAGATTCTGCACTTGCATGCCCACTTCCTGAGACTTATGCACAAGGGCATCCAGATCCCTCTGCACTAATAACTTTTGAATCTGTTTCCTGTTTAAATAGTAATTTGCCCTTTTATTTGGCCAAAATGGGGAACCACACATTTATCCACATTAAACTCCATCTGCCAGATTCCGGCCCAGTCCGCTAGCCTGAAAATATTCACAATTCTATAGGGAAATCACGTCTAATGAATCTACTGGAATCTAGTAGTTTTGAGGATATAACTAGTAGAGCTGATCAAGGAGAACTAGTGGATATGGTTTATTTGGAAGGCTTTTGACAAGGACTCACATAACAGACTACTATGTAAAGTTAAAGCACATGGGATTGCAGGTAATGACTGGAATTTTACCGCCACGCTCACCCAGAATCGGGGTGTACGCAGTTGGGAAAATGGAATTCTCAGTTGGCCATTGAGGGATTTTAAGAGCCATGCCCAGGCAAGGTCACAAAATATCAGCTAATGTCTTGGGATAGAGAGAGGGTTAGCATAAAGCAAGCAAAGAGTTGGCATAAATGGGCCTTTTTCTGATGGCAGTCAGTGACTAATGGAATTCCACAGGGATTTGGCTGGGACCTCATCTGTTCACAAACCTTTTTGGAAGAGGAAACTGAATGAATTATCTCCAAATTTGTGGATGATACAAAGATGATCTGTGGGGAGGATGCAGAGATGGATACCAAAACTGCACACAATACTCAAGTCATGGTCTCACCAACTCCCAATACAATTGCAGCAAAACATCCCTGACCGTATTCTCAAATCTTCTCGCGATGGAGGCCATGGAAAAGCCTGACAGGACTCTGGCAGGCAGCTGCATTGATGAGCATTCATGCGATGCAAATGAACATGCCACCATGACTACCACCATTAAGCACCATTGGGAGAACTGCAATTAATTTTACACTGGCAGATTTCTGACTTTTTGACTCTCACCAAAATCTCTGCACTTGCCCGTCCACAGGCAGCTTGGGAGAATTCAGCCTGTAACATCTGCAGTAATATCAATCCACAGGGAAGTTTCTGCCTTCAGAGGTGGAGTTAAATTAGTTAAATGCATTCTGTAATCCCTGAAAGGTTGTAAGACCTATTTACTTCATCTGGTCAATCTGTAGTTTGAAAAGAATTGTATTCCCTGCAGTTAAAATATTGAAATATGTGTAATATGTAATTCTCATTACCGACCCAAAGCACCCTAAAGTGAATCTTGATCTCTGGAGAAAATGAAAATATGCTTGCTCTTTAGTGTTATAACAATTTGAAATGTTTTGTAATATGTCTTTCAAATTTAATATGAATAAAGTATGTAGAACATAGAACACTACAGCACAAACAGGCCCTTCGGCCCACAAGTTGTGCCGATCAAACCCATGTCTACCAGGCCATAGGACTATCTGTAACTCCCAATCCCATTTAATCCCATGTACTCATCCAGAAATCTTTTAAAAGATCCCAGCGAGTTCGCTTCCACCACCACCAACGGCAGTCAATTCCACTCACTCACCACCCTCTGAGTGAAAAACTTACCCCTAACATCTCCTCTGTACTTGCCCCCAGCACCTTAAACCTGTGTCCTCTCGTAGCGACCATTTCAGCCCTGGGAAATAGCCTCCAAGAATCCATCCTGTCTATTCCTCTCAAAATCTTATAAACCTCTATCAGGTCACCTCTCAACCTTCATCTCTCCAGGGAGAAGAGACCTAGCTCCCTCAACCTATTTTCATAAGGCATGCCACCCAATCCAGGTAACATCCTTGTAAATCTCCTCTGCACCCTCTCAATAGCTTCCACATCCTTCCTGTAGTGAGGCGACCAGAACTGCACACAGTACTCCAAGTGTGGTCTGACAAGGGTCTTATAAAGTTGCAGCATTACCTCCCGACTCCTAAACTCAATCCCTCTATTAATGAAGGCCAGTACACCATACACCTTCTTGACCACATCCTCCACTTATGAGGCTGATTTAAGAGTCCTATGGACCCAGACCCCAAGATCCTTCTGCTCCTCAACACTGCCAAGACTCCTAACCTTGATATTATACTGCTTCATCCCATTGGTCCTGCCAAAATGGACCACTACTCATTTATCTATGTTGAAGTCCATCTGCCACTTCTCTGCCCAGTCTTGCATCCTATCTGTGTCTTGCTGCAACTTCTGACATCCCTCCAGACTATCCACAACACCACTAAACTTCGTATCGTCTTACTAACAAACTTACTAACCCATCCTTCCACTTCTTCATCCAAGTCATTTATGAAAATGACAAAGGGTCCTAGAACAGATTCCTGGGGCACTCCACTGGTGACCGACTTCCATGCAGAAAAAGAGCCATCCACAACCACCCTCTGCCTTCTGCAGGCAAGCCAGTTCTGGATCCACAAGGCCAAATCCCCTTGGATCTCATGCCCTCTCACCTTCTCAAGAAGTCTTCCAAGGGGGACCTCATCAAACGCCTTGCTGAAATCCATGTAAACCACATCCACTGCTCTTCCTTCATCAATGTGTTCAGTCACGTTTTCAAAGTATATATTTGCAGAAAGAATCAAAAATGAATGGGTGGCATCAATAATGGGTGACACGGTAGCACAGTGGTTAGCACTGCTGCTTTACAGCTTCAGGAACTTGGTTTGATCCCGGCTCGCGTTGCTGTCTGTGTGCAGTTTGTGCGTTCTCCTCGTGTCTGTGTGGGTTTCCTCCGGGTGCTCTGGTTTCCTCCCACAGTCCAAAGATGTGCGGGTTGGGTTGATTGGCCGTGCTAAAATTACCCCCTAGTGTCCAGAGATGCGCAGGTTAGAGGGGTTAGCGGCTAAAGTATGTAGGGGTGTGGGGATACAGCCTGGGTGGGATTGTGGTCTGTACAGACTTGATGGGCTGAATGGTCTGTTTCTGCACTGTAGGGATTCTATTCTATTCTATTCTATAATGTACCATTTGCTTTCTTTACTGCCTGCTGAGGATGCAGAGATGCTTCAGTGTAATTTGGACAGGCTGAATTATGGGCATTTGCATGGCAGATACAGTATAATGTGAATAAATGTGAGTTTCTCCACTTTGGTAGCAATAATAGGACAGCAGATTGTTACTTGAATGGGTGTAAATTAAGAAAGGTGGATACTCAATGAAATCTAGTGTCCTCGTGCATCAGTCACTGAAAGTAAGCACGCAGGTACAGCAGGCAGTGAAAAAGGCAAATAGTATGTTGACCTTCATAGGGAGAGGATTTGTGTATAGGGATAGGTATGTTTTGCTGCAAATGTAAAGACCACACCTGGAGTATTGTGTGCAATTTTGGTGTCCTTATCTGAGGAAGGATGTCCTAGCTATAGAGAGTACAGCGAAGGTTTACCAGGCTGTTCCTGAGACTGTCATATGAGGAGAGACTAAGTTGGTTAGGATTATATTCACTGGAGTTTAGAAGAGTGAGAGGGGATCTCATAAAAATCCATAAAATTCTAACAGGGTTAGACAGGGTAGATTCAGAAAGAATGTTCCCAATGGTGGAGGGAGTCCCGCATTAGGGGGTCATAGTTTGAGGATAAGGGGTAAACCTTTTAGAACTGAGGTGAGGAGAAAATTCTTCACCCAGAGGCTGGTGAATGTGTAGAATTCTCTATCACAGAAATTAGTCGAGGCCAAAACATTGTGTGATTTCAAGAAGAAATTAGATATTGCTCTTGGGGTTAAAGCGATCAAGGAAAGGGGGGAGAAGGAAGGGATCAGGTATTGAATTTGATGAACATAATGAATGTCGGAGCAGGCCCGAAGGGCTGAATGAATGTCTTCTGCCTGTACACTTTTAATTTGTACAATTAACACTTAATTCAGCATGTCATTAGGAACACAAATTGTGGACAGGCTCAAATGGCCTACTCCTGCTCTTAATTTGTATTTGTACGTAATTCCAATTTCCTAATACAGTCTGTATAGATTTTGCCTTATAGAGCATCCTTTCTTCAAGATATTACAATCAGAAATATTACATTCCCAGTCTTGTCCAAAGCTGGGACATGTCTCTGTTGTAAACTGCATGTTATTACTTCACAGTGGTTGGCGTTTCTTGCTGACTAATTTTGCTTTGAATGATGTGCCTGTCTCTTCAGTCTGGCTCCCAATTTTATGCAAGAGGCAGTACTTTTTGGGAGCAGGACAAATTTGGAAAACTGCCAGAAACGAAATGGGGCTTCTGCCAGCTCCGTGCAATTAAAGGACAAATGAATCCTGCACAAGACAGGCCAGACTGACACTCCCTCCTGTTTCCCATAGCTCACAGTGCCAAGTTTTACCTGATGAATTCAGTCTGAATTAGCACTCTGATCGTTAATGAGACGCAAAGTGTTCTGATTCACAGATCTGGCAGGATCATTGATTTGGTGTCCTGGGAGACCATTTAATCAAATGATCTACAACAGATTAATAAACAATTAGGATTTTGTTGGGAGGAGAAATTGCTGATTCATCAATCCGAGGTCACTGTGAATTAGGAAGGGGGGATATCGCTTGTTGAATTTGCTTTTCCAGGAAAATATCCTTAAGAGAATGCAAATGTACCTCCTCTATTCAAGAAAGGACAGAGGCTAAATGCAGGTAACTACCTGCTGATGAGCCTCACATCTGTCATAGGGAAAATGTTAAAGGTTATTATTAAGGACGTTACATCAGACCACTTAGAAAATGTCAGTGCAATTAGACCAAGTCCACATGGTTTTTTGAAAGAGAAATCCTGATCGATTCATTTACGGGAATACTTTGAGAAAGTGGGCAACACAGTGCACAATGATTGGCATTGCTGCCTCTCAGTGCCAGGGACCCGTGTTTGATTCCTGGCTTGGGTAACTGTTTGTGCAGACTCTGCACATTCTCCCCGTGTCTGCATGGGTTTTGTCTGGGTGCTCCAGTTTCCTCCTGTGGTCCAAAGATGTGCAGGTTAGGTGAATTGGCCATGCAAAATTGTCCCTTAGTATCAGGGGAACTAGTAAGAGCGAGTGCATGGGTTTATGGGGATAGGGTGGGATTGTGGTTCGTGCAGACTTGATGGGCTGAATGGCCTCCTTCTGCATTGTATGATTCTATTCTAAGTAATAACTAACATGGACAAAGGGGGAATCTGTAGATGTGCTGTTCTTGGATTTCCAAGAGGTAACATTTATTTATTAGTCACAAGAAAAGTTTACATTAACACTGCAATGAAGTTACTGTGAAATTCCCTGAGTCGCCACTGTAACTGTAGCATTCCTCGTTGTTCAGTTGTCAGTACACTTCTTTGCAGTAATCTATTCTGTTCAGTATAGCAGTGGCCCCTCCTTTGTCTGCTGGTTTGAAGACAATGTTGTAGTTGGTTTTGAGAGTGCAGATGACATTGCGTTGTGCTTGAGTGTGCTTGGGTGAGTGCGGCTGATGAATCTGGCATTGACTCAGCCAACATTATCTACCTGATATGCTGCAGGAAGGGATGTCCTGAGGCATGGTACATCAGGGAGACCATGCAGACGCTATGACAACGGATGAACGAACATTGCTCAACAATCACCAGGCAAGGAAACACTTCAGCAGTTAAGAGCATTCAGCCTCTGATCTTCGGGTAAGCGTTCTCCAAGGCAGCCTTCATGACACACAACAGCGCAGAATCGCTGAGCAGAGACCAATTGCCAAGTTCCGCACACATTAGGACAGCCTCTCAGGTTCATGTTACACGATCTGGGCTTGCAAAATCTCATTAACTGTCCTGGCTGGAGACAATTCACATCACTTTAGCTTGTGCTAATCCTTTCTCCACTCACATTGTTTGCATCTGTAAAGACTTGATTACCTGTAAACACTCGCATTCCAACCATCATCTTGCAATTGGGTCTATGTATGTCCTGTTTGTCAACAAAGCCTTGCACTCATCTGATGAAGGAGCAGTGCTCCGAAAGCTTGTGCTACCAAATAAATCTGTTGGACTTTAACCTGGTGTTGTGAGACTTCTTAGCAGGTAGAGATTGAGAGGTGGTAGATTTAAAACCAAGATGAGGAAGAACTACTTCTCACAGAGGGTAGTGAATTTGTGGAACTCAACTGCCCCATCGCGTGGTGGAGGCTGAATTATTGAATGGTTTCAAGGAGATGGATATATTTCCAATAAAAACAGGTTAAAGGACTATGGGGACCAATGGGGAGGAGGATTTGAGATCAGGAAAAGATCAGCCTTGATCTGAATGGTGGAGCAGGCTTTAAGGGCTGAATTTACGTACTTCTCTGCCTAATTCCTATGTTCCTATGTTCTTCCATTACACACATCACATTTCCAAATTGTTTACTGATTGTGAAGTGCTTTGAAATACTTCCTGGAAGAGGTGATAAAAATGATATATAAGGAAGAAAGTGAACTGAAGAATGAGCTTGCATTTATGTAACACTTTTCATGACTTTGGGACATCCTTTACAGCAAACGACCAAGTTACAAATTGCATTTAAATACAAGAAGCAAGGTGCAGAACAATGAAAAGCCATGTTGGTGGTCCAAAAGCTCGCTCAGACGTTGGTTTTTAAGGAGGGTCTTAAAGGAGGAGCAGGTTGTGGAGAGGCAGAGACTAGAGGTAAAACTTTGGTGTTCAGGGACCAAATATGTGAAAGTGGGTCAAAGGAAATCGGAGCTGCAGAAATGGGTAATATTGAAGGAACGCTGAGTTTTTGTAGCATTGAAGAGCTGGAGAAGATTGCAGAGATAGGGGCGGATTTAGATATGGAGGGGCATTGCTTTTTATTTTGGTCGGCACAACATCGAAGGCCGAAGGGCCTGTTCTGTGCTGTATTGTTCTATGTTCTATGTTCTATGTAAATAGGGTGTCAAAGAGAACTGTTTGATTTCATCGATGTACTAGTCTTTCTTATCCCTTTCATGCAGGTTAAATCTTCTTCCTCAGAGCTTTGCTGGTACAGTTACATACCTATGGACGCAGCACAGCCACAATTATCCAAGTTAAACCAAGCCTCTGAATTG
The DNA here is from genome assembly GCA_024679065.1 of Sphyrna mokarran. Classification (NCBI taxonomy): domain Eukaryota; kingdom Metazoa; phylum Chordata; class Chondrichthyes; order Carcharhiniformes; family Carcharhinidae; genus Sphyrna; species Sphyrna mokarran. Next base: position 11,821,174 of record JAGIQG010000002.1, read on the forward strand.
GGCTGCTGTTCCACCAACTTAAATATTTGCTCCTTTGACTATCACTCCATTAAAGTGGGGATGTTTGTTAATGATTGCCAACACCATTCACCACTTCTCAGATACTGAACCAGCTTGGACAACATTCAGGCTTAGGCTGACAAGTAACATTTGCACGGTACATGTACCATCTCCAAAAGGAGAGAATCTAACCATCTCTCCTTAGCATTCAATGGCATTGCCATCATCGAATCCCCCAACACCAGCATCCTGGGGAGGTAACCATTGACCAGAAACTGAACTGGACTAGCCATATAATGACTGTGACTACAAAAGCAGGCCAGAGGCTGAGAATTCTGCAAGGAGTAGTTCACCTGATTCCCTACCTGTCCACCATCTGCAAGGCACAAGTCGGGAGCTGCACTCATCCATTTGTCTGGATGAGTGCAGCTCCAACAAAACTTGACACCATCCAGAATAAAGTAGCCAGCTTGCTTGGCACCTAATCCATCACCACTTCTGGTCATTCTATTATAGAAAGGATATTATTAAACTAGAAACAATTTAATAAGATGCTACCGGGACTTGATGGTTTGGGTTATAGGGAGAGGTTGGATAGACTGGGACTTTTTTCTCTGAAGCGCCGAAGGCTCAGGAGTGATCTTACAGAGGCCTATAAAATAATGAGGGGCACAGATCAGCTAGATAGTCAATATCTTTTCCCAAAGTTAAGGGACTCTAAAATTAGAGGGCATACGTTTAAGGTAAGAGGTGAGAGATACAAAAGTGTCCAGAGGGTCAATTTTTTTCACTGAAGATGGTGAGTGTCTGGAACAAGCTCCCAGACGTCGTAGCAGAGGAGGGTACAATTTTGTCTTTTAAAAAACCATTTAGAGAGTTACATGGGTAAGATGGATATAGAGGGATATGGGCTAAATGCAGGCAATTGGGATTAGCTTAGCAGTTTTTAGAAAAGGGTGGCATGGGCAAATTGGATTGAAGGACCTGTTTCCAAGCCGTAAATCTCTAGGACTCTATGACCACTTCCTCCACCACCAATACACAGTGGTAACAATGTGTATCATCTACAAGAGGCACAGCAACAATTCAACAAGACTCCATCAACAACACTTTTCAAAATTGCGATCTCAACAACCTATAAGTACAAGAGCAGAAGATACATGAAAACACCATCACCTCCAATTTCCCTTCCAGGCTAGATTCCACGTCCAAAAGATGAATCAGGTGACAAAATCAGCATACAGGAGAAAGCTAACCAGAAATAATAATGATATCAATTTCTAAAGATATTTTAGAAAGAAAAAAGTTAATAAGTGAGTGATGGTCCTACACCGAGTGTCTGGGAAATTAGTGATGGAATATCATGGGATGGCAAATGAATTTTACAGATACATTCTGTAGATGCGCCAAGTTTGGTGGAGTTTAAGAGGTTAGTAGATAAGTTTATGGACAAAAAGGGAATGGTTTAGGTTAGAGGGTCATTGCTTTTTCCTAATTGGTCGGCGCAACATCGAAGGCCGAAGGGCCTGTTCTGCGCTGTAATGTTCTATGTTCTATGTTTAAAAGATCTTCCCTTTTGTGAGCGAATCTAGAACTAAGGGGTCACCATTTATGATAGAGTAAAAGAAAATATATTTCTCTCAAAGGATCATGGGTCTTTGGAACTCTCTTTCTCAAAAAGCAATGGAAGCAGTCTTTGAATTTTTTTAAGGCAGATCAAGATAGATTGTTTATGAGCAAGGAGGTGAAAGATTATGGGGGGAGGGTAGAAGGGAGTATGGGGTTGAGGTCACAATTAGATCAGTTGTGATCTCATTGAATGGTGGAGCAGGCTCAAGAGGCCTGGCTCAAAATGGTGGTATAGTCCTGTGAGAACACCTAAACCACATGGACTGCAGCTCATAGAGTCACAGAGGTTTACAGCATGAAAACAGGCCCTTCAGCCCAACTTTTCCATGCCGCTCAAACAATCCCTTTTGTACAGAAGGAGGCCATTCAGCCCATCAAGTCTGTACCAGCCACATTCCCACCGAGAAGGCAGCTGAGCAACACCTCTCCAAGTTCATGCTGGAATGGGTGATAAATGCTTGCCTGTTCAGTGACGCCCACATCCCAGGAATGAGTTTCTATATAAATGCGAGTGCAGTATTTACAACCAGGTTGCTGTTTATATTTGTCAGTAACCCGAACACAATCTCATGCTATAATTTTAGCCGAGTGCTGGAATTTACAGCAATAAATTGCAAAGCAGAAACCTTCACTTGACAAGCTGATAGGCAATGTTATTCATCATGGCCATTGTGCCAGTGGAGCTGACAGGCCTCCCTTCATGATGTACGACTTTGTTTATGCACTGCCATACACCACCGCAGAGCAGAATCAATAAAAGATGTATCTGTCGGCAGACACAGAGAGACAGGAAATTCTAATGTGAAATCCCATGTCTTGTATTTATTTACACCTATTGTTTCAGATAGTGAGAATTGTGATGTCAACATTGGTTCCTGCTATGGACCACCACCTGGTTGTGGGGACAACCAGGGTTTTAGAAAATCTGAGGCAAGCTTGCATTTATATAGCATTTTTCTAATTAGAAGAATTAGAGTTCCCCACAGTACAGAAGGAGGCCATTCAGCCCATCGAGTCTGAACCAACTACAATCCTACACAGCTCCCGTAACCCTGCACACTTACCCTGCTAATCCCCCGACACTAAAGGGGCAATTTAGTATGCCAATCAACTTTGCACTTTGGGAGGAAAGCACGCAGATACGGAGAGAAAGTGCAAACTTTACACAATAATCTGAGGCTGGAATTGAACCCTGGTCCCTGGTGCTGTGAGGCAGCAATGCTAATCGCTGTGCCATTATGAACAGAGAATAGAGAGCACTTTACAGCCATGAAGAGTCTCTTTGATTTTATTTATTATTGTCACATGCATTGGGATACAGTGAAAACTATTGTGCCTTGCGCGCTACACAGACAAAACATGCCATTCATAGAGAAGGAAAGGGGAGAGTGCCAAATGAAGTGTTACAGTCAAAGCTAGGGTGTAGAGAAAGATCAGCTTAATCTAAGATAGGTGCATTCAATGTCGAAGGAATTTTCAACAGTAACTGTACTGGGTGAGTACAGCTTATTTTCTCCCTTAACAGACATTAGTGAACCACATGGATTTCCACAACAAATCAGTAGTTTCATGGTTACCATTATAAGTGTTTTATTCTGGATCTAATTAATTAAATTTCCCTGTAGTACAGTTTGAACTCATGTCTTCATATCATTAACCCAGTAACATGACCACAATGTTGCCAATCCTGACATTGCATAGCCCAGCCTGAAAGTTAGAGAAGGATGGCTTTCAGTTTCAGCAACAGATACCCTGGAGTAGGGCAAGGCAGAGACAGGCAAACTATTATTACAATTATATATCTCCTGTAAAAATTAAGGATAAAGGTGGCAAGGTTTGGGAACCCTGGATACCAAGAGAAACTGTAAGCTTAGTGAAATAGAGGAAGGAGGCATACATAATGTTTAGGAATTTGAAAATGGATAAGGTTCTTGAGCAATACAAAGGTAGAGGAAAGAATTTAAACAGGGACTTAAGGAGGGCCAAAAGGGGCCATGAAATATCATTGGCAGATAGAAATAAGGAGAATTCCAGGCTTTTTATGCATATAGAAGGAGGAAGAGGGTGGCTAAGAAAAGGGTAGGTCCATTCAAGGACAGTGGAGGGAATTTGTATGTGGAACCAGATGAGGTGGGTGAGGCCCTTAATGAATACTTTGCATCAGTATCCACACAGGAGAAGGATGTACTGGATGGTGAGTGTAGAAAGGAGGATGATGACATTCTAGGGCATGTTGAGACAAACAAGGAGGAGTTATTCGAGGTTTTGCAAAACATAAAGATCCTAATGCCAGATAGGATCTATCCCAGAATACTGAGAGATGGGAGGGAAGAAATTGCTGAGGCCTTGGCGAAAATCTCTATGTCCTTTTTAACACAGGCGAGGTACCAGAGGATTGGAGAATAGCTAACATCTGTTGAAGAAGAGCAGAAGAGATAATCTGGGAAATTACAGGCCTGTGAGCCTTACATCGCTGGTGGGGAAATTATTGGAGAAGATTCTTAGGAACAGGGTGTACTCACAGCTCAAAGAGAACAGGCTTATTAGCAACAGGCAGCATGGTTTTGTGATGGGGAGATTGTGCTTCACAAACTTGACTGAGTTCTTTGAGGAAGTAATAAAAAAGATTGACCAGGGTAGGGCAGTGGATGTTGTGTACATTGACTTTAGTAAAGCCTTCGATAAGGTTCCTCACAGCAGGCTGATACAGAAGGTGAAATCATAATGTATCTAAGGTGAGCTGGTGAGATGAATACAAAACTGGCTTGGGCATAGAAAGCAGAGAGTAGCAGTGGAAGGGAACTTTTCTAACTGGAGGTCTGTGACAAGCAGTGTCCCACAGGGATCAGTGCTGGGGCTTGTGTTGTTTATTGTATATATAAATGATATTGAGGAAAATGTTAGTAGTCTGATTAGTAAATTTGCAGATGACTCAAAAATTGGAGAGTAATGGATAGTGAGGAGGATTGTCAGAGGATACAGCAGGATATAAATCAGCTGGAGACCAGGGCTGAAAGATGGCAAATGGAATTTAAGCTTGACAAATGTGAGGTGATGTGATTTGGAAAGTCTACTGCAGAAGGAAAGTAGATAGTAAATGGTAGAGCACTTAGAAATATTGGTGTACAGAGGGATCTGGCTGTGCAGATCCATGTTCCCTTAAGGTGTCAATTCGGGTGGACAATGTGGTCAAGGAGGCGTATAGCATGCTGATCTTCATTGGTCAGGGCATTGAGAATAGGAATTGGAAAATCATGTTGTAGCTGTGTAAGAGTTTGATTAGGCTGCATTTGGAATATTGTGTACAATTCTGGTCGCCACACTACCGGAGGATGTTGATGCATTGGAAAGGGTACAAAAGAGATTTACCAGGATGTTACCTAATTTGGAGGATGGACTATGAAGAAAGATTGAACAAACTTGGATTGTCTTCATTGGAGCGTCAGAGGAAGAGGGGGGATCTGACAAAGGTTTGCAAAATTATGGCAGGCTTGGATAGAGTGGATATTAGAGTCTTTTTCCCAGGGTTAAAGGATCAATTACTCGAGTGCATAGGTTGAAAGTGAGAGGGGAAAAGTTTAAAACAGATATAAGGACAAGTTTTTCACACAGAGAGTGGTGAATGCCTGGAATGCACTGCCTAAGGAGGTGATGGAAGCAGATTCTATAACAATGTCCAAGAGTCATCTGGATAGATACATGAATAGATAGGGCCACTTAGTTTCAAGAGCAATTAGGGATGGGTAATTAATGCTGGCCTGCCAGAAATGCCCATGTCTCATGAATGAATTTTTTAAAAATGGAAGGGTGGATCATCCAGTCATTGCAAAGTCTTTTATAGCCAGTGGAATTCAGGGAAATAAAGAGAAATGTCAAAAAGGAAAAAATGGCATTTTTGGGAGCTTTTCGGGCCTTCAGGTTGACTGAAAATGCTTTACAGCCAATGAATTGTGGTCATTCACGTAGGAGGGATGAACCCAAGCAAGCTCTCACACACATCAATGTGGCAATGACCAGATAGTTTCAGTGATGTTGGTTGAAAGCTTTTTGACAGCTTTGTTAACATTTAGGGGTGGCACAGTCACTAGCACTGCTGCCTCACAGCACCAGGGACCCGAGTTTGATTCCTGGCTTGGCTCACTGTCTGTGCGGAGTCTGCACATTCTCCCTGTCTCTGCGTGGGTTTCCTCAGGGCTCAGGTTCCCTCCCAGAGTCCAAAGATGTGCAGGTTAGATGGATTGGCCACACTAAATTGACCCTTAGTGTCAGGGGAATTAACTAGGGTAAAGATATGGAGTTATGGGGATAGGGCCTGGGTGGGATTATGGTCGGTGCAGACTTGATGGGCTGAATGGCCTCCTTCTGCACTGTAGGATTCTATTCTATGATCTGGAGCTGGCAGTAAGCTTTGGGAATGGTTGTGTGGCATTGTGCATTCAATCAGTGCTGATCTGTAAGCAAATTCTAGGTGTTTTCTTTGGAACTTGGTTGGTCCAAAATGTCCCTCAGGCTGCGGCCATCACCATTTCAATAACTAAGTAAATAACAGCACAGTATATCTTAAATTGGGGAAAGGACCTCATTCCAATCCAAGGGAGTCCAGAGAAAAATTAAGCTGCAAATTTAACAGCCTAGGAGAGTTCACATGTTGAGTCAGAGTCAGAGGTTTACAGCATGGAAACAGGCCCTTCGACCCAACTTGTCCATGCCTCCTTTTCTTTTTTAAAACCCCTAAGCTAATCCCACATTTGGCTCAGATCCCTCAAATCCATTGAAACTATCTAAACGCTTTTTAAAAGACAAAATTGTACCCACCTCTGTTAGTACTTCTGGCAGCTTGTTCCAGACACTCACCACCCTCTGTGTGAAAGAATTGCCCCTCTGGACACTTTTGTATCTCTCCCCTCTCACCTTAAACCTATGCCCTCTGGTTTTAGACTCCCCTACCTTTAGGGAAGGATATTGACTATCTAGCTGATCTGTGCCCCTCATTATTTTATAGACATCTATAAGATCATCCCTTAGCCTCCTACACTCCAGAGAAAAAATCCCAGTCTATCCAGCCTCTCCTTATAACTCAAACCATCAAATGTCTCTCTGATGCTGAATACAGTGGTGCACAAAGAAAACAGGCACTCAGGAGCAGCTGCGGGGAAGGATGCTGAGGAATTGTTGCTATTTTGGAGCTTTAGGTTTGGGCAGGGTTAACAGAGAGGGAAGGGAGTGGTTTGTACAGTCAAACCAGCTCCCAGTCATTTCAAAACCAGGACAGTAAGAGAAAACTTCAGCTAACATTGTGAAGCTGCTTTGTCTTCTGAGCAGTGTTAAAGTAAAAGTAACCATTTCATTGTCTGGAAAGTGCTTTAGGACATTTTAAGGCTGTGAAAATGATGTAAATGGGGTGGCATAGTGGTTAACACTGCTGCCTCACAGCATCAGACAGCTGGGTTCAATTCCCAGTGTGGGTCACTGTCTGTGTGAAGTCTGCACATTCTCCCCATGTCTGCGTGGGTTTCTTCCGGGTGCTCCAATTTCCTCCCACAGTCTGAAAAATGTGCTGGTTAGATGGATCAGCCATACTAAATTCTCCCTCAGTGTATCCGAACAGGCACCGGCGTGTGGCAAGTAGGGGATTTTCACAGTAACTTCATTGAAGTGTTAATGTAAGCCGACATGTGATACCAATAAATAAACCGAAGAAAAAGCACCTCTCAAAGCTCCTTTAAAAGAGTACATTTATTACATGTAATTAATATTCATGTTAAATCACTGTACACAGCAGTGTATAACTGAACAGCTTTACTCACCCTTCCCCTCTTCCCGCTTCTGGTCCCTCCTCCCCCTCCCCCTCTTCCTGTGCCTCCTGCCCCTCTCCCCCTCCCCCTCCTTCTCCCCACTTCCCCCTCCGTTGTAGTAGCCACTCAGTGCTGTGTACAAGGGGTGGCAGTTTGTGTGTTGGTGAATCCACCTCGCACAGGCCAATATCCAAACACAAATTCCCTCACAGGAGATGGAAAAGCACATCCTTTCCTGTGGAGAGTCTCGAGCCAAGCTGAGAAGCCTGGATTGCTCTCTTAGAGCAGGGAATGGTTAAGGGAAGATTTGATGTGGTTAGCACTGCTGCCTCACAGCGCCAGGAACCCGGGTTCGATTCCCCATTCGGGTCACTGTCTGTGTGGAGTCTGCAGGTTCTCCCCATGCCTCCGTGGGTTTCCTCCGGGAGCTCCAGTTTCTTTCTGCAGCCTGAAAGATGTGCTGGTTAGGTGTATTGGCCATTCTCTCTCAGTTTACCCAAACAAGTGGAGTGGGGCGACTAGGGGATTTTCACAGTAATTTCATAGCTGTGTTAATGTAAGCCTTCTTGTGATAATAATAAATAAATAATAAACGCCAGCTGGAATAGAGATTGAACCCCGTGCTCCTGGGATATCAATTTGATCCCCACCAATTGTCCAGCAGAGTCCGAGTTGTCATGACTCTGAGGTGAGTTGAGGTGAGGTTTTCCATGTCTGTTGTAATCGTAGTCCTTTCCATCACATGACTGACTGGGAGTCTCCCCTACTCTCACCACCTAAGATTGACATGTGTTGGAGGGGTTTGCAGGTTGGACCCTCAACCTGTTTGACTGCTTTGTGAATACACCTTCCTCGGACATCAAGTCCTGTAGTGGGACTCGAACCTGGAACTTTTGGCTCAGAGGCTATGTGTTATGCCTCAAGATCCTATAGGGATTATAGTGAAAATGTTCTTTTATAAATATAAATAACAATACACATTTACAACGTACTAAGAATGAGAGGCTGCATTCTTTAGTCATTTGATAGATTATTTAATCATTTGATAGGTTTGCATTTGATTTACTTTGGCATTGTCTTTTCTCCCTGGCTGGCTAAGTGAAGTAATGCACCTTATCTCTTTGCTGTAAAGTCTATTTTCGGTAAATCAGATGCCAACAGTGTGCAGACTTGCCTGCAATCAATTTATGCAGCATCTCAACATCACCACAACTCTACTCTGTGGAGCCTGATGCAGAAATTCTACACCGCAGGGTCTATGTGACGCTCTACACTTACAGGAACAGAGTGCACAGCTAGCAACTTCGCTACATCACCATTAGCGGAACCAGTCCTCTGATTCCATGGATCAGCCAACTGATTTTGGGATTCTAGGTTTCTGCTAAACGTGACTCAGTTGGCAACACACTCACATATAGAAACTAGAAGCAGGAATAGGCCATTCGGTCCTTCAAGCCTGCTCTATTCATTATGATCATGGCTGATCATTGAATTCAATATCCTGATTCCCCCCTCCCTCTCCTCCTCATATCTCTTGATCCCTTTAGCCCCAAGAGCTATATCTAATTTCTTCTTGAAATCAGACGACAATTTGGCCTCAACTACATTCTGTGGTAGTGAATTCCACACATTCACCACCCTCTAGATGAAGAAATTTCTTCTCACCTCAGTTGCAATGAACATTGGCAACCCTTCCAGATAGACAGGAATTACCATCAGTCTCCCAATGACCAAGGACAACATCCTGGGAGATTGGAAAACAATGTTTTCAAAAATCGGTCCCGTAATTCAACATCAGCGCAGGGAAGGGGATAAAACCATAATTACCATTATCCTGAGGCATTACCACATGATGGCATCACATCCAAGTAAGAAGTCTGACAACATCAGGTTTAAATCCAACCGATTTATTTGATAGTAAACTTACAAGCTTTCGAACCTCTGGTCTTCGTCAGGTGAATGAGGTGTTCTGGTCTCAAACAGCACACATAACAGCACAGATTGTTTACAGATTACTGATTAGAATGCGAATCTTTACACCTAACCTGCTATTCAAGTCTTAAAGTGGCTAACTTACTGTGCTGTCTGGAGACAATACACATCTCTTTAACCTGTGCTCAATGCTCCTTCCACTCACGTTGTTAGTCACTTTAAGACTTGAATAGCAGGTTAGGTGTAAAGATTCACATTCTAATCAGTAATCTGTAAACAGTCTGTGCTGTTATGTGTGCTGTTTGAGACCAGAACACCTCATTCACCTGACGAAGACCAGAGGTTCGAAAGCTATTGAGTTTACTATCAAATAAATCGGTTGGATTTAAACCTGGTGTTGTCAGACTTTTTACTGTGTTTACCCCAGTCCAACGCCGGCATCTCCACATCATCACATCCAAAGCAGGACTAACCAAATTAGACGTTAGATCTTGGAGTCAGGTAGGTTTCTGTAGACTCCCGATCGTGGTGGGGAGAACAAAGTGTTTCTCCTTCCCTGAAGAAACTGGAATATTACACCACATTCAGTCAAGCACTGTCTTGATGTCTTCCAGAAGTGAGGTGAGAGTTACTGCGCTTGACATCAAGGCAGTACTTGACTGAATATAAATTTATTCATGTTTAAACCAAGGCTATAATGAGACCAGGAGCTGAGTGACCCTGGCAGAGCCCAGACTAAGGGTTCATGAGCAGGTTATTGCTAAATAAGTGCCACTTTATATCCCGCTGATGACACCTTCCATCACTTTACTGAGTGTACCCAGCAAAGATCAAAGAATGGTGGTACAGTTCCAAAAGGACCCCATGTGATTTAGATGGAAACTTGGAAGTGACAGTTCAAAAGGCAACATTTCCCTCACAACATTATTGAAAACCATAAGAGATTTTTGTATCAGGTTGGGATTGATTGATGGAGGAAAGTAAGCTACAATGTCTGGCGTTACAAAGGGGAAAAGAATGAAGGCCGCTCCTCTGCTTGAGGGGTATTGAAATCTTGACACAATAAAGGACTGCTTGGCTACAGGAGTTTTCACTGGCAATATCTCCAGAGGGTACGGCAGTGTAGGAACTTCCCTGGAAGGAATGGTACCTGTACAGTTTGACAACTGTATTCCTGTCAACTGTCGATGTCCCACCTGCTCAGGAAATTTGGGCAAAATGAAGCACGTAATGAGCAGATCAACAGAAAAATATGGTGATAAGTCAATGATAGCGGCATTTAAGAGGCTCTTAGATCAGCACATTAATATGCAACAAATAGAGAGATACAGACCAAGGGCAGGCAGAAGGGATTCATTTAATTTGGCGTCATGTTCGACACATTATGGGCCAAAGGGCCTGTTCCTGTGGTGTACTTTCTATGTTCATCATCCTGACTTGGAAATATGTCGTTGTTCCTTAACAGTCAATGGCTCAAATTCCTGGAATTCCCTCCCTAACAGCATTGTGGGTCAACCCACAGCACGTGGACTGCAACAGGTTCAAGAAGGCAGCTCACCACTACCTTCTCAAGGCAACTAGGGATCGGCAATAAATGCTGGCCCAGCCAGCGATGCCCATGTCCGATGAATGAATAAAAAAATGTGTGCTGACGTGGTGCTTAAGGATGTGGCATTCTGTACCCATTCATTTGTTGTCATCACAGTCTTAGCAGGGTCATTGGCATCACTTTGCTTCTTCTCTGGCTTACTTCAGTCCCCCCTCAGATTCCATGTCAATGTTACCCCCCAGTCCAATTCCTCTTCTTCCTCTTCTACCTTTACCTTCAATTTCTCTTTCAGTTGAAATTGAACTTCAGCTTGGACACAGCTGTCAGGTCTTTGTTTCTAATGTACTTAACTTAGAACATAAGAACGAGGAGCAGGAGTGCATAGAACACAGAACATAGAACACAGAACATAGAACACAGAACAGTGCAGTACAGGCCCTTCGGCCCTCGATGTTGTGCCGACCAGTGGAACCAATCTAATGACCCTCTAACCTAAACTATTCCAATATTATCCATATGCCTATCCACTGGCCATTTGAATGTCCTTAAAACTGGCAAGTCCACAACTGCTGCAGGCAGGGCATTCCACGCCCTTGCTACCCTCTGAGTAAAGAACCTATGTCTGACATCTGTCCTATAACTACCACCTCTTAATTTAAAGCTATGTCTCCTTGTGTTAGCCATCACCATCCCAGGAAAAAGGCTCTCAGTGTCCACCCTATCTAACCCTCTGATCATCTTGTACACCTAAATTAGGTCACCTCTTAACCTCCTTCTCTCTAATGAAAATAATCTCAAGTCCCTCAGCCTTTCCTCATAAGATCTTCCCACCATATCAGGCAACATCCTGGTAAACCTCCTCTGCACCCTCTCCAATGCCTCCACATCCTTCTTATAATGCGGCGACAAGAACTGTACGCAATACTCCAAGTACGGCTGCACCAGTGTTTTGTACAGTTGCAAAAACCTCACGGTTCCGAAATTCAATCCCTCTACCAATAAAAGCTAACACCACTGCATGCCTTCTTAACAACCTTATCAACCTGGGTGCCAACTTTCAGGGATCTATGCACATGTACACTGAGATCTCTCTGCTCGTCAACACTACCAAGAGTCCTTCCATTAGCCCAATATTCTGTACTCCTGTTACTCTTACCAAAGTGAATCATCTCACACCTTTCCACATTAAACTCCATTTGCCACCTCTCAGCCCAGTTCTGCAGTTATGTCCCTCTGCAAACTGTAACATCCATCCTCACTGTCTACAACTCCTCTGACTTTGGTGTCGTCAGCAAATTTACTAACCCATCCTTTTACACCCTCATCTAGTTAATTTATAAAAATGATAAACAGCTGTGGCCCTAAAACAGATCCCTGAGGTACACCACTAGTAACTGAACTCTAAGTTGAATATTTCCCATCAACCATGACTCTCTGTCTTCTATCGGCTAGCCAATTCCTGATCCAAACTGCTAAATCATCCTCAATCCCATGCATCTACATTTTCTGCAGTAGCCTACCATGGGGAACCTTATCAAAGACTTTACTAAAATCCACATACACCACGTCAACTGCCTTACCCTTATCCATGTCTTTGGTCACCTTTTCAAAAAACTCAATAAGGTTTGTGAGGCACGACCTTCCCTTCACAAAACCGTGTTGACTATCCCTATTCAATTTATTTCTCTCTAGATGACTATAAATGTTATCCCTTATAATTCTTTCCAAAACAGAAGTAAGGCTCATCGGTCTATAATTCCCAGGATGGTCTCTACTCCCCTTATAGAACATAGAACATAGAACACTACAGCACAAACAGGCCCTTCGGCCCACAAGTCAGTCAGAGATAGCAGTGGGAAGTTGTGTGTGGAGCCTGAGGAGATAGGAGAGACACTGAATGAGTATTTTTCGTCAGTATTCATGCAGCAGAAAGACAATGTTGTCGGGGAGAATACTGCGATACTAGGTTGTAGTCTGGGCAAGATTAAGGTTCATAAGGAGGAGGTGTTAGCGAATCTTGAGGGTATGAAAATTGATAAGTCCCCTGGGCCAGATGGGATTTACCCCAGGATTTTCTGGGAGGCTAGAGAGAAGATTGCAGAGCCTTTGGCTTTGATCTTCATGTCGTCGTTAGCTACAGGTATAGTGCCGGAAGACTGGAGGATGGCAAAAGTTGTCCCTTTGTTCAAAAAGGGGAGTAGGGACCATCCTGGTAATTATAGACCAGTGAGCCTGACTTCTGTTGTGGGCAAGGTCTTGGAAAGAATTATAAGGGATAGGATTTATAAGCATCTAGAGAGAAATAAATTGATTAGGGATAGTCAGCACGGTTTTGTGAAGGGTAGGTCATGCCTCACAAACCTTATTGAGTGTTTTGAGGAGGTGACCAAAGAGGTAGATAAGGGTAAGGCAGTTGATGTAGTGTATATGGATTTTAGCAAAGCGTTTGATAAGGTTCCCCATGGTAGCTACTGCAGAAAGTGCAGATGCATGGGATTGAAGGTGATTTAGCAGTTTGGATTAGGAATTGGCTAGCTGATAGAAGACAGAGGGTGGTGGTTGATGGGAAATATTCAATCTGGAGTGCAGTTACAAGTGATGTACCTCAAGGATCTGTTTTAGGGCCACTGCTGTTTGTCATTTTTATAAATGACCTAGATGAGGGTGCAGAGGGTTGGATTAGTAAATTTGCTGACGATACCAAAGTGGGGGGAGTTGTAACAGCGAGGATGGATGTTACAGTTTGCAGAGGGACATAGATAGGTTGCAGAGCTGGGTTGTGAGGTGGCAAATGGAATTTAATACGGATAAGTGTGAGGTGATTCATTTTGGTAGGAATAACAGGCATATGAAATATAGGGCTAATGGAAGGACTCTTAATAGTGTTGTCGAGCAGAGGGATCTTGAGGTACAAGTATATAGCTCTTTGAAAGTTGGCACCCAGGTTGATAAAGTTGTTAAGAAGGCGTACGGTGTGTTAGCTTTTATTGGTAGAGGGACTGAATTTAGGAGCCGTGAGGTTATATTACAACTGTACAAAACTCTGGTGTGGCCGCACTTGGAGTATTGCGTACAGTTCTGGTTGCCGCGTTATAAGAAAGATGTGGAAGCATTGGAAAGGGTGCAGAGGAGGTTTACCAGGATGTTGCCTGGTATGGTGGGAAGGCCTTATGAGGAAAGGCTGAGGGACATGAGGTTATTTTCATTAGAGAGAAGAAGGTTACGCAGTGACCTAATTGAGGCGTATAAGATGATCAAAGGACTGGATAGGGTGGATAGTGACAGCCTTTTTCCTCGGATGGTGATGACCAACACGAGGGGACATAACTTTAAATTAAGAGTGGTAGTTATAGGACGGATGTCAGAGGCAGGTTCTTCACACAGAGGGTGGTGAGGGCGTGGAATGCCCTGCCTGCAGCAGTTGTGGACTCGCCTACTTTGGGGGCATTCAAAAGTTCGGTGGATAGGCATATGGATGATATTGGAATAGTTTAGGTTAGAGGGTCCACTGGCCGGCACAACATCGAGGGCCGAAGGGCTTGTACTGCGCTGTGATGTTCTATGTTAACTTTGCAAATATCGATTGGAAAAGCTCAAGCACATTAGAGGGGTCAGTTTTTGTACAATGTGTGCAGGAAAGTTTTATGACACAGTATGTAAATAGGCCAACAAGAGGTGAGGCTATATTGGATTTGGTACTGGGTAATGAACCAGACCAGATGTTAGACTTGAAGGTAGGTGAGCACTTTGGCGATAGTGACCACAATTTGGTTACGTTTACCTTAGTGATGGAAAGGGATAGGCATGTACTGAAGGGCAGAAGTTATAACTGGGGAAAGGTAATTATGAGGCTATTAGGCGAGATTTAGGATACGTAGTTTGGAGTAGGAAACTGCAGGGGCTGGGAACGATTGAAATGTGGAGCTTATTCAAAGAGCAGCTACTGCAACTTCTTGATAAATATGTACCTGTCAGGCAGGGAGGAAGTGGTCTTGCAAGGGAACTGTGTTGCACTAAAAAAGTTGAATCTCTGGTAAACAGGAAGAAGAAGGCTTATGTAAAAATGAGACGTGAAGGCTCAGTTAGGGTACTGGAGAATTATAAATTAGCCAGAAAGGAGCTAAAGAGAATGTTAAGAAGACTAGAAGAGGACATGAGAAGACTTTGGTGGATAGGATCAAGGAGAACCCTAAAGCCTTCTATAGGAATGTCAAGAATAAAAGATTGGTTAGGGGAAGATTAGGGCCAGTCAGAGACAGCAATGGGGAGCCTGAAGAGATAGGAGAGGCATTGAATGAGTATTTCTCGTCAGTATTCACACAAGAAAAAGTCAGTGCAGTCAAGGAAAATAGTCTACAGGGTTGTAGACTAGATGGGATTGAGGTACAAAAGGAGGACGTGTTAGCAATTCTTGAGAGTATGAAAATAGATAAGTCCCCTGGGTTGGATGGGATTTACCCCAGGTTCTCTGGGAGGCTAGGGAGGAGATTGCAGAGCCTTTAGCTTTGATCTTCATGTCGTCATTGGCTACAGATATAGTGCCAGAAGACTGCTGAATAGCAAATGTTGTCCTCTTGTTCAAGAAGGGATAGGACCTATAAAAGGTGAAGGGGGAAACGTCTGTATGGAACCGGAAGAAATGGCAGAGGTGCTTAATGAGTACTTTGCCTCAGTATTCACGGTGGAAAGTGATCTGGGAGGATGCACTACAAGTTTGCGGCAGACTGAAAAGATTGAGTATGTAGATATTAAGGAAGCGGATGTGTTAGAACTTTTAAATGCTATCAAGATAGACAAGTCTCCGGGACCAGATGGGATGTACCCCAGGTTATTGTGGGAGGTGAGGGATGTCATTGCAGAGCCCCTGGCGATGATCTTTGCATCGTCGATGGAGACGGGAGAGGTTCCGGAGGATTGGAGGATTGCGGATGTGGTCCCTATTTTCAAGAAAGGGAACAGGGATAGTCCTGGAAATTACCGACCGGTGAGTCTGACCTCAGTGGTTGGTAAGCTGATGGAAAGGCTTCTGAGGGACAAGATTTACGAGCATTTGGAGAAGTTTAGGTTGATTAGAAATAGTCAGCATGGTTTTGTAAAAGGCAGGTCGTGCCTTACGAGCTTAATTGAGTTCTTCGAAAATGTGACTGAACACATTGACGAAGGAAGAGCAGTGGACGTGGTGTACATGGACTTCAGCAAGGCATTTGACAAGGTCCCACATGCAAGACTTCTTGAGAAGGTGAGAGGCCATGGGATCCAAGGGGCTTTGGCCTTGTGGATCCAGAACTGGCTTGCCTGCAGAACTCAGTAAGAATTTAGCAACACCAATTTATAATCCAACCGATTTATTTGATAGTAAAAAAGCGAGCTTTCGACTCCTGTGTCTTCTTCAGGCAAATGCAGTGTTCTGGTCTGCAATAGCACACATCAGCACAGACAGTCAGAGATTGCTGATTAGAATGCGAATCCTTACATCTAACCTGCTATTCAAGTGTTAAAGTGGCGAACAATGTGTGTGAAGGGAATCCTGAGCATTGTTGGAGAATTGTGTATTTTCTCCAGACAGCACAGTAAGTGAGGTTTTTTGCTAACCCAGGCAAGTTACGGGGGTTACAGATAGTGTGTCATGAAGCTAAGATCCCTGTTAAGACCGTCCTCATGTGTGCGGAGCTTGGCTATCAGTCTCTGCTCAGCGACTCTGCGCTGTCGTGTATCACGAAAGCCCCCTTGAAGAACATTTACCCGCAGGTCGGAGGCCGAATGCCCATGACTGCTGAAGTGTTCGCCCACAGGAAGGGAACTGTTTTGCCTGGTGATTGCTGAGCGATGCTCATTCATCCGCTGTCGTAGTGTCTGCATGGTCTCCCCAATATACCATGCTTCGGGACATCCTTTCTTGCAACGTATTAGGTAGACAACGTTGGCCGAGTTGCAAGTGTATGTACCGTGTACCTGGTGAATGGTATCCTCACGTTTGATGATGTCGTCCATGTCTATGATCCGGCATGTCTTGCAGAGGTTGCTGTGGCAGGGTTGTGTGGTATTGTGGTCACTGTTCTCCTGAAGGTTGGGTAGTTTGCTGCGAACAATGATCTGTTTGAGGTTGTGCGGTTGTCTGAAAGCAAGAAGTGGGGGGTGGGGATGGCCCTAGCGAGATGTTCATCGTCATCAATGATATGTTGAAGACTCCGGAGAAGATGTCGTAGCTTCTCCGCTCCGGGGAAGTACTGGACAACAAAGGGTACTCTGTCCACCGTGTCCCGTGTTCGTCTTCTGAGGAGGTCAGTGCGGTTTATCGTTGTGGCACGTCGGAACTGTCGATCGATGAGTCTAGCGCCATATCCTGTTCTCACGAGGGCATCCTTCAGCGTCTGGAGGTGTCTGTCACGATCCTCCTCATCTGAGCAAATTCTGTGTATACGGAGGGCTTGTCCATAGGGAATGGCTTCTTTAACGTGTCTAGGGTGGAAGCTGGAGAAGTGGAGCATTGTGAGGTTGTCTGTCGGTTTGCGGTACAGTGAGGTGCTGAGGTGACCGTCCTTGATGGAGATGCGTGTGTCCAAGAATGCAACTGATTCTGGAGAATAGTCCATGGTGAGTCTGATGGTGGGATGGAACTTGTTGATATCATCATACAGTTGTTTCAATGATTGTTCACCATGAGTCCAAAGGAAAAAGATGCCATCAATGTATCTAGTATATAACCTTGGTTGGAGATCTCGTGTGGTGAAGAAGTCTTGTTCGAACCTGTGCATGAAGATGTTGGCATACTGAGGTGCGAATTTGGTCCCCATGGCTGTTCCGTGTGTCTGGATGAAAAGCTGATTGTTGAAAGTGAAGACATTGTGGTCCAAGATGAAGCGGATGAGTTGTAAGATTGCATCCGGAAACTGGCAGTTGTTGGCATTGAGTACTGAGGCAGTTGCAGCAATACCATCGTCGTGGGGGATGTTGGTGTAGAGCGCCGAGACATCCGTTGTGACAAGGAGTGTCCCTGGTTCAACTGCTCCATGTGTGCTGAGTTTCTGTAGGAAGTCCGTAGTGTCAAGACAAAAGCTGGGGGCT
Source organism: Sphyrna mokarran (assembly GCA_024679065.1). NCBI lineage: Eukaryota > Metazoa > Chordata > Chondrichthyes > Carcharhiniformes > Carcharhinidae > Sphyrna > Sphyrna mokarran. The sequence goes on from JAGIQG010000002.1 coordinate 11,839,144, forward strand.
CTTTGTACAATGGGTTTCAGGATGCCCTCGATATAGCCGGAGAGATTCTCACGCAGGGTCCCATTGCCCGATACGATGGGACGGCCGGGTATGTTTGCCTTGTGTATCTTATTGTCATCAAACCAGCAGATAAAGGAGGCGCCACCGTCATACTGAACAGAACGGATTACTGTGAAGAAGTGTACCGACAACTAAACAATGAGAAACACTACAGACAGTTACCAGCAGATCCGACCAAAGAACACACTCGTCAACTCAACACTCTGATCAAAACCTTTGATCCGGACCTTCAGAACACCCTCCGGGCTTTCATTCCACGTACTCCCCGCATTAGAGATCTCTACTGCCTCCCAAAGATACTCTTCATACTCTCAAGAATTGCTAACACGTCTTCCTTTTGTACCTCAATCCCATCTAGTCTACAACCCTGTAGACTATTTTCCTTGACTGCACTGACTTTTTCTTGTGTGAATACTGACGAGAAATACTCATTCAATGCCTCTCCTATCTCTTCAGGCTCCCCATTGCTGTCTCTGACTGGCCCTAATCTTTTATTCTTGACATTCCTATAGAAGGCTTTAGGGTTCTCCTTGATCCTATCCACCAAAGTCTTCTCATGTCCTCTTCTAGTCTTCTTAACATTCTCTTTAGCTCCTTTCTGGCTAATTTATAATTCTCCAGTACCCTAACTGAGCCTTCACGTCTCATTTTTACATAAGCCTTCTTCTTCCTGTTTACCAGAGATTCAACTTTTTTAGTGCAACACAGTTCCCTTGCAAGACCACTTCCTCCCTGCCTGACAGGTACATATTTATCAAGAAGTTGCAGTAGCTGCTCTTTGAATAAGCTCCACATTTCAATCGTTCCCAGCCCCTGCAGTTTCCTACTCCAAACTACGTATCCTAAATCTCGCCTAATAGCCTCATAATTACCTTTCCCCAGTTATAACTTCTGCCCTTCAGTACATGCCTATCCCTTTCCATCACTAAGGTAAACGTAACCAAATTGTGGTCACTATCGCCAAAGTGCTCACCTACCTTCAAGTCTAACATCTGGTCTGGTTCATTACCCAGTACCAAATCCAATATAGCCTCACCTCTTGTTGGCCTATTTACATACTGTGTCATAAAACTTTCCTGCACACATTGTACAAAAACTGACCCCTCTAATGTGCTTGAGCTTTTCCAATCGATATTTGCAAAGTTAACATAGAACATAGAACATCACAGCGCAGTACAAGCCCTTCGGCCCTCGATGTTGTGCCAGCCAGTGGACCCTCTAACCTAAACTATTCCAATATCATCCATATGCCTATCCACCGAACATTTGAATGCCCCCAAAGTAGGCAAGTCCACAACTGCTGCAGGCATGGCATTCCACGCTCTCACCACCCTCTGTATAAAGAACCTGCCTCTGACATCCGTCCTATAACTACCACCTCTTAATTTAAAGTTACGTCCCCTCGTGTTGGTCATCACCATCTGAGGAAAAAGGTTCTCACTATCCACCTATCCAGTCCTTTGGTCATCTTATATGCCTCAATTAGGTCACCGCGTAACCTTCTTCTCTCTAATGAAAATAACCTCAGGTCCCTCAGCCTTTCCTCATAAGGCCTTCCCACCATACCAGGCAACATCCTGGTAAACCTCCTCTGCACCCTTTCCAATGCTTCCACATCTTTCTTATAACGCGGCAACCAGAACTGTACGCAATACTCCAAGTGCGGCCACACCAGAGTTTTGTACAGTTGTAATATAACCTCACGGCTCCTAAATTCAGTCCCTCTACCAATAAAAGCTAACACACCGTACGCCTTCTTAACAACTTTATCAACCTGGGTGCCAACTTTCAAAGAGCTATATACTTGTACCTCAAGATCCCTCTGCTCGACAACACTATTAAGAGTCCTTCCATTAGCCCTATATTTCATATGCCTGTTATTCCTACCAAAATGAATCACCTCACACTTATCCGTATTAAATTCCATTTGCCACCTCACAACCCAGCTCTGCAACCTATCTATGTCCCTCTGCAAACTGTAACATCCATCCTCGCTGTTACAACTCCCCCCACTTTGGTATCGTCAGCAAATTTACTAATCCAACCCTCTGCACCCTCATCTAGGTCATTTATAAAAATGACAAACAGCAGTGGCCCTAAAACAGATCCTTGAGGTACATCACTTGTAACTGCACTCCAGGTTGAATATTTCCCATCAACCACCACCCTCTGTCTTCTATCAGCTAGCCAATTTCTAATCCAAACTGCTAAATCACCTTCAATCCCATGCATCTGCACTTTCTGCAGTAGCCTACCATGGGGAACCTTATCAAACGCTTTGCTAAAAGCCATATACACTACATCAACTGCCTTACCCTTATCTACCTCTTTGGTCACCTCCTCAAAAAACTCAATAAGGTTTGTGAGGCACGACCTACCCTTCACAAAACCGTGCTGACTATCCCTAATCAATTTATTTCTCTCTAGATGATTATAAATCCTATCCCTTATAATTCTTTCCAAGACCTTGCCCACAACAGAAGTCAGGCTCACTGGTCTATAATTTCCAGGATGGTCCCTACTCCCCTTTTTGAACAAAGGGACAACATTTGCCATTCTCCAGTCTTCCGGCACTATACCTGTAGCTAACGACGACATGAAGATCAAAGCCAAAGGCTCTGCAATCTTCTCTCTAGCCTCCCAGAGAATCCTGGGGTAAATCCCATCTGGCCCAGGGGACTTATCAATTTTCATACCCTCAAGATTCGCTAACACATAGAACCACCTCCTCCTTATGAACCTCAATCTTGCCCAGACTACAACCTCGTATCGCAGTATTCTCCCCGACAACATTGTCTTTCTGCTGCATGAATACTGACGAAAAATACTCATTCAGTGTCTCTCCTATCTCCTCAGGCTCCACACACAACTTCCCACTGCTATCTCTGACTGGCCCTAATCTTGCCCTAACCAATCTTTTATTATTTATATACCTGTAAAAAGCTTTAGGATTCTCCTTAATCCTATCCGCCAAAGTCTTCTCGTGTCCTGTTCTAGCTCTTCTCAACTCCCTCTTTAGCTCCTTCCTGGCTGATTTATAGCTCTCCATTGCCCTAACTGAGCCTTCACGTCTCATCATTATATAAGTCTCCTTCTTCCTCTTCACCAGAGATTCAACTTCCCTCGTACACCATGGTTCCCTCACTCGACCACTTCCTCCCTGCCTGGCAGGTACATATTCATTAAGGACATGCAGAAGCTGTTCCTTAAATATGGTCCACATTTCAGATGTCCCCAGCCCCTGCAATTTCCTGCTCCACCCTATGCATCCTAAATCTCTCCTACTAGCCTCATAATTACCTTTCCCCCAGCTATAACTACTGTTATTCGGTACGTGCCCATCCCTTTCCATCACTAAGGTAAACGTAACCGAATTGTGGTCACTATCACCAAAGTGCACCCCCACCTCCAAGTCTAACACCTGGTCTGGTTCATTACCCAGTACCAAATCCAATATAGCCTCACCTCTTGTTGGCCTATCTACATACTGAGTCATGCAACCTTCCTGCACACATTGAACAAAAACTGACCCCTCTAACGTACTTGAACTATAGCTTTTCCAATCGATATTAGAAAAGTTAAAGTCCCCCATAACAACTACCCTGTTACTTTCGCATCTATCCAGGATCATCTTTGCAATCCTTTCCTCGACATCTCTAGAACTTTTTGGAGACCTATAAAAAATCCCAGCTGAGTGACCTCTCCTCTCCTGTTTCTAATCTCAGCCCGTACTATCTCAATAGACAGGTCCACATCAAACATCCTTTCTGCCACCGTAATACAGTCTTTGACTAACAATGCCACGCCTCCCCTTCTTCTACCACCTTCTCTGCTCTGACTGAAACATCTGAACCCCGGAATCTGCAACATCCATTCCTGTCCCTGCTCTGTCCATGTCTCTGAAATGGCCACAACATCGAAGTCCCACTTTTTGTGGACTCAGCTCCACTTACCCACCTGCTCACCATAACCCTTCATTCCTTTACTGCCTTAAAAACATTCAATGAGGTAGCCTCAACTGCTTCACTGGGCAGGGAATCCCACAAAGGATTCCTTTGTGTAAAGTTCCTCCTCAACTCAGTCCTAAATCTGCTCCCCCTTATTTTGAGGCTATTCCCCCCAGATCTAGTTTCACCTGCTAGTGGAAACAACTTCCTTGCTTCTATTTTATCTGCTTCCTTCATAATCTTATATGTTTCTTTCAGATCTCCCCTCATTCTTCTGAATTCCAATGAGTATAGCCCCAGTCTCCTCAGTCTCTCCTCATAAGCCAAACCTCTCAACTCCAGAATCAACCTAGTGAGTCTCCTCTGCACCCACTCCAATGCCAATATATCCTTTCTCAAATAAGGAGTTCAAAACTGTACCCAGTACTCCAGGTGTAGCCTCACCAGCACCTTATACAGCTGCTATATAACTTTGCTGTTTTTAAACTCCATCCCTCGATCAATGAAGGACAAAATTCCATTTGCCTTCTTAATTACCTGCCGCACCTGCAAACCAACTCCTTGAGATTCCTGCACAAGGACACCCAGGTCCCTCTGCACAGCAGCATGCTGCAATCCTTTACCATTTAAATAATTGTCCATTTTGTTGTTATTCCTGCCAAAATGAATGACATCATATTTACCAATATTATACTCCATCTCCCAAATCCTCACCATTCGATTAAATTTCTATATCCCTTTGCAGACTTTCAGTGTCTTCTGCACACTTTGCGCTGCCACTCATTTTAGTGTCATCTGTAAACTTTAACACAGTACATCTAGTCCCCAACTCCAAATCAACTATATAAATCATAAACAATTGCAGTCCCAACACTAATCCTTGAGGCACACCACTAGTCACTGATCACAATCAGAAAATCACCGATTTACCCCCACTCTTTGTTCACCATGGTTACTTAGTTTGCTTTCTCTCTCTATTTGTGCCACATAATCAGGAAACAATATTCAAATCCTATAGAACCTCTCCACTGCAACAAAACAAAGGAGATGCTCAATGTGGGATTCTGAAATGTTGTGAGCATGAAACTAGGAGATGTATAGGTGTTGGAAATGAGATGTAAAATACGTGCTAGTGGATATGAGTGGCATAGGGAGTCAATGTTTAAGGTCTGGATGAGGTGCCAATCAAGTGGGCTACTTTGTCTTGATGGTGTTGCAATGTTTTTGCAGCTGTGTTCATCCAGGCATGTGCAGAACACTCCATCCCATATTCTTCATGCAAGGATTGATAAATCTTTGATCAGTGAAGGAACTAAGGGTTATAGTGAGCGGGGCGGGTAAGTGGAGCTGAGTCCACGAAAAGATCAGCCGTGATCTTATTGAGTAGTAGAACACTGCTGACTTACACCTCTGCCTAGTGGACAGGCTTTAAAGAGTCATGAAAATGAGTTGCTCACCATATAACTCCCAGTTTCTGACTTGCTCTTGAAGTCGCAATGTCCGCATAGTTGGTTAATGGTAATTCCAAAGATGATGATACTTGTGGATTCAGTGATGATAATGCTGTAGAACTATTAGTGGGAGATGGTTATTGAAATAATCTTGCCGAGGCCAGTCTCGCGTCACCAACGCCCTTTACTTACACAGCGAATAATGCCCTACTTCTTGTGGCTGTGGCCCACAAATCCAAACCCTGGAGACCTTTGACTCCTGGTCCAGATAAACTGCTGCTCCTTTCTTATTGGAGGAGGATCCATTCAGTTCCACATCTATTGACGATATCCCATGGCCATCATAAACAGTTATATTCTCTGTTGTTGGGGATGGTCATTTGTCCAGCATTTGTGTTCTCCAAATGTTACTGCCATTTGTCCGATCAAGTTTGAATGTTGACCAGGTCTTGCTGCACGCGAGCACGGACTTCTTCATCATCTGAGGAATTGCGAATAGAACATAGAATATTACAGCGCAGAACAGGCCCTTCGGCCCTCGATGTTGCGCCGACCAATTAAGAAAAAGCAATGACCCTCTAACCTAAACCATTCCCTTTTCATCGATAAACCTATCCACGGACCTCTTAAACGCCCCCAAACTTGGCGCATCTACAACTACAGCAGGCAGGGCATTCCATACCCTTACCACCCTCTGGGTAAAGAACCTACCTCTGACATCCGTCCTATAACTACCACCCCCTAATTTAAAGCTATGTCCCCTCATGCTAGCTTTCTCCATCCGAGGAAAAAGGCTATCACTGTCCACCTTATCTAAACCTCTAATCATCTTATATGTTTCAATAAGGTCTCCTCTTAGCCGCCTTCTTTCTAACTAATGTAAGTGAACACTGCGCATTGTGTCCTTCCTTTCAGTCGAGCGCAGACTTGAGACATCAATCAAGACAAAAGTCCTGACACAGATAAGCAGTGACTGACACAATTCTCACATCAGTCTGTATGTTATGGATCCACTTGGAAAGCACCTTGAGGCTGTTACTGGCTGGCACACACTCTATGCCTTCAGACATTGGGTTCAATTTAAAGCCCAGGAAGAATCAATGTCTTGCCAATTACGTTGAGTATAATTTTCCAGTAAGAGTTTAAATTAGCGATTGGAGCCATGGGGAGAATTCTAACAGTGCGAAAAGCTGTCAAACTGTCTAGGCAAGAGACAGTATTTCAAGCTCTGTGACGGCAATGGGAAGAAAGACCACGCAGATTCAGGGTAGGGAGGAGAGCTGATGGATACCTGGGAGGTTCGTCTTTTACAGATTTGCATTGAGCTCAGCAGCAAGCAGCATCGGAAATCCTCTGGTCAGCAACTCCAAATAGCTAACAGAAGGCTGGAATAAATGTTCAAACTGGTGCACAGTTATAAAAGGTGGTGTACATCTGCACGGAGGGAATGATGCACAGTGTTGCAAGCTGTTGTAGAAGATTAAATATATTCTCAGAAATAAACAGAAATCCAAAGCTACGAGTCCACGGATCCCTGAAAGTGGATAAAATAGCCAAGAAGGCATACGGCATTCTTGCCTTCATCAGTCGAGACGTCGAGTATAACAGTTGGCAAGTTATGTTACGGTTGTATAAAATTTTAGTTAGGCTGCTTTTGGAACATGCCATGCAATTCTTAAAGTTGAAAGTTTATTTATTAGTGTCACAAGCAGGCTTCCATTAACACCGCAGTGAAGTTACTGTGAAATTCCTCTAGTCGCCACAGTCTGGTGGCTGTTTGGTTACACTGAGGGAGAATTTAGCACCGCCAATGCACCTAATCAGCACATTTTCCATACTTCGGGAGGAAACCAGAGCATCCAGATGAAAGCCATGCAGACATGAGGAGAACACCACACAGACAGTTATCCAAGCCAGGAATCGAACCCGCGTCCTGGGCACTATGAGGCAGTAGCACTAACTGCTGTGCCGCTGGTCGCCACACTACCAGAAGGATGAGGATACTTTGGAGAGGGTGCAAAGAAAGTTCACCAAGATGTTGCCTAGTCTAGAGGGTTTTAGATATCAGAAGAGGTAGATAAACTTGGACTGTTTTCATTGGAAAGGCAGAGGCTGAGGGGAGATGTGATAGAAGTCTCCAAAATTATGAGAGGCATACATAGGGTGGAAAGTCAGAGGATGGAAGGCTCGATTACAACAGGGCACAGATTTAAGGTGGGGGTGGAGGGAGTGGAATGGGGGAGACGATGAGACATGCGGGGAAAGTTTTTCACACAAAGGGTGGTATGTGCCTGGAATGCACTGAGTGTGGAGGTGTGGAAGAAAGCATATTAGCAACATTTAATATCTTGATAAAGACAGAAGGATAGAAACTGCGTATCAACGCAGGTTAGTGAGCCAAAGGACCTGTTCCTATGTTGTGTTGTTCTTTGTTCAAATCAATGGGTGGGTGACTACCAATTGATCTATTTTCACCTCCCAGGGGCTGATGGTCATTTAAATGTTTCCAATATTTATTGACTTTTGTTTCAGGTTTCTGACCTTTGTAATTATTTGGCTTTTTTTTCTCTCTCTTTGTGTTAACATCACCACATTCACATATTCATTCGTTTATCAGACACACATTATCAGGTCAGCAATATTCTAAAATTTTGATTGAATCTTTTATAGATTTACTATTAATGCAATCTGCCCCTGTTCATCTTTTCAGGTAAACCAAAATAACAACAACAACTTGCATTTACATGTTATTTCATTAAAGAACTCTAATTAATCACTCGAGCAGAATGTCCCTTTCACAAATGGGTGAAATAATAAAATGTAGAATATGGATCTGACACTGACGTTTCAAAAAATTATTTCCCATGGGGTGTGATTGTTACTGGCAAAACCAGCATTTGTTACTCATCTGTAATTGCTCTCAAGAAGGTGATGGTGCCTTCTTGACTCGCTGCAGTCCATGCCATGCCATGTCCTCTGGAAGGACAAGCTGGATGGACTAAATGACTTTCTTTTTTGTACTTTGTGAAGTCATTGATTTCCAACATATTGGTTTCATGTAAAGCTTTGAGATTGTTTCGAGAGACTAAAAAGGCCCATGTGAATGTGAAATTTTCTTGCTTTTTCTTAATATTCATTGAAGTACTTTGATTAGATTTGTTTTATTATTGTCACATTGTTCATATACAGTGAAAATTATTGCTTCTTGCGTTCTATACAAAGCATACTGTTCATAGAGAAAGAAAGAAGAGAGTGCAGAATGCAAAGGTGTAAAGAAAGATCAACTTAGTATAAGGTAGGTCCATTCAAAAGTCTGATGGCAGCAGGGAAGAAGCTGTTCTCAGGTCGGTTGATACATGACCTCAGACTTTTGTATCTTTTTCCCAATGGAAGAAGGTGGAAGAGAGTGGCATCCTTAATTATGCTGGCTGCTTTTCTGAGACAGCGTGGAGTGTAACCAGAGTGAATAGATGAGAAACTGGTTTGCATGATGAACTGGGCTTCATTCACAACATTTTCTTGCTGTCTTGGGCAGAGCAGGCAATATATCAAGCTGTGATACGACAAAGTAGAATGCTTTCGATGGTGCATCTGTGAAAAGAACAGGGCTCAAATACCCACTTAGTGTCAGGGCAGGATGTGGGTGCCAGAGTTTATGATTAGTGAGTGGCAGCATTCCACTCCAAACATACAAAAATCAACAGGCAGAAAAAGCCCATCAAGCCTATCCTGCATGCCATGATGGCTGGAACATCAGGGCTGGGTACTCCCTACTGCATCCTCCTCCCATCCCCATGTTGACAGGACTACATGTCAGTGCTGCTGTATAAATCAGGGAGCTATTAAAGATCGTGAAATGAAAGCCAATGTTATAGGCCATACCAAGGAATCAGTACGAGTGCAGCCTATACATGAGTAAATATGGTGCAACACTCACAGTAGGCTAATGCTGAGAATTATTTTTAGTTTAAAGGATTACATCATCTTTTCTGTCTCACTCCAGCTTTGCTTCTCCTTTCTCTCTCTCTCTCTCCTCTACATTTTCTGCTTGTAGCCCAGATATGATCTTACCTATTTGCCTGTTAACATGATATACAGCTGGTTCAAATCATTCTCTCTGTCTGTTTCTCATGTAAGCCAGGATGCCTCATTATCTTTGTCAGATTACAAGAGACAGTCACAATCTTTCATAACCATTCTTATCAAGTCAGTAATCGATATCAAAGCACTTACTCAGCTAGATGGCAAAAGCACCATCTGGTCTTGTGCTAGAACATAAATACCAGAAGATCCCATGTTCAAGTCCTACTCCATGCTTCCAACCACCAACACACAGTAGTAGCAGTGTCCACCTTTTATAAAATGCCCGCAGCTACTTGCTAAGTTTCCTCTATGGCATTCCGGATCTTTCCTTCTCGAAGCATTGGGAGCAGATGTTGCATGGTTCCTCACCCATAAAACCATCAGATATGAGAGCAGAATTAGGCCATTCAGCCCATCTAGTCTGCTCCACCATTCAATCATGGCTGATCAGTTTCTCAAGCCTATTCTCCCATCTTTTTCTCATTATCTTTGATCCCCAAACCAATCAAGAACCTATCTATCTCTGTCAATGACCTAGCCTCTCTACATGATAGCTGCATCATGACTTGGCCTCCACAGCCTTTTGTGGCAATGAATTCCATAGATTCACCACCCTCTGGCTTAAGAGATTCCTCCTCATCTCAGTACTAAAGGGTCATCCTTTTATTCTGAGCCTGCACCGCACAGCCACCCCCACCCCAGATCCTAGTCTCACTTACAAATGGAAACCTAGTCATGCATAATTCTCATTTCAAAGAAAAATTAACAAAGAAAATTACAGCACAGGAAGAGGCCCTTCAGCTCTCCAAGCCTGCACCGACTAGGCTGCCAACTTAATTAAAACACCCTACCTTTCCAGGAACTATATTCCTCTATTCCGATCTCATTTATGTACTTGTCAAGACACCCCTTAAAAGTCACGACTGTCTGTTTCCACTAACTCCCTTGGCAACAAATACCAGGCATCCAGTACTCTCTGTGTAAAAAATCTGCCTCGTACATCTCTTTTAAACATCGCCCCTCCATCTTAAACCTACGCCCCCTAGTAATTGACTCTTCCATTCTGTTCATGCCTCTCATAATCTTGTAGACTTCTATCAGGTCACCCCTTAACCTCCATTGCTCCAGTGAGAGCAGACCAAGTTTCTCCAATCTCTCCTCATAGCTAATGCCCTCCATACCAGACAACATCCCGGTAAATCTTTTCTGTACCCTCTCCAAAGCCTCCACATCCTTCTGGTAGAGTGGCAGCCAGAATTGAACACTATATCTGAAACTGTATCTTCACTCATTCATTGTCACTGAGCTAAAATCCTGAACCTCCCGCGCCAGCAACACTGTGTATGTAGGTACATGACATGGGCTGCAGCAGTTTAAGCAGAAGGAGCCCTCCAGGGACATTGCCAATGCACATCACATCCTGAAAATGACATTTTTCTAAGCTCCACTACAAGGGAAGGCTAATTAACCCAGAGTTTCCATGTATGCATCAAGAATGAATAACTCTTGTTTGTTTTTTAGAGAATATTGGGAAAATGGGAGTGAGCTCAGTTATGACTGTGCCTTTAAGAAATGTAGTTTAATCACGTTCCTATACAGGATTTTGTTGGTGCCATGCTGTTTGTGACCAGTGTCCTTTATTGTTACTGAGGCAGTGTAATTGATATCATGTTGATTTTAATTTGGACTATTGTAATGTTCTGGGATTTTATGGTCCTTTGGAGGTTGCTGAGTGGATCTTGATTTGGGGATGATTGACAGGTTAGGTGATATGCCTCGGAACAGTATTCTTTCCAAAGAAAACTCCAGTTTTTGGTTTCATTTCCCAGTTGTTGCTAAAAGCTAGTGGGAGAAGGCAGCGTCTCTGTCTCTGTTCAGAGGCTTGCTGTAAGTTCCAGGATTGGGAAGCTTCAGAGATTTAATCCTTATTGTGTTAAGCCTAGGAAAAGGTGTATGTTTGTGGGATGTTGTTTAACTTGGGGGGTGGCACGATGGCACAGTGGTTGGTACTGCTGCCTCACAGCGCCACACACCTGTGTTCGATTCCCACCTTGCATCACTGTCTGTGTGGAGTTCGCACGTTCTCTCTGTGTCTCTGGGTGCTTCCATTTCCTTCCACACTCTGAAAGACATGTTGATTAAGTACATTGACCCAAACAGACGTTGGAGTGTGGCAACTAGGGGAATTTCACAGTAACTTCATTACGGTGTCAATGTAAGTGACTAAAAAATAAACGTTTACTTTGGAACAAAAGAAGCTATTAAGGTGTTTAATTCTTGTAATTGGTAAAAGTTATACTTTTTGTTAAATTAAATCTTTTTATATTTTAACTGCATTCTTAAATAAATTTTATTTGGTAACAGCTTCCTAGTGGGTCATTTGAATCATACCTGGAGTGAAACACCTTATGCTCACCCAAAATCAAATGGTAAACTTAAAAATCAAGGTTAATTTTATAAAATACCTTGGAGTTTCTAGTCTGGGTTTCAACAATGACATCCTCCCCAATCCAATCCAACAATAAACATTCATGCCTGAGGTTTGCACTTGATTGACGGACATCCAATTTGTGGGAACCAATCACACCAACAACCAATACCTTCATAGGGAAGGGGAGATAAAGCAAGAAAAAATAGGGAGAGGAAAAGCGATGGTTCCCATTTTAAACAAACTGTTGGTAACAAGGAACAAAGGTGATAAATTATGGACCTGCATGTCACATCACGCCACAAAGGGCACTAGTGAATTAACAAGGTTGTATCTACCAGTGTTGTCGTCACTCTTCCTGATGCTGGCTTCAAGATTTTTAAAATGAAATTTTAAACTGTCATGGTGGGCTTATGATTTTGTGGCCTCTGGTTTATTAAGGGGCTGCAAGACAGTCCCTTAGACTGAGTGGGATTATTTTTAGAGGGGAGAGTGGTTGAATGAACAATAGCCATTGAGGTCACATACTTATCTTGCGTGGAGTGATGCTTTGATTTGCATTAGAATGCTTAAGTTGGAGTTTGGTGACTGACGGAGTTCAGTGGAGAGGGATCCTTCCATCTTCTAACTCTTCTCTTTCAGAGGAGTGGTGGCCACGGTAAGTAGGACCGGGTGATTATTCCTACCGTCCTTAATATACACTAAACTAGAAGAAGTAAAGTAGAGGGGGCAATTTAAGAGTAACTAATGCAGTGTTTAGGCAAAGGAGAAGAGATCTCGTTGAAATGTATAACATTCTGACAAGGCTGCACAGATGGATGTTGGAGAGATGTTTCCCCTGGCTGAGGAGGTGGGGTGGTGTGTGAGGGGGCTAGAACAAGGAATCAAAATCTCGGGTCACAGATCACGCCATTAGAACCAAGAAGACACTTCCTCAGTCAGAGGGTGGTGAACCTCTGGAATTCTCTGCCACAGAAAATTGTGGAGGCCAAATCACTGGATATATTTAAGGAGGAAATGGATGCATCTTTAGACACTATAAGGATGACATGATGGCACCGTGGTTAGCACTGCTACTTCACAGAGCCAGTCCTGGATTCTATTCCAGCCTTGGATGACTGTGTGGAGTTTGCACATTCTCCCTGTTGCTGCGTGGGTTTCCTCCAGGTGCTCCAGTTTCCTCCCACACTCCAAAGGTTAGATTAAGTAGATTGACCATGCTAAATTTCCCCTCAATGTCCAAAGGTGCGTGGGTTTGGTGGATTAGCCATGGTAAATGTGTGATGTTACAGGGATGGGATGGGGGAAAGGGCCTGGGTAATGTTCTTTTGTCAGTGAGTTGATGCAGACTTGATGAGCCGAATGGTCTCATTCTGTACTGTCAGGATTCTGTGATTCTCTGATAAAAGCATCAGGGCATATGGGGAGAGCACGAGAGTATGGTGTTGAGATAAAGGTACAGCGTGGCTATATTGAATGGCAAGCCAAAGGGGCTATTTTCAATGTTAATCAAGTTCCATTGTCAAAATTAATGCTTTGAATGGAGTCCTTCATCAAAATTCACCAAAGATTTTCTCCTTAAGTTTTCAATTACTTCATGCAGATTAGGATTTAAAAAGATCAGTCGTAACAGGCAGGAAAAGTTCAGGAACTCCCAGAACACCAAATGACTCCAATTTACATTCATCATCATACTTCTGCCAAAAGGACTTGAATTTATAGAGCTCCTTTTATAGTCACTGGCATCCCAAAGCAAGTTCAGCCAATGAACTTGAGGAGTGTAGTTCCTGCTGTATTGTAGGAAGATGTCAATTTGAGAACAGGAAGCTCTCATAGATGTGATATTATCCAGATAATCTGACTGATATTGATTGAGTGATAAATGCTGGCCAGGACGCAGGAGGTAGAACTCCCCTGCTTTTTTTCACAAACTCTGAAAAGACTTCAGGTTCATGTCTCACCCAAAAGATGGCACCTCCAACAACGCAGCACTCCCTCAGTATGGAAACTACACATGTGCAGATGGTGTAAATTTGAAATTAAAATAGAAAATGCTGGGAAAAAAATACTCAGCAGGTCAGTCAGAATCTGTGGTGAGAGGAACAAAGTTGCAGAAACAAAGACCTTACTCAACTTTAATGAAAGGTGGCACTGCGGTTAGCACCGCTGCCTCATAGTGCCAGGGACTCTGCTTTGATTCGAACTTGGGTCACTGTCTGTGTGGAGTTTGCACATTCTCCCCATGTCTGCGTGGGTTTCCTCCAGCTGCTCCAGTTTCCTCTCACAGTCTAAAGATTAGATTAAGCAGATTGAATGTGCTAAGTTTCCCTTTAATCTCCAAAGTACGTTAACTGGATTTGCCATGGTGAATGGGTGGAGAATACATTGAGGTTTCTAGGCTTTGACCCAGTCTGTTTAGCAGGAGGCCTTCCAGGTCTATTGAGAGCAAGGCCACAGCTACATGGGTCATCAAATAGTTTCTCTGGCTCAGCAATGGATAAAATCTTAGATTATTCATTTACCAGATTTTTGATTTGATTTATTATTATCACATGCCTTAACCTACAGTGAAAAGTATTGTTTCTTGTGCGCTATACAGACAACCCATACCGTTCATAGAGAAGGAAAGGAAAGGGTGCAAAATGTAGTGTTAAAGTCACAGCTAGGGTGTAAAGAAGGATCAACTTAATGCAAGGTAGGTCCATTCAAAATTCTGACAGCAACGGGGAAGAAGCTGTTCTTTGAGTCGGTTGGTATGTGACCTCAGACTTTTGTATCTTTTTCTCGATGGAAGAAGGTGGAAGAGAGAATGTCTAGAGTATGTCGGGATCTTAATTATGCTTTTCTGAGGCAGAAGGAAGTGTAGACAGAGTCAAGGGATGGGAAGCTAGTTTGCGTGATGGATTGGGCTACATTCATGACCTTTTGTGGTTTCTTGTGGTCTTGGGCAGAGCAGGAGCCCATACCAAGCTGTGATACAACCAGAAAGAATGCTTTCTATGGTGCATCTGTAAAAGCTGGTGAGAGTCATAGCTGACATGCCAAATTTTCTTAGTCTTCTGAGAAAGCAGTGGTATTGGTGGGCTTTCTTAACTTTCTCATCGGCATGAGGGAACAAGGACAGGTTGTTGGTGATCTGGACACCTAAAAACTTGAAGGTCTCTACCCTTTCTACTTCATCCCTATCGACGTAGATAGGGGCATATTCTTCTTTACTCTTCCTGAATTCAATGACAATTTCCTTCATTTTGGTGACATTGAGGGAGAGATAATTGTTGCTGCATCAGTTCACTAGATTCTCTATCTCATTCCTGTGCTCTGTCTCATCATCGTTTGAAATACGATCCACTATGATGGTATTGTCAGCAAACTTGAAAATTGAGTTGGAGGGGAATTTGGCGACATAGTCACAGAGTATGGTAGGGGGCTGAGAATACAGCCTTGTTGAAGATGATCATGGAGGAGGTATTGTTGCCTTTCCTTACTGATTGTGGTCTGTGAATTAGGAAGTTCAGGAGCCAGTCACAGAGGGAAGTGCCAAGGCCCAGGCCACAGAGTTTGGAGATGAGTTTTGTGGGAATAGTAGTATTGAACAAAGAGAAAAGAAAATTACAGTTCAGGAACAGGCCCCTCAAGCCTGCACCAACTATGTTGCCAACTTAACTAAAACCCCCTACCGTTCTGAGGACATATCCCTCTATTCCCATCCTTTCCATGAATTTGTCAAGATGCCCCTTAAAAGTCACCACTGTACCCACTTCCACTACCACCCCTGAAAATGAGTTCCAGGCACTCATTACTCTGTTTAAAAAATCTGTCTCGTACATCTCCTTTAAAACTTGGCCCTCGCACCTAAAGCATGTGCCCCCTAGTAACTGACTCTTCCACGCTGGGAAAAACTTCCAACTATCAAGGCTGAGCTATAGTCAAAATAGGAGTCTGACATAGTGTCCTTGTCATCTGGGGGTGTTCCAGGGTTGAGTGCAGAGCCAGGAAGATGGTGTCTGCTGTGGACCTGTTGCGGCGGTAGGCAAACTGTAGTGAATCCAGGTAGTCCAGGAGGCTGGAATTGACGCATGCCATTACTAACCTTTCGAAGCACTTCATAATGATGCATGTCAGAACCAATAGTCATTAAAGACACAGCTTGGTTTTTCTTAGTGTCAGGATGATGGTCATCTTCTTGAAGCAGATAGGGACCTCAGATTGTTGTAAGAAGACATTGAAGATGTCTGTGAATATCCAGACCAGGGTCTGAGTGTATGTCCAAGTACCCCACCTGGGCCAGTTCCTTTCCATGGGTGGATGTGAGCTTATTTGCGGCGTGTGAATACAGCAGATTTCCTTCTTGAATCAACCAACAATTATTTCATTAGACCTTTAATTCTAGATCTTTACTGACTTCAGATCTCATCCTCTGCTGTGGTGAGATTGGAATCCTTTCTCCCTATCTTGCTCTTGGGTTTCTGGATTACTAGTTCAGTGACAATACCACTACGCCACTGCCTCTCCTGCTATTCTGCTGTTGTCGGCAGATGGCTTCGCTTGCCACTTCCTTCCCTGGTAGCTGACGTTCTTCAAAACTTCTGGATAAATTCTATCGTCTTCAGCTGATTTGACTGATACATCATCAGGGTGCTGTCCACTCCCTCTTGGGAGTAAGAACTTCAGAGGTCCATCTGCTCTGGGACAGTAAGAAGTCTCACAACACCAAGTTAAGATCCAACAGGTCTATTTTGAATCACAAGCTTTTGGAGTGCTGCTCCTTCATCAGGCAAGTGGACCCATGTGGACTCAACTGATGAAGGAGCAGAACCTCATGATTCCAAATAAATTTGTTGGATTTTAATCTGGTGTTGTGAGACTTCTTACTGTGCCCACCCCAGTCCAATACCAGCATCTCCACATCATGCTGTGGGACAATCTTAGAGGCTGCATCTGGGTTGTTTTTACCGCCAGCTTATCTTCCTTGCTAGTCGGGATCTTGGATCATGAGGAGTTGTGGAGTGACAACACTATTCTGAGCCGCAGGTATGGTTATTGCTTGGCACAGGAGTATGCATGCCGTTTGGCTTGAAAGAATGAAGTCAATCTTCTCCACTGTTGCCTGCCATTTTATGAGAGGTTCTCCATCAAAGGATTTGAAGAATGCTATTGCCATGAGGGCCTTTTCCCTGTATTTACCCAGGAGTTATTCACTTTCTGGCACCCAGTAGGGGGATTAAGGTTTATCTGAAGCCCAAGGAAATATGTTTGGTCAACTGAAGCAGTTGTAGTTTGACGGAGGTCCATCTTAAAGTGGAATCCTGGTACCTTAGCCAATATTTGTCACTCACCAATATCATTAAAAGCTCATGATTTGATTATCATCACATTTGCTGTTATTGGCAGCTTGCTGTTTTCAATTTGATCGCCACGTCTCCAACATTACAACTACAGCTATGCAAGTACTTTAATGATAGAACATAGAACATTACAGCGCAGAACAGGCCCTTCGGCCTTCGATGTTGCGCTGACCAATTAGGAAAAAGCAATGACCCTCTAACCTAAACCATTCCCTTTTCATTCATAAACTTATCTACTAACCTCTTAAACACCACCAAACTTGGCGCATCTACAACTGCAGCAGGCAGGGCATTCCATACCCTTACCACCCTCCGGGTAAAGAACCTACCTCTGACATCCGTCCTATAACTACCACCCCTTAATTTAAAGCTATGTCCCCTCGTGCTAGCTTTCTCCATCCTAGGAAAAAGGCTATCACTGTCCACCCTATCTAAACCTCTAATCACCTTATATGTTTCAATAAGGTCTCCTCTTAGCCGCCTTCTTTCTAACGAAAACAACCTCAAATCCCTCAGCCTCTCTTCATAAGACCTGCCCTCCATACCAGGCAACATCCTGGTAGACCTCCTCTGTACCCTCTCCAATGCCTCCACATCTTTCTTATAATGCGGGGACCAGAACTGCACACAATACTCCAAGTGCGGCCGCGCTAGAGTTTTGTACAGTTGCAACATGACGTTGCGGCTCCGAAATTCAATCCCCCTACCAATAAAAGCTAAGACTCCATATGCCTTCTTAACAACCTTATCGACTTGACTGCCTACTTTCAGGGATCTATGCACATACACACCAAGATCCCTCTGTTCATCAACACTATTAAGAATCCTACCATTAGCCTTATACTCTACACATTTATTATTCCTGCCATAGTGCATTACCTCACACTTTTCCACATTAAACTCCATTTGCCACCTCTCGGCCCAGCTCTGCAACTTGTCCAAGTCTCTCTGCAAACTATAACACCCCTCTTCACTATCTACCACTCCTCCGACTTTGGTGTCATCCGCAAATTTACTAATCCATCCTTCAATACCCTCATCCAGATCATTTATAAAAATTACAAACAGCAGGGGCCCCAAAACAGATCCCTGAGGTACACCACTTGTAACCGAACTCCACGATGAATAATTCCCATCAACCACCACCCTCTGTCTTCTATCTGCTAGCCAATTCCTAATCCAATTAGCTAAATCACCCTCAATCCCATACATCTGCATTTTCTGCAGAAGCCTTCCATGGGCCACCTTATCGAACGCCTTACTAAAGTCCATATATACCACATCAACCGCCTTACCCCCATCCACCTCTATGGTCACTTTTTCAAAAAAATCAATGAGGTTAGTAAGGCACGACCTACCCTTCACAAAACCATGCTGACTATCCCCAATCAATTCATTTCTCTCTAAATAACTATAAATCCTATCCCTAATAATTCTTTCCAATACTTTGCCCACAACAGAAGTAAGACTCACCAGCCTATAATTCCCCGGAAAGTCTCTATTCCCCTTCTTGAACAATGGGACCACATTCGCTATCCTCCAGTCTTCCGGCACTATACCCGTAACCAACGACGACCTGAAGATCAGAGCCAGAGGCTCTGCAATCGCCTCTCTCACCTCCCAGAGAATCCTAGGGTAAATCCCGTCCGGCCCAGGGGACTTATCTAACTTCAAACCCTCAAGAATATCTAGCACATCCTCCTTATCTACTTCAGTACTTTCCAGTTTGCAACCCTGTATCCCAGTGTTCTCCACAACTACATTTACATCTCCCTGCGTGAATACCGAAGAGAAATATTTGTTCAGTGCCTCTCCAATCTCTTCAGGCTCCACGCACAACTTCCCACTGCTGTCTCTGACTGGCCCTAATCTTGCCCTAACCAATCTTCTATTCTTAACATATCTAAAGAAAGCTTTAGGATTCTCCTTGATCCTTATCAGCCAAAGTCTTCTCGTGTCCCCTTTTAGCTCTCCTCAACTCACTCTTTAGCTCCCTCCTGGCTAATCTATAGCTATCCATTGCACTAACTGAGCCTTCAAGCCTCATCCTGACATAAGCCTCCTTTTTCCTTTTAACCAGCGAATTAACTTTTTTAGTACACCATGGTTCCCTTACTCAACCATTTCCTCCTTGCCTGACAGGGACATACTTATCAAGGACTCGCAGTAGCTGCTCCTTGAATAAGCTCCACATTTCAGATGTTCCCAGTCCCTGTAGTTTCCTAGTCCAATCTATGCACCCTACTTCCCTCCTTATGGCCTCATAATTACCATTGCCCCAGCTATAACTACTGCCCCCAGCTTCACGCCTATCCCTATCCATCACTAAGGTGAACGTAGCCGAATTGTGTCACTATCACCAAAATGTTCACCAACTTCCAAGCCTAACACCTGGTCTGGCTCATTGCCAGCACCAAATCCGATGTAGCCTCACCTCTAGTTGGCCTATCTACATTCTGAGTCAAAAAACCTTCCTGCACACTTTGCATAAAAACTGACCCCTCTAACGAGCTAGAGCTATAGCTATTCCAATCAATATTAGTGAAGTTAAAGTCCCCCATAACAATTACCCTATTACTTTCACTCCTGTCCAGGATCGACTTTGCAATCCTTTCCTCTACCTCTCTAGAACTTTTAGGAGGTCTATAAAAGCCTCCCAACAGGGTGATCTCTCCTCTCCTGTTTCTAATCTCAGCCCATATACCTCAACAGACAAGTCCTCATCAAACTTCCTTTCTGTCACTGTGATACAGTCTTTGACTAATAATGCCACTCCTCTCCCCCTTCTACCTCCTTCTCTACTCCGACTGAAGGATTTGAACCCCAGAACCTGCAACAACCATTCCTGTCCCTGCTCTATCCATGTCTCTGAAATGGCCACAACATCGAAGTTCCAGGTTCTGATCCAAGCTGCAAGTTCCTCCACCTTATTGCGAATACTTCTCGCATTAAAGTATACACATTTCAAACCATACCCTACTCCACCTGTACACTGCTGTGCTTTACAGTTCTCATCTATGACCCCGCTATTCTCGTCCCTCTTAACATCCAAACTACTCAGGATCCCACCCCCCCTCTGAATCAGTTTAAACCCCCCTGCATAGCCTGCAAATTTTCCCCCCAAGATATTGGTTCCCCTCTGGTTCAGGTGTAGACCATCTCTCTTGTAGAGGTCCCACCTACCCCAGAATGAGCCCCAATTGTTCAAGAACCTGAACCCCTCCCTCCTGCACCCTCCCCGCAACCACGAGTTCAAACATTCCCTCTCTCTGTTCTTCTCTAAACTATCCCGTGGCACAGGCAAAAGTCCAGAGATAACCACTGTGTCTGTTTTGGCCCTAAGCTTCCACCCCAACTCCATAAATTTCTGTTTAATATCCCCTTCCCTTGTCCTACCTACATAATGTGTCCCTACATGAACTATGACATGGGGCTGACTCCCCTCTCCCTTAAGAATCTAAAAAACCCACTCTGAGATGTCCGGGACCCCGGCCTGAGTCCCTATTGATTGCAAAGTGCTTCGGCGGTGGTGCCCTGAAGTAGCGATAGATACTTGAGAAATGCAAGTTTACCTTTTCCCCCACAATAGCATCATACCAGCAGACAAGGAGACCAGGGATGGAATTTTACTGGCACATTTGCCCAAAGTTTGTACGATCCCGCCCAATGCCAATGAAGACTGCCATTCTGCAAGTCTCATCCATCCTGATTCTGTGGTGGGCGTACTTGTAAAATGTGTTTGTTATGCTCCCAGTTGATATTTTAACTGGACAGGGGAATTCCAGAATGGAATCCTGGATTGAAAGATCGTAATGATTATTTTTGTTCTTTTTGTTTGCTCAAACTGCTTCATTTGTGTAGAACAAGCATTTTTACAACAGAGTCGTTGGTCACTGATTCAGAAAAAGATCATTTTGCAAAGTCAGCATTTCTGGTTGATAGTTCCCAGTTTCCAATTTTGTAAGTACTTTTGTTATTTTCTCATTGTCCATTACTGACTTTGATTTATCAGTAATATTACTGGGATCAGTTTTTTACTTAACTCAATCACTATTCAGCAATGGTTTTTATTCAGGGGAACAACTTTTGAATTGTGACCGTCCCCTATCATCCATCTTCTTCTTTATTTCCACCATTCTGTTCTGAAGTTCAAAAATGTCATTGTTTGTCTCATAAAGAAGTTCTAACATTCCATTAGTTTTGCTCTTTAATTCTGCATTCAACCAATTATTCTGATTTGCCAGAACCTCCTTTTCTTGTTCAAGGCATTTTCCAAGGTTCTTCACTCATAAGTTCAAAAAATATAGGGGCAAAATTATAGGTCATTTAGCCTATCGAATCTGCTCTGCCTTCTCCCCATAACCTTTCAACCTATTACCAATTAAAAATCTGTCTAACTCCTCCTTAAATTTACTCACAGACCTAGCATCCATCACACTTTAGGATAGTGAGTTCCACACAACCCTTTGGGAGAATTAGTTTCTCCTCAAATCTGTTTTAAATTTGCTACTCCTTACTCTAAGACTATGACCTCTCGTCCTAGAATGCCCTACAAGAGGAAGCATCTGCTCCATGTCTACTTTATCCATTTCTTTTATCATCTTATATATCTCAATTTGATCTCTAAATTCCAGAGACCATAGGTCTAAACTGTTCAATCTCTCTTCATAGGATAAACCCCTCATCTCTGGAATCAATCTAGTGAACCTCCTCTGAACTGCCTCCAATGCTACTACATCTTTCCTCAAATAAGGGCACCAAAACTTGCACAATACTCCAGGTATGGCATTGTATCATTGCCACAATACTTCATGCCCTTTATATTCTATTCCTTTAACGATAAATGCCAACATTCCATTTGCTTTCTTTATTATCTGCTGTACCTGCATGCTATTTTTCTGTAACTCATGAACGAGAACACCCAAATCCCTCTGCACCAGAGTATCCCAAAGTCTCTCTCCATTTAGATAATAAGTTGCCTTCCCATTTTTCTTACCAAAATGCATGACCTCACACTTATCCATGTTAAACCCCGTCTGCCGCATTTTGGCCCACACTCCTGATCTAATCTGTATCCATTTGTAAGGTTCTTATTTCCTCATTACAACTTATGCCTCACCTATTTTCCTTTGAGGCATGAAGTTCATCCAAAGTTTTAATTGAAGATCAACTTTTTCTAAGTTTGTTTTTTCAAGTTTATCCTTTAGACCGCTCAAGTCCTCAGTCAATTGTTCCATGTTCAATGATTGATTTTCGATTGTTCTCATCAGTTCTCTTTTTTCATTCACAAACTCGTTTCTCATAAGCAAAAGTTGATTTTCTGTGTTAATTGGATCATCCTTCAATTGCTTGTTATCTCCAATAAGTGTCTCATTTATCGCCACAGTAGTTTGCCAACGTTTATTAAGATCATCATGACCAACTGCCTGTTGCAATCTAGTGATCGTTGTATGATTGTCTCCATCAGCCAGATGGGTACCTCAGATGAATCTATTCCTCCAATAAGTAAATTAGGAATAATTCTCGCTGTAACAATTGCAGTTACAAAATTACTTCTTAAATTAACATTACACAAAGGAACAGGTGATCCCTTCCATTAATACCTCTCGCAAGTCCTTTTCTCTTTATAAAAGTTCCTGGATACAAATTGTAACATCAGTTATCATCAATAATTGATCTGTTCTTATCTCTCAAAGTTTTAATTGGTTTACTTATTTTGTTAGATGAATAAGGGAAAACTTCACCATTTTAAACAAAACATTCAGAACCTGCAGTAGCCTGGCTTTCTTCCTCTGTATTCAGATAATCCCTCTAATCGTAGAATGGTGGTCATCCAGCCCCTAGCTGCCTGAGGAAGACCTGGCACATCATAACATTCAGGATGATGGGCCAAGAGCTGCAGATGGCGTTAGGTAGGAGTTCAGATGTTTTTAATGTGTCAGTGAGTACTCGATGGGCTGAAGGGCCTCTTCTGCACTGTATGATTCACTTTAGGACTGAGGTGAGGAGAAATTTCTTCACCTGGAGGGTGGTGAACTTATAGAATTCTCTATCACAGAAAGCAGTCGAGGCCAAAGAAGTTAGATGTAGCTCTTCGGGTGAACGGGATAAAAGGAAATGGGAGGAAGGTGAGATAAGAATATTGAGTTGGATGATCAGTCCTGATCATAATGTATGGCAGCCCAGGCTCAAAGACAGGAATGGTCTACAGCTGCTTCTATTTTATATGATAAGAAGTCTCAAAATATCAGGATAACGTCCAACAGGTTTATTTGGTAGCAAAAGCCACTAGCTTTCGGAGTGCTGTCCCTTCAGGTGAGTGGGAATTCTATTCTATTTTATTTTCTGTGGTCAGCCCACCATGTAGTGTTAGGTCTTTACTTGGATAACCTCAACAATTTTTTTTTAAAAAATGATCAAAAGTCATTCTTTTTTCCTTGCCACCTTGCTTCTGCAGCCACATCCCCTCGGTGGGTACACAATAATGTCCTCCGACAGTTCCTGGAGTATGGGTGGGAGGAATGGGACGTGCCCTTTAAGGCGGCTGGGCGGGTCCTCCGCTATCCCAGGATGCAGGGCGCGGTGCCGGGGAACAGCGCCATTTGCAGGGCTCCGAGGTGAGCGGCGTCTTTAACTTTCATCGTCCCGGTCTTTCATTCGCGCTTCGCCGGCGCTGCCCGGGCGGCGCACAGAGAGCAGATAGGGGGCCCCGAATCCAAACCCGCTAGGAAAGAGTGGGGGAGAAGGGATAGGAGTGCTGCGAGTGGAGGGAGAATCCCAATTTACCCCCCAAACCCCCACTGCTCCCCCAGCTCGCCCCTCACTCATCCCCCACCTCCCCCCCTCACCTCATCCCCCACCCCACCCCCCCCCCCACTTCACCTTGCCTCTCCCTCGCCCGCCCCCTTGCCTCAACCTCCTCTTGCCTCCCATCTCGTCTCGGCCCATTTCCCCCCTCACCTCGGCCCATTCTCCCCTGGTTCATCCACACCCCACTTTTCCTGGTGTGTGTGTGTGCCCTACTAACCCCCCACCCCACTTTTCGACGTGTGTGCCCCACTAACCTACCCT
This sequence comes from Sphyrna mokarran, assembly GCA_024679065.1. Classification (NCBI taxonomy): domain Eukaryota; kingdom Metazoa; phylum Chordata; class Chondrichthyes; order Carcharhiniformes; family Carcharhinidae; genus Sphyrna; species Sphyrna mokarran. Next base: position 11,863,529 of record JAGIQG010000002.1, read on the forward strand.
CTCACACTTTTCGTGTTCTCCCCCATCCCACCCGTCCTGGGGTACATGCCCCACTTGTGTCCCCTCACCCCATTTGCCCCCCCTTCCTGGGGTGTGTGCCCCACCACTCCCCCCCTCACTTTTCCTGGTGCGTGTGCCCCACCAACACCCCCCCCCCCCCACCCCCCCACTTTTCCTGTGGCGCGTGGCCGGTACCCCCCCCACACTTTTCCTGTGGGGTGTGGTCCGGCACCCCCCCCCCACCACACTTTTCCTGGGGTGCGTGGCCTGGTTACCCCCTCCACACACACTTTTCCTGGGGCGTGTGGCCTGGTACCCCCCCCTCCCACTTTTCCTGGGGCGGGTGGCCCGGTACCCCCCCCCCAATCCCCAGTTTTCCTAAGTTGTGTGTTTGATTTGCTCCCCCACTTGCACTTACCCTCATCCTACTTGTCCCAGGGCATATGCCCCACTTTCCCAGGATACATGCTCCATTCGTGACCCCTGCATGCCACTTGCCCCAGGGCGCATGCCCCCTCAACTCTCTTCCCTGGATGTGTGCCCCTGTCACCCTCCCCCTTTTCTTTTTTCTTGGGGCATAAACCCCTCCCATCCAGCCAGGGTTTGCTCTTTACTCTCGATCTCCTTTGCTCCCTGATTTGTTTTACTGGTTTCTGCCTGTACTTGTAATTGTGATTAAAAATTAAAGTTTGTAGTCCAGATTCAGAAATTGACTAAAATATTATTTTATTTTTATTTTTCACCTTTTTTGCTTGTGTTTCAAACATTGATTCTAATGAATGTTAAAAAATGTTTTTGACTGTAGGCAATTGTTAGTTTATGGTTTTTTTCAGTCTCAGGATTACTGTAATGCATGTTGTGATTGGGACACATGCTGGCTTTGAGGGGAATATTTTGAGTTTAATCTGGTTTTGTATAAGTCCTTTTATGACTTGAAAACATACTGACGTGAAAAGATAGCATTCATCTTGAGGTTTTTATTGCGTGCTTCTTCCTGCCTCAGCACTATGGGTGTATGAATATTGTTAAATTATTGTCAGTATTTCTAAGGTATATTCTGGCAAGTTCTTGCGTGTATTTAACTCTTCCTGTTCAAGATTCCATCATGAATTATCTAAATCAATTCGTTGAGCTGGACTTTTCATGGAAAAGGTTAAACAATGATTTGAAATGTTGTCTAGAGGATTATGTGCAAAAGCACCTTTGCTGTTGACTGAAATTGAGAGATTGTAATATTGCACAAATGTTATCAATTTAAGTTTTGAGTGCAAGTATTTGGAGGCTGTGTGTGTAAGTAACTTTCACTACAATCCTTCAGATAACTGCTGGAGTAGAAGTTGTTACGGTTAAATATCTGGGGGTGTGTCATTATGCCCAGTGTCATTTAGCGTATTTGTTGGGTTGGAATTTGAATTCACATATTCTTACTCCTGAGTGATGCATAGGGTTGCAAAGACACATGGGAATTAGAATTCTCCCAAGTGCATTGTTTATTCATGCGTAAAGAAAACTGAAAAGAATTTTGCAGTTTGTTTTAGTGATTGGATGAAATTTCATCCATAGGGTCATGAGTACACAAGAGGAGGTTATTTGGTCTCTTGGATCCATTTTAATTTTAATTGAGGTTTTGTATGGTAATGTGCCTTACAAAGGGAGTTTTTGCCCTTTGGGTTGGATATTCTCGGTGCCTTTCTTGTTTGAGTTGCTTGTGATTTTAATCCTCCATAATTCGATGGAATAATCTTCAGTCACAACTGAAATACTTCTGTTTTATGAAAAGTTGGACATTGCGTGTTCTAGAGAAAGTCCAGATCCCATTGTATGGATTAAAGACTCAAGTGGCCCTTCTGGTGTTTATGCCTATGTTCCTGCCTCATTGTCATTGAAACATATTCATTGGTCTTCCATCAGTTCATTGTTTGGAGATCAGTCTCAGAATAAAGAAGTGACCATTTTGGACTGAGATTTGGAAAATATAATTGTTGAGCATGGAGACCTGCAGATACTCAATTGTTGATTATTTAACATCAACCACGAACTTATTAAATGGTGGAGCAGTCTTGAAGGGCTCAGTGGCTTGTACATGACTTACATGCTTCGGTGACAAGTGGTGTACCTCAGGGGTCTGTTTAGGGGCCCCTGCTGTTTGTAATTTTTATAAATGATCTGGATGAGGGTATTGAAGGATGGATTAGTAAATTTGCAGATGACACTAAAGTCGGTGGAGTGGTAGATAGTGAAGAGGGGTGTTATAGTTTGCAGAGGGACTTGGACAAGTTGCAGAGCTGGGCCGAGAGGTGGCAAATGGAGTTTAATGTGGAAAAGTGTGAGGTAATGCACTATGGCAGAAATAATAAATGTGTAGAGTATAGGGCAAATGGTAGGATTCTTAGTAGTCTAGATGAACAGAGGGATCTTGGTGTGTATGTGCATAGATCCCTGAAAGTAGGCAGTCAGGTCGAGAAGGTTGTTAGGAAGGCATATGGAGTCTTGGCTTTTATTGGTAGAGGGATTGAATTTCGGAGCCGCAACGTCATGTTGCAACTGTACAAAACTCTAGTGCGGCCGCACTTGGAGTATTGTGTGCAGTTCTGGTCCCCACATTATAAGAAAGATGTGGAGGCATTGGAGAGGGTACAGAGGAGGTTTACCAGGATGTTGCCTGGTATGGAGGGCAGGTCTTATGAGGAGAGGCTGAGGGATTTGAGGTTGTTTTCGTTAGAAAGGAGGCGGCTAAGAGGGGACCTGATCGAAACATATAAGATGATTAGAGGTTTAGATAGGGTGGACAGTGATAGCCTTTTTCCTAGGATGGAGAAAGCTAGCACGAGGGGACACAGCTTTAAATTAAGGGGTGATAGTTATAGGACGGATATCAGAGGTAGGTTCTTTACCCAAAGGGTGGTTCGGGAGTGGAATGCCCTGCCTGCAGCAGTTGTAGATGCGCCAAGTTCGGTGGCGTTTAAGAGGTTAGTTGATAAGTATATGGAAGAGAAGGGAATGGTTTAGTTTGGAGGGGCATTGCTTTTTATATTGGTCGGCGCAACATCGAAGGCCGAAGGGCCTGTTCTGTGCTGTAATGTTATATGCTGTTATGTTCTATAATGAAACATGGTTGCCATATTTGCCTACAAATTGTCAGTGACCACATATGAACTGTTCTGGGATGTTCGTAATTTTATAAAGCTCTATTATAAAAGTTCAGTCTGGTGATAAAACGGTTAGAGTTAACTTGATTTCGTTTTTTTCTGAGCAGCATTTGTTGGGCTCGTTACAGAATTGCCGTCTTGAAGTGGTCCTGCCTTGCCTGGGGTGTGGTAGAATCCCATTTCATCCTGATTGTCAGCCAATCTTCCACAGCAATGCAAAAGCCACTGCACTTTGAAAATGGCAACTGTCAGTTCCATTCCTGGTTATTAATAACTGGAAAAAGTACAAGTCAGCAGCTGGAAATGGCACTGCCGTACCATCTTAGCAAGCTGGGTAATTATGCCTGGGAAAAATGCCAATCGTAACTTTGTACGTTGGCAATCTGATAATGATGACTGGAAGACAACCTAGGCTGAATCTCTTGTTGATTATCTGGCACTGCATTTTTAATTTTTACAGTCTTGTGGTTGAATCAAGACTGGGAAATGTTACAATTTGGTATAAATCAATTTCTGTAATGTCATTTATGCAACATATCCTAAATCTTATTGTCAGTGCACTTTAGTGCCTCAATTGGCATTTATATACTAAACTATACCAGAAATAGTTCAATTTCCAGAATGCGATGAGTGTCAGCTTGTGTCCGTGGTCGCACACTCAGTCCTAATTCCTGTGTTCATTGACCCACATTGACTCCCAGATAAGTAATATTTGATTCTTAAAAAAAATTCTCATTTTTGTTTTCAGATTCCTACATGGTCTCATCCTTGTCTATCTTTCTAATGTGGATAAATGTGAGGTTGATCACTTCGGTGTCAATAATAGGAAGACATTATTATTATAATTAGTGTAAATTGAGAGATGAATAGTCTGAAAGACTTGCTGGTTACATGCATTGACGTGAACAGACGCTGGAGTATGGCGACTAGGAGAATTTCACAGTAACTTCATTGCAGTGTTAATGTAAGTCTTACTTGTGACTAATAAATAAACTTAGTGAGACTTTGGTATTTTTGTGCATCAGGTGCTGAAAATAAATGTGTGTGTACAGTAGACAGTAGAGAAGGCAAATGGTATATTATCCTTCATAGCGAGAGGATTTGAGCATAGGAGTGGGATATTTTACTGCAATTGTACAGGGTGTTAGCAAGACCATGCCTGGAGTACTATGTGCAGTTTTGGTGTCCTTTTTCTAGAAAGGATGCCCTTGCTATAGAGGGAGTGCAGCAAAAGTTTACCAGACTGATTCCTGGGGCGGCAGTTAGTCTTTCCTCATATGCCTAAATTGGTTAGGATTATATTCACTAGAACTCAGAAGAGTGAGGGGGGATCTCATAGAAACATATGAAATTCTAACAGGTTAGATAGTCGATTTTAGAAAGAATGTGTTTCTGATGGTGGGAAAGTCCAGAACTTGGGGCTAATGGTATCAAGGGATATGTGGGATGGAAGGCATAATCAGGATATCAAATTTAATGATCAGCCATGATCAAACTGATGGAGCAGGCTTGAAGGGCTGAATTTTCTGTGTAATCTTCTTCAGCCCCACAAACTTCTAAGATATTTGCATACTCTAATTCTGGGCATGGTAAATTTATTGTTCCACTCTTGGTGGCTGTACCTTCAGTTGCTGAGGCCCAAGCTTTGAAATTACTCCTACATCTCCCTTTCTTTCTATCTCACTTTTCTTCTTTAAGATGTCCCTTATCATCTGCTGCATTGACCAAGCCTTTGGTCACCTGAGCTAATATCTCAGTGGCTTGTTGTTGTATTTTGTTCTGTAATGTTATTGCGACATGCCTTGGAACATTTTATGTCAAAGTCACTATAAATATAAATTGGCTTTAAACGCACACCTAATTTAAATTGGCACTTTGTTGTAATGCTGAAAGAACCTTGCATTGTTTCAGAAGAAATATTGATGGCCTCACTTTGTTTAAGCAGATGTAGATAATCTCATGACAGAATTTGGGTAAGAGCGTGCAGTCTTGATATCTTGGTTAATGTTTAACACTGAACCAGCGCTATCTAACACATAATAACATATTTATCTATTTGATGTTCATGGGATTTGGTTGTGGGCAAACCAGATGCTGTGCCCACTTTGGAAGGAATAATAAAATGGAATATTATTTAAAGTGAAAAACTACAGCATGCTACTGTGCAGAGAGACCTGGGGGTTCTTGTGCATGAATTGCAAAAATTCAGTCTGCAGGTGATCAAGAAGGCAAATGGAATTTTGGCCTTTATCATGAGAGGGATGGAATATAAAAGCAGGAAGGTCTTGCTGCCATTGTACAAAGTACTGGTGAGGCCACAACTAGAGTACCGTGTGCAATTTTGGTTGCCTTATTTGTGAAAGAATATATTGGCCTTGGAGGGAGTACAGAGAAGGTTCACGGGTTGATATCGGAGATGAGGGGGTTAGAGTATGAGGAGAGTGAATAATTGGGCCTGTATTCGTGGAGTTTAGAAGGCTGAGGAGTGATCTTATAGAGACATATAAGATAATGAAGGGGCTACATAGGATGGAGGCAGAGAAATTCTTTCCACTTAGAAAGGAAAAAAGAACTAGAGGACCTCAAATAAGGGGGTGAGAGGTCAGTTTTGAGCAGAGTTGAGGAAGAACTTCTCTGAGGGTAGTGAATCTTTGGAATTCTCTGCCCATTGAAGCAGTGGAGGCTACCTCGTTGAATATGTTTAAGTCACAGGTAGATAGATTTCTGATAAGGGAATTAAGGGTTATGGGGAGCAGGCAGTTTAGTGGAACTGAACCACTTACAGGTCAGCTGTGATCTTGTTGAATGGCAAGGCAGGCTCGAGGGGCTAGATGGCCTACTCCTATTATGTAAAAACTGAGTACACTTCACTGTAATTAATGTAACTCATTGGTGTATTCGAAAGATGCTATCCATGCAAGTTTTTGTTTTTAACTGTGGTAAACGGTGTAACAACAATAAGAGGTGGTAGACTTTGGAAGGAATGATTTGAATGATTTTAAATGGAGAAAAGCTGCAGCATGTGACGGTGCAGAGGGACCTGGAGGTCCTTGTTCACGAATCGCAAAAACACAGTATGCAGGTGATTAAGAAGGTGAATGCAATGTTGGCCTTTATAGCTAGGGGGGTAGAAATATAAAAGGGAGGTTCTGTTGCAGCTGTATAGGGTGCTAGTGAGGCTGCAGCTGGAGTACTGTGTGCAGTTTTGGTCGCCGCATTTGAAGAAGGATATATTGGTCTTGGAGGGAGTGCAGAGAAGGTTTACTAGGTTGATAGCAGAGATGAGGGCATTGGATTATGAGGAGAGACTGAATAGGCTAGATTTGTACTCAGAGTTTAGAAGGCTGAGAGGGGACCTTTATAGAGAACTATAAGATAATGAAGGAGATGGATAGGGTAGAGGTTGAGAGACTCTTCCCAATTAGCAAAGACAGCAGGACTAGAGGGCACAACCTCAAGATTTGGAGGGGGGGGCATTCAGATCAGAGTTGCAGAGGGGTTTCTTCATGCAAAGGGTGGTGAATCTTTGGAATTTTCTACCTGATGAGGTGGTGGAGGCTTCTTCACTGAATATGTTCAAATCAAGAATGGATAAGTTTTTGAATGACAAGGGAATTAAAGGTTATGGGGAGAAAGCGGGAAAGTGGTACTGAACCACTACAGATCAGCCATGATCTTATTGAATGGCGGGGCAGACTCAAGGGGTTGTATGGCCTACTCCTGCTCCTATTTCTTATGTTCTTATGAAAGGAAATAATCAATAAATGGTAGGACACCAGAAAGTTCTGTGGAACAAAGGAATCTTGGTGTGTTCAGATCTCTGAAGGAGAAAGGACATGTTAGTAGGGTGGTGAAAAAGGCATATGGAACACTGGCCTTTATCATTTGAGACATAGATTACAAAAGCAGCGAAGTCATGTTGGAGCTGAAGAGAACTTTTGCGAAGCCACTGCTAATGTACTGTGTGCAGTTCTGTTGCCACATTATCAGATGAATATAATTGCATTGGAGGGGATGTAGAGGAGATTCATCAGAATGCTGCCTGGAATGGAGCATTTAAATAATAGAGGCTGGATAGACTTGGTTGTTTTTATTGGACAGAGTGGCTAAGGAGCAGCTGTTCCCTTTAATTAAAGAGTCACTTCCAAGAAGACACGGGTTCAAGGTGAAGACTGGAGATTTGGGGGGATGTGAGGAAACATCTTTTTACCCAGAAGGTGGTAACAGTCTGGAATGCCTGGGAGGGTGAAAAAGGAAGGTTGCCTCATATCCTTTAAACAGCGAAATGTCAAAAAACGGTAGGCAATCTTTGCCAAGCCTCCCAAAACTTTCAGGAATACTTTGAAAATTTTCCACATAACTTATTGCAAATAGTGACCCACTTCATGGTTGCACTCACATTTGATTTGTGTTCTTTCTGTAATTTCACTTTAAGGGCAACCTCCTTGAACAGTACTCACTGGTTTGTGAACCAGAGACTGTCTTTGGTAGAAATGGCAGAAGTATTCAATCTTACCATCAATCACACAGCTATATAACCCTTATCATTGGATGTAAACTTGACACATCATAACATTCAAGGATATGAGCCAAGTGCTGGCAGATGGGATTAGGTGGGAGTTTGGGTGTTTGTATTGTGTTGGTGCAGCTTGATGGACTGAAGGGCCTCTCCTGCGCTGTATGATTCTCTGAATCAGGTATAATGTGGTGTGGCTTGCTTTGAATTCTGTGCTACTGCCTTGTGTCATGGTTTGCAGTTTATTGCGATGTATGCCAAAGCTGCTGCTCCACTGACAAATGTTTACTTTTATACAAGGTATAAGAAGTGTGGCCACTTCAGAAGTACAACATGACCTGCCCTGCTGCCTGGGGCCGTATAGCTGAATGCAGTACTGTAACTTAATTTTCCTTATTTAAGTGAAACTGGGGAACTTAATTACTATTTAACAAAGTACACTTCCAGAATCTAGTTATCACAAATAGCAATTAATTGCAGCCTGTGGAATGTTTTGAGATTGTTGCACTACGTTGTCGTCCACTTCTTTCTCCCCTTCATCTCCTGAAGGCACTCACCCATGGTGGAATACAATTTCACAGATAGTTTTCTGGTACCTTGCTCAAGTATCCACTCTTCTGAAGACACAGAATGATTCAATGTTTCATATGTTTATAATGCAAACCAACATTATGACCTCCCACTTAATGGTCACCTGTTCTTGGAGACTTGGAACAAATAGATTTGGACTGTTTGGGAAAAATTGAGGAAATTCCTCTCCAACCAATTAAGGTATCGAAGAACCAGCTAAATCACTTGTGACTGTAAATGAATCCACTGACCTTTCTAATCTCTGTTTGCTATGACTTTAGCCACAAGGAATACATCTAAGTAAAAAGCAAATTACCTAGGATGCTGGAACCTGAAACCAAAAGAGAAGATGCTGGACAATGTTAGCAGTCTGGCAGCATCTGTAAGGAGGGAAAAGAGCTGATATTTCGAGTCCGAATGGCACTTTGTCAGAGCTAAAAGGCAAAGGAATACATCTAACCTTTTTCAACTGTTCAGCAAATCTGGCATCTTGCCTCTTATGGCCTCTTGTTTTTCCTAACCTATTTAGTTCAAACTGTCTACCCAAAGTCTCACATTCAGTCCAGTCCCATTTTAAACATTTCCATCTCCCCAAAGCTGTGCTTTTTGGATGAAAAGATTCTATTTTCTAAGCTTGAGGGCTTTTAAACTGTGGATAATTTTACTCCATAGGACCCTTTTGAGAGCCTCTATATTACTGACCTTACGGGAGGTCTAAAACTGAATACAGTATTCCAGATGAGTTTTAACTAAAGGTTTAAACAGTGCACTATTTTGAATTTTAAAATAAAAGCTGATTATTTATTAGCCACAAGTAGGCTTATGTTAACACTGCAATGAAATTACTATGAAATTCCCCTCGTTGCTACACTCTAGTACCTGTTCAGGTAAATGCACCTAACCATCACATCTTCCTCACTGGGAGGAAACCGGAGCACCTGAAGTAAACCCACGCAGACATGGGGAGAACATGCAACCTCCACATAGAGGATGATCTAAGCTGGGAATCAAACCTGAGTCCCTGGTGCTGTGAAGCAGCAAAGCTAACCACTGTCGCCCACAGAATTTTCTTCCTACTTCCATATACTCTTTCCAATCACAGCAGCCTTAGTGCATTTGTTGACCAGCTTCTGTGATCTGTAAATTTTGCCTCAATGTGCAGATGAAGTTTGGGCATTTCCCAATTCCGTCATGGGAAAATTTTGCTGAATTCTGCAGCTGCATTAATTAGGTGGTGTTTAGATTGATGTTTGCCAGAGGAGGATCTCTCTTTGCAGCACAGAACCACCTCTGCTGATGTAGAGCCCAAAATCTCTTGAAATGCAATTGATTTCTCAGCACGAATGGCACTGCCAAGCTTTTCTTTCTTTCTTATCCCTACATTCAGAAGCGAGGGAAGAAATTGCTGAGGCCTTGGTGAAAATCTTTGTGTCCTCTACAGCCATGGGTGAGGTACCAGAGGATTGAAGAATAGTTAAAATTGTCTCTTCTGCCCTTTTTAAAATAGGAACAATCTGGGAGTCACTGAAGTGACAAAAATTGGGCAGGGCAATGGATGTTGTATATGTGGACTTGAGATAACGTTCCTCATAGGCTGATACAGAAAGTGAAATCATATGGGATCTGAGGTAAGATGGATACTAGATTGGTTTGGGCATGGAAAGCAGAGTAGTAGTGAAAGGGTACTTTTCTAACTTGAGATCTGTGATAAGTGGTGTTCCACAAAGGACATCTGTTGCTTATAATATATATAATTTGGAAGAAAACGTAGGGTTAAATTTGCTGATGACACAGAAATCGGAGGAGTAGCAGATAATGAGGAGGATTGTCAGACAATACAGCAGATATGCAGCAGGGGGAGGCAGTGGCCTAGTGGTATTATCGCTAGACTATTAATCCAGAAACTCAGCTAATGTTCTGGGGACCCAGGTTCAAATCCTGCCACAGTAGATGGTAGAATTTGAATTCAATTTAAAAAAAAAATCTGGAATCGAGTCTGCTAATGACCGTGAAACCATTGTTGGAAAAACCCATCTGATTTATTAATATCCTTTAGGGAAGGAAATTTGCCATTCTTATCCAGTCTTGCCCAAATGTGACTCCTGAGCCACAGCAATGTGGTTAATTCTTAATTGCCCTTGGCAACGAGGGATGGGCAATAAATGCTGGCCAGCCAGCAATGTCCATGTCCCATGAATGAATAAAAAGTATATAAATCGGCTGGAGACCTGGGCTGAAAGATGGCAGATGGAATTTAACTCAGACAAATGTGAAGTGATGCAATTTGAAAGGTCTACCGCAGAAGTATACACTAAATAGTAGAGCCCTTAGAAATATTAGAATGCAGAGAGGTTTAGGAATGCCAATGCACAACCCCCTGAAAGTGGTCAAGAAGACATACAGCATGCTAACGTCATTGGCCAAGACATTGGGCATAGAACAGTACAGCACAGTTACAGGCCCTTTGGCTCTCTGTTGTGCGGAGCTTTGTCCAAAACTAAGATCAAACTATCCCACTTCTTGTCATTCTGGTGTGCTCCACGTGCCTATCCAATAACCGCTTGAAAGTTCCCAAAGGGTCCGACTCCACTATCACAGCAGGCAGTATATTTCACATCCCAACTGCTTTGAGCAAAGAATCTATCTTGGACACCCCTCCTATATGTCCCACCATGAACCTTATAGTTACACCCCCTAGTAAAAGCTGCATATACCTGAGGAAATAGTCTCTGCATGTTTACTCTCTCTATCCCCTTCATGTTATAAACCTCTAAGTTGCCCCTCATTCTCCTCTGCTCCAAAGAGAAAAGCTCCAGCTCCCTCAACCTTTCCTCATGAGACCTACCCTCCAAACCAGGCAGCATCCTAGTAAATCTCCTCTGAAAACTTTCCAATGCTTCCACATCCTCTTTCTAGTGAGGTGACCAATACTGCACACGATTCCAAATGTGGTCTCACCAACGTTTGGTATAGTTGCAGCATAATCCCACAGCTTTTAAACTCAAACCCCCTGTTAATAAAAGCTATCACACTATAAGCCTTCTTCATGGCTCTAGCCACTTGAGTGGCAACCTTCAGAGATCTGTGTTTATTCCACATTCTTCAGAATCATGCCATTGATCCCGTAATCTGCATTCAAGTTTGTCCTACCAAAATGAATCACCTCACGTCAGGGTTAAACTCCATCTGCCAGTTTTCTGCCCAGCTCTGCATCCTATCAATATCTCTTCACAGCCTACAAGAGCCCTCTACTTCATCCTTTACTCCACCAATCTTGGTATTATCAGCAAATTTACTAACTCACCCTTCAGCCCCTTCTTCCAAGTCATTGGTAAAAATCATAAATAGCAGAGGACCCAGCACTGATCCCTGTAGTATACAGCTGATAACTGGCCTCCAGTCTGAAAATCTTCCCTCCACCATCACCCTCTATCTTCTGTGAGATAGCCAGTTGTTTATTCAATCAGCCAAATTTCCTTTTATCCCACACCATCTCGTCGTCTTCATGAGCCTATCATAGGGAACCTTATCAAACACCTTACTAAAATCCTTGTATACAACATCAACTGCTCTACCTTCATCTACACACTTAGTTATCTCCTCAAAGAATTAAATCAAATTTGTGAGGCAAGACTTACCCCTCAAAACCATACTGACTACCCCAGATTAGGTTGCATCTTTCTAAATGGTCATAATTCCTATCTCTCAGGACTCTTTCCATTAACTTACCAATCACAGAAAGAAGACTAACTGGCCTATAATTGCCAGGGTCATTCTTATTTCCTTTCTTGAAGAGAGGAACAACAATTGCCACTCTCCAGTCCTCTGATATAATCGCATGGACAGGGAGGACCCAAAGATCAAAGCTAAAAGCTCCGCAATCTCATCCCTTACCTCCCAAAGTATCCTAGGATGTATTCCATCTGGCTCAGGGGACTTCTTGACCCTCAGGTTTTTCAAAATTGCTAATACATCTTTCCTCAAAACATCTATCTCCTTCATCGTATCAGCCTGTATCACACACTCATCCACAAAAACATGCCCCTTCTCCTTAGTCAACACTGAAGAGAAGTATTCATTCAACGCTTCGCCCGTCTCTTCTGACTCCACGCACAAGTTCCCATTACTATCCTTGACTGGCCCTAACCTCACTCTCTGGTCATTAAAAAGAACATAGAACACAAAAAAAACTCCAGCACAACCAGGCCGTTTGGCCCACGAGTTGCGCGATGATATCTATACCTAGTAGGCTTACCTATAACCCTCAATTCTATTAAATCCCATGTACTCATCCATAAGTCTCTTGAAAGATCCTATCAAATTTGCCTCTACCACCATCGACAGCAGCCGATTCCACTTACTCATCACCTCCTGAGTGAAAAACCTATCCCTGACATCTCCTCTATATCTACTCCCCAGCACCTTAAACCTGTGTCTTGTAGCAACCATTCCAGCACTTGGAAAAAGCCTCTGAGAATCCATCTGATCTATGCCTCTCAACATCTTACACACTTCTATCAAGTCATCTCTCATCCTTCGTCTCTCTAAGGAGAAAAGACTGAGCTCCCCCAACCTATCCTCATAAGGCATGCCACCCAATCCAGGCAATATCCTTGTAAATTTCCTCTGCATCCTTTCAATAGCTTCCATATCCTTCCTGTAATGAGACAACCAGAACTGAGCACAGTACTCCAAGAGAAGTCTGACTAGGGTCCTTTAAAGCTACAATATTATCTCCTGACTCCTAAACTCAATCTCTCGATTGATGATGGCTAGTACACCATATGCCTTCTTAACCACACCCTCTACCTGTGAGGTCGATTTTAAGAATCCTCGTACTCCGAGGTCCTTCTAATGCTGTACGCTGCTAAGAGCCTTACCCTTAACATTATATTTCTTCATCTCATTTGACCTGCCAAAATGGACCACTACACATTTATTTGGGTTGAAGTCCATCTGCCACTTCTCCACCCTGCCTTGCATCCTATCTATGTCACGCTGCAACTTCTGACATCCCTCCAATCTATCCACAACACCACCAATCTTTGTGTCATCAGTAAACTTACCAACCCATCCCTCCCCTTCATCCAGGTAATTTATGAAAATTATAAACAGCAAGGGTCCCAGAACAATTCCCTGAGGTATCCATTGGTGACCGACCTCCATGCAGAAAAAGACCCATTTCCAACCACACTCTGCTTTGAGAGTAAGCCAGTTCTGGATCCACAAGGCAACAGCCTCTTGGATCCCATGCCCTCTCACTTGCTCAAGAAGTCTTGCATGGAGGACCTTATTGAATGCCTTGCTGAAGTCCATATAAATCACATGCACTGGTCTTCGTTCATCAAAGAACTCAACCAGGCTCGTAAGGTACGATCTGTCTTTGACAAAGCTGTGCTGACTACTATTGAGCGTACTAAACTTCTCTAAATGTTCATAAATCCTGACCCTCAATCTTCTCCATCAACTTACCAACTACTGAGGTTAGACTCACCAGTCGATAATTCCCTGGGCTATCCCTATTTCCTTTCTTGAATATAGGAATCACATTCGCAATCCTCTCGAACCTCTCCCGTCTCCATCAACGACGCAAAGATCATCATCAGAGGTTCTGCAATCTCTTCCCTGGCCTCCCACAGTAACCTGGGGTACATCCCATCAGGTCCTGGCAATTTATTTATCTGTTTTAATTTTTAAAATTAGTTTATTAATTATTTTATTAAATATTTATCTATAAATAAATTATTTATCATTCTTTTATTTTTCATGAGTAAAAAGTCTGGGGTTTTCCTTTATCTGACTCAAGGACTCCTCATGCTCCTTCCTAGCTCTCCTGAGCTCTTTTTTAACTCATTCCCAGCTATCTTGTAACCCTGAAGCGACCCAACTGAACCTTGTTTTTTCATTCTTACATAGGCTTCCTTTTTCCTCTTGACAAGACATTTAATCTCCTTTGTGAACCATAGTTCCCTCACTTGCCATTTCCTCCCTGCCTGAAGGAACATACCTATCAAGGGCATGCAGTATTTGTTCTTTGAATAAGCTCCACTTTTTGTTTATGCCCAAACTGATAGGTTTTGTTCCCATCTTATGCTCCCTAATTCTTACCTAATCGTGTCGTAATTACCCCGCCCCAAATCTAAACCTTACCCTGCCGTGTGACCTTATCCCCCTCCATTTCAATAATGAAGGACACCAAATTGTGGTCACTACCTCAAGTGTTCTCCTACAAACAAATCTAACACTTGGCCCGGTTCATTACGCAGTTACAAGGCTAATGTGGCCCCAGCTCTTGTCGGCTTATCTACGTTTTGTCAGGAAACTCTGTACATGCGAATTATTCGACCTACAGAGGTTCTGATCAATATTTGGAAAGTTGAAGTTACTGTGATAACTACCTTGTGACCTCCACAATGATCCATAATCTGCTTTACCATTTCCTGCTCCACAGCTCTTACTATTTGGGGGCCTATAGAAAACTCCTAACAACATGACCGATCCTTTCCTCTTTCTAATTTACACCCATATTACCTCAGTAGGCAGATCCCACTCAAAGTGCCTTTCAGCAGTCATTAAACTATCCTTGATTATTCTGCCACCTCTTTTATCAACTTCTGTACTTTTACTGAAACATCTATATTCCAGAACTACCAACAACATTCTTGTCCCTGTCCTAACCACATCTCCGTAATGGTCACAATATCTTGGTCCCAGGTAGCACCCACTCTCCAAGTTCACCTACCTTATTCCTGATGCTTCTTGCATTGAAGTAGATACATTTCAACCCACCATCTTGTCTGCCTGTACACTCCTGCGACCTTGATAACTTCCTCAGCACCTTATGACCCTCAGTGCTGGCTTTTCGACTACAGCTCGTAGTACAGGGTATATAGGAATTGGAAAATAATGCTGCAGCTGTATAAGACTTTGGTTAAGCCACATTTGGAGCATTGTGCACAATTCTGGTCGCCACACTACCAGTGTAGAAGAGATTTACCCAGATGTTGTTTGCTTTGGATAATATGGACCATATGAAGAAAGGTTGAACAAACTTTGATTGTTTTCATTGGAACATTGGAGGAAGGGGGGGACCTGATAGAGGTTTACAAGATTGACAGGCTTGCATAGAGTGGATACTCGGTCTTTTTTCCAGGGTCAAAGCATCAGTTACTCAGGTATAGGTTGAGAGGGAGAATTGGTTCTGGAGGAGGTGGGGCCAGTACAAATTGGACAGTCTGCACCTGGGCAGGACTGGAACCAATGTCCTAGGGAAAATGTTTTCTGATGTAGTTGGGAAGGGTTTAAACCAATGTGGCAGGGGAATGGGAACCAATGCAGGAAGTCAACGGGAAGTAAAGGAGGACAAAAACAAAAGAAGATGAGGGGAAAATGGAAGGCAGAGAAACCAAAGACAGAAATCAAAAAGCCACAGTGCAGAGACTGTGGAGAACTCTGTGAATGCGTCTAGAAAGGCTAAGAGAAATAAATCTGTACAAAACGTGACAGGATGTATGGTCTGAGAAAGCAGGGCAAAGAGCAAGAGAAATCCAGATTAAACTGCATTTATTTCGATGCAAGGGGCCTGATGGGGAAGGCAGGCGAACTCGGGGCATCGGACTGGGATGTTATAGCTATTAATGAAACAGAACTCGGGTAGGGCTGGCAGCTCAATGCTATAGGGCACAGTTGCTATAGGAAAGAAAGAACAAAGTAAAAGAGGAGGATGAGTTGTGCTTTTGATTATGATGGACATCACAGGAATATTGAAAGTGAATATATCCAAGGATTCGTCCACTGAGTCTATATTAGTGGAACTGATAAATAAGAAGGGAGAGATCATAAGAAGGATTGTACTACAGGCCCCCAAATAGTCAGTGACGAATTGAGGAGCAAATATGTCAGGAGATCACGTAGCTCCAAGAAAAACAGTGTGATAGTAGGGGATTTTAACTTTCCCAACATTGATTGGGACAGCCATACTATCAGCAGCTTGGATAGAGAAAAGTTTGAGTGTATTCAGAGGAATTTCTCATTCTATATGTGGATGGCCTGATTAGGGAGGGGCAAAACTTGACATCCTGTTGGGAAATAAGAAAGGGCAGATGACTGATCTATGAAGTGTTTGTGAGGAATCACTTTGGGGTTAGTGACCATAATTCCATTAGTTTTAAGATAGTTATGGAGAATAAGTCTGGCCCAAAAGTTAAAATTCTAAATTGCGCTAAGACCAATTTTGATGGTGTTTGACAGGAATTCCCAAAATTAGTTGGGAGAGTCTGTAGGAAGGCAAAGGAGTGTCTGGTAAGGGGAGTTTTCAATGGTGTGTTGACCAGGATTCAGAGGAAGCACATTCCTTTTAGAGTAAAATGCAAGGTTGGTAGAAATAGCGATCTCAAGGTGACTTAGAATATTAAAGCCCAGGTCACAAAGGAGGAGGCATATGACATGATAGGCAACTGGGATCAGGTGGATCCCTTGAAGATTGTAGAGTTGAGAGAGAAATCAGGAGGACACAAATGGAATGAGATTGCTTTGGCAGGTAAGCTAAAAGGCAATCCAGAGAACTTCTACAAATACATAAGGGGCAAAAGACTAACTAGGGAGAGAGTAGTGCCTATTAAACATCAAGGTCAACTATGCACAGATCCACGAGATAGGTGAGACCCTGAATGAATATTTCTCATTGATATTTTCTTTTGAGAAAAACATAAAAGTTAGGAGTCTTGAGGAAGTATATAGTGATGTCTTGAGTGTATATATTACAGAGGAACTGGAAGTCTTAAAGTGTATTAAGATAGATAAATCCCCAGAACCTGATGAAATGTATCCCAGGACGTTGTGGGAGGCTAGGGAGGAAATTGTGGATTTCTTAGCAGAGATATTTGAATCATCAACAGCCATAGGTGAGGTGCGTGAAGATTTGAGGGTAGTAAATGTTGTGCCTTTGTTAATGACAGGCTGCAGAGAAAAGCCTGGGAGCTAAAGTCCAGTGCATCTAACATCTGCAATGGGTAAGTTGTGAGAAGGTATTCTGAGTGAAGGATCTACAGGCATTTAGAGAGGCAAGCAATGATTAGGAACAGTCAGCATAGCTTTGTGAAAATCGTCTTTCGAATTTGAATTTTCTGAAGGGGGAACCAAGAAGGTAGATGAAAGCAATGCAGTTGACATTGTCTACGTGGACTTCAGCTTTTGACAAGGTACCAACTGTGAGAGAGGTTGTTGCATAAGGTTAAATCTCACAGGATCCAGAGTGAGGTAGCCAATTGCATGCAAAATTGGCTTGATAGACAGTTGTAGAGAGTTGTTTTTCAAAATGGAAGCCTGTGACAAGCTGTGTGCCTCGGGGATTGGTACTGGGTCCACCATTGTTTGTTTGCATTGATGATTTGGAGGAGAATTTAGGGGTAGGGTGAGTAAGTTTGCAGATGACATCAAGATTTGGTGGCGTAGCAGATAGTGAAAAGTGTTACCTCTGTTTGCAACAGGTTCTTGATCAATTTGGGCCAGTGGGCCAATGAATGGCAGATGGAGTTTATTTTGGATAAATGTGAGGTGATGCATTTTGGTAAGTCAAATCGGGGCAGGACTTAGTTAATCTAGGGCGTTGGGGAGAGTTATAGAACAGAGCCCTACAAGTATAGGTTTATAGTTCCGCAAAAGTGGAGTCACAGGTGGATGGGGTGGTGAAGAAGGTATTTGACATGTTTGGTTTCATTGGTCAGAACATTGAATCCAGCTGTTGAGACGTCTTGTTAGAAGTTGTACAAGACATTGGTAAGGCCACACTTGGAATGCTATGTACAGTTCTGGTCACTGTTTAATAGAATATTAATCTAGAAAGTGTAGAAAAGATTTTTGAGGATGCTATCAGGACTTAAGGGTTTGAAAGAGAGAGAGTCTTTTCCCCCTTGGAGCGTAGGAGGCTTAGGGATGATCTTATAGAGATCTGTAAAATAATGAGGGGCATAGATCAGGTAGGTAGTCAACCTCTTTTCCCAAAGATAGAGGAGGACCCTAAAACTAGAGGGCATCGGTTTTAAGGTGAAGGGGAGAGATGCAAAAGGGTTCAGAGGGGCAATTTTTCCACACGAGGGTGTTGAATGTCTGGGATGAACTGCCAGAGGCAGTAATAGAGGTGGGTACAATTTTGTCTTTGAAGAAGCATTTAGACAGTTACGTGGTTAAGATGGGTATAGACGAATATGGGCTAAATGTGGGCAACTGGGACTAGCTTAATGGTAAAAACTGGGCAGCATGGACAAGTTGGGCCGAATGTTTCCATACTGCGAATCTCTGCGTATGACAAACTGAGCTGGAAGAGCCTAAATAGATTAGTCTGTGAAAGATGTATACTGTCAACTTTGCTAATTAAATTGCTTATAAAATGTTGAGTGAATAAGATGAGGCATTATAGAGTGAGAATTTCTGACAGGCTTGTGAAAAATGTAGTCCACTAATGAGAAAGGTGTGCTAAAGGAATAAAGGATCAGCAGGTCTGGAAACATATGTAAGGAGAGAAAAAGCTGATGTTTCAAGTCCAGATGACCGTTTGTTAAAGCTGGTCATCGGGATTTGAAACTTCAGCTCTCTTCTCTCCTTACAGACACGAGATCTCCTGAAATTTTCCAGCAATTTCTCTTTTGGTTTCAGATTCTAGCATCCGCAGTAATTAGCTTTTATAAAAGAACATGGGTAGGATGTGAATAACTGAGATAATGCAAAGGAAAGGCAAGAACCAAGTAAGGAAATGGACTATGTTTAAAATGAAAAATCAAAGTTATTGATCAGAAATAAAAATAAAGACGAGAATATGTCCAAAGTTACACAAGGTTTGATGCTATGAAATTATATTCATAGAACAAGGAAGTGCATGTTTTATAGTTTTGCTAAAACAGATTCTCTTGCACTGGCAGGTGGTGGGCTACTTATCCCACCTCCCTCCCTCCCCTTTGCCCAATCTGATCATTGGTGCGGTTGGCCCAGATCAGCATCAGAATGAATTGTATCCATCACTGCACTATATGTAGTTTGGAAGCTGGTTGGAAATGTAATTGGGAGCAAGTATGGGATATAGTGTACCCACTACAAAATGGTGGGCCAAAGCTGTGTCATAACTGATGTGAATCTTTTACATTTGGCAGATTTTAGGATCTTTATTAATAATCAGTGACTCTTACCTCCAACAGTGAAGAAATATAGTTTTACAAGCCACCCTTCTCCCATCTGTTGCAAACAGGTAAATGATAAGCATTGTCTTTACCGCTCAGCTTGTTGTGTTATCAAGCATAATTTTAGTGTTACATTTGTGTAGCATTTATAGCTTTCATTTGACTCAAAATAGAAATTAGGTTGAAAAGGCTGATGTACAAAGTGATATGTTTAGCTCAAACCATAAATCATATATTTTTGACGCTGTTGTCCTTGCTGAGGCTTACTGACAGAAGGTAGACTTGTTCCTTTCTTCCATGCCCTTGCCTAATCATCTTTGGTACTCTTCACTTAATACAGGCTTATTTCTTGCTTCCCTGCCTGATACTGTAGTCTAATTCCTCAGTTACTTTGCCCTTTTAGCATACCTTTCCTAAATAGCATCTTGCCTCCATGCTTCCAGCCTTCAAGGATTTTAAAAAACTCATTTCATACAGTTCTATTACTTGGAGTCTAATCCAGTCCTGTACACTGTATTGAGATATTTTCCTAGATGAGGAAACTATTAACAGATAATGAGCTTGAAAGTAAATATGATTTCCTGGCTGTAATTCACTTTTTAGAAACCTTTTGAATTATCTAATAATTTTGAATAAAATATCCATATGTCAACTAAGAACAGTTTGATATTTTATATTAAAAGTGATCTCTGATCATCTGAATTATGGTTCTGAATTAAGAATATATCTTATTTACATGTTTTAATTTGTAAATGTGGTGAGTTCAGCTGCAGCCTGCTCTAGACAATGTGATGCTTTCATTCTGTGAAATCCTATATTGGACTACGTGTTGAATGAGGATCTTGTTACTGAATTAAGAGCATTTAGCCAGCAAGAAGACAATCCTATTCTTAAAAAGGCTGTTCTCTTGGCCGTGTCTAAAATTTTATTTTTGAAAGCTCATTTCTAGGTTGTGCTTTGATTTATTATTGTGACATGTATATGTGTACAGTGAAAAGCATTGTTTCTTGCATGCTATACAGACAGAGCATACTGTACATAGAGTAGGAAAGGGAGAGAGTGCAGAATGTAGTGTTGCAGTCTTAGCCAGAGTGTAGAGAAACATCAAATTATTATAAGGTTGGTCCAGTCAAAAGTCTAGCAGCAGGGAAGAAACTGATTAGAGATAGTCAGCATGGCTTTGTAGTGGAAAATCATGTCTCACAAACTTGATTGAGCTTTTTCAAGGGGTAACCAAGAGGTAGATGAGGGCAGTGCAGTTGATGTTGTCTACATGGACTTTAGCAAGGCCTTTGACAAGATACTGCCCTGTAGGTTGTTGCATAAGGTTAAACTCTTGGGCTACAAGGAGAGGTACCCAAATGGATACAAAATTGGTTTAACAGAAGCCAGAGGCTAATTGTAGAGGGTTGTTTTCGAACTGGAGGCTTGTGATCAGCAGTGTGCCTCAGGGATTAGTGTTGGATCCACTGTTTGTTATTTATATTGATTTGGATGAGAATATAGGAAGCATGGTTAATAAGTTTGCAGATGACACTAAGATTGGTGGCATAGTGGATAGTGAAGAAAATTATCTCCAATTGCAACTAAGTATTGATCAATTGGGTCAGTGGGCTGATGAATGGCAGATGGAGTTTAATTTAGATAAATGCAAGATAATGCCTTTTGATTGAACCAGGACAAGACTTATTCAATTAATAGGGCGTTGGGGAGAGTTACAGAACAGAGATCTAAGGGTACATGTTCATAGCTCCTTGAAAGTGGAGTCACAGGTGGATAGAATGGTTAAAAAAGCATTCAGCATGCTTGGTTTCATTGGTCAGAACATTGAATATAGCAATTTTACAAGACATTGGTAAAGCCACACTTCTGGTCACCCTATTATAGAGAGAATATTATTAAACTAGGAAGAGTATAGAAAAGATTTACTAAGGTGTTACCAGGACTTGATGGTTTGAGTTATAAGGAGAGGCTGGATAGACTTGTTTCTCTGGAGCGTAGAAGGCAGAAGGGTAATCTTACAGAGGTCTGTAAAATAATGAGGGGTGCAGATCAGCTATATAGTCAATATCTTTTTCAAAAGTAGGGAAGTCTAAAACTAGAGCGCATAGGTTTAATGTGAGAGGGGAGACATACAAAAGTGTCCAGAGGGACAATTTATTAAAGCATTTAGACAGTTATATGGGTAAGATGGGTATAGAGGGATATGGGCCAAATGCAGGCAATTGGGATTAGCTTAGGAGTTTTAAAAAAAAGCAGCGTGGACAAGTTGGGCAGATGGGCTTGTTTCCATGCTGTAAACCTCTGACTCTAAGCTGTTCTTGATTTTGTTGGTGCAAGCTCAAGGGGCCAAATGGCCTACACCAGCATTTTCTATGTGACCTCAAACTTTTGTATTTTTTTCCCGGTGGAAGAAAATGTCCTGGATGCGTTGGGTCCTTGATTATGCTGGCTGCTTTTCCAAGGCAGCAGAAAGTGTAGACTGAGTGGATGGAGTCCGGTTTGCGTGATAGACCGAGTTGTGATATATTCAGAATGGATGCTTTCTATGGTGCACCTGTAACAGTTGGCGAGAGTCACAGTGGTCATTGCTGAATTTCCTTAGCCTCCTGAGAAAATAGAGGCGATGGTGGGCTTTCTTAACTATAAGTCAACCTGGAGGGATCAGGACATCAAGAAACATGAGCTGTCGATAATTTCCACTTAGCCTCCTTGATGTATACAAAGGCATGTCTTCTATGTTTCCTGAAGTTCATAACTATCTACTTTGTTTTATTGACATTAAGGGAGAGATTATTATCCTCACACCAATGCACCTGATTCTCTTGTACTTTGTCTCATCCTTGTTTGAGATCTGAACCATTACAGTGGTGTCGCCAGCAAACTTGAAAATTGAGTTGGAGGGGAATTTGGCTGCACAGTCATTGGTGTATGAGGAGTACACTAAAGGGCTGAAGCCATAGCCTTGTGGGACATTGATATTGCGGATAATCGGGGAGGAGGTGTTGTTGCCTACAGCTTTGCTGATCCCTGTCTGTGGATTAAGAAGTCTGGGAATCCAGTTGAGGGGGAAGAGCTGAGCCCAAAGCTTCAGAGTTTAGAGATGGGTTTTGTAGAAATAGTGGTGTCGAAGGCTGAGCTGTGGGCAATAAATAGTGTGACATAAGTATCTTTGTTATCCACTTGTTCCAGAGTTGTGTAGAGCCAGGAGGATGGTGTCTACTCTGAACCTGTTGCTTGCTTTACAGTTTTCAAATGTTAAAGAATAAACAACAAAGTACAGCACAGGAATAGACCCTGTGGTTCACCAAGTCTGTGCTAATACACAGCTTCCTATCCCTCTGTTCGTGCCCTGCTCCTGTGTCTATCAAAATGCCAACATTGCCAACATGCTGCTTCTGCCACTTCCACTGGCAGTGCATTCTCTGCACGTCTCCCCTAAACATATCCCTCCTCGCCTTAAACCTATGCCCCCTTGAAGCTGACTCTTCCACCCTAGGGAAAAGTCTCTGACTATCCACCCTAGCTATGCCTGTCATAATTTTATAGACTTTTATCAGGTCACCCTTCGGCTACCGTCTTTCCAGTGAAAACAATGAGTTTATCCAACCTCTCCTCAGTCTCCCATGTGTCAACTGATGTTTTTTAGTCCATGCATTTCTTTGATTCATTCTACTAATTTTAAACTCTATGATAAGTTCTGCTAATTAGGAGGAATTTCTTGAAAGCATAATGAAGTTTCACCCTCTTCTTTTTCTGTATGTGCGTTAGAGTAGGCATTCAGCCCCTTGATATTGTTCCTTCATTCAATCAGATTACAGAACATTACAACACAGTACAGGCCCTCAATGTTGTGCCTAGCTATGTCCAATCCCAAGATCAAGCTCTCCCACTCCCTATAATTCTGGAGTGCTCCATGTACCTATCCAATAACCACTTGAAAGTTCCTAAAGTGTCCGCCTCCACTATCACAGCTGGCAGTGATCCTACACCCCAACCACACTCTGGTAAAGAATCTACCTTGGATATCCCTCCTATATCTGCCACTATGAAGTTATAGTTATGACCCAATCTATCTTAGGTACGTACTCCTTGACATACATACTTAAAAAAATCTTATCATACTGTTTTTCAGATTTCCAGCACCATCTGTATGAAGAAGTGCTTCTTGACATTGCTCTGTGATAGGTTGAGAGACTCGTCTTTCCATTGTATTACTGTCAAATCCCTTATTCCAAGAAAATTATACTGAGAATGAGACTTCTGTATCAGAAAGTAAGGGCCATTGAAATCTATACAGCCTGAATGAGACTAATTAATAACCTTCCTGTGCTACAGATAAACATAATGTGGAGATGCTGGCGTTGAACTGGGGTAAATACAATAAGAAGTCTCTCAATACCAGGTTAATGTCCAACAGTTTTATTTGATAGTAAACCCACAAGCTTTCGGGGTTTCCCCTTCATCAGGTGAGTAGTGTGTTCTGGTCTCCAAGTATATAACAGCGCACACAGTTTACAGAATACTGATTTAGAATGTGGGTCTTTATAGCTAACCTGCTATTCAAGTCTTTAAGAAGTCTTTTAGACTTGAATAGCAGGTTAGCTGTAAAGACTCGCATTTTAACCAGTATTCTATAGACTGTTTGCTGTTATGTGCTCTGTCTGAGACCAGAACACTCCACTCAGCTGACGAAGGGGCAAAACCTGAGAACTTCTGGGTTTACTATCAAATAAATCTGTTGGACTTTAACTTGGTGTTGAGACTTCTTACTACAGATGAACCACAGATATATATTTAGGAAAATCATAATACAACTTGATTGGACTTTTCAAGTAAATTAATGCTATAATTTATCTTGGTCTAGGCTTGGAAAAGTTACTAAATGTGCCATCAATAGTTTAACATTGATGTTTCTCCATTAAGTACTATGAAGACTGCAGAATTTCACTTTGAAATGCTGTAAGCAGCAAATCGAAGTCTCCAATTCTTTTAATCAGTTGACCTAAGCAAAACTCCCAGCCACCAAAAATAACCTATTGAATTTCTGATGATGAGAACAAAATAGCTTGTGCTCTGTCTGCAGCTCAACAAATATTCTGCTGGGAGAATAAATCATTTCAGGTAGTAAACATTAACTGATGTCAGATCTTGTCTTCCACTTTTTTAAAAAAAAAGCCTGTGCAGCGTATTATTAATGAAATACTCAGCATCCGAATGCTGCAGAATGTGGGACTGACTGCAAGATATTGTCAATTGAACTACATTGTGCGATGGTAACAGAACTGCTTTTATGACCAGCTGTCTTACTGCATCCAATTCAAAAACCTCGCGTCCATTTGTCAAAGTATAACTGTAAAAGTAAGCACAGCTTTGACCTGTCCCATTACATTTCCATTGACGCACTTCTTGCACTTGACAAATTTATTCTAATCTAAATTGCAGGTGATTGACTTGTGTAAATGTCTTCTATTTAAAACAAAATATTTGGAACGTGTGGAGACAAAATGTCGAATGATACAACAAAACTTGGAAGACCATACGTGTAACCTTGACAATTGCTAGGGTCAGGTTGGGAACAAAACCAGATATTACAAGGATTGAACTCGTGGCTTTACAAACACTGTTTACAGTGTTACAATATCTTTAAAATTAGATGGGTACTGTTGCATTTTGTAATAAACTGTACATAACATGGTAATTTTTCTGTCAAATCATCTGAGCTGTACTGTAGGAGACATGAAAATAAATGTCAAAAACAGCACTTCTGAACATGCAGAAGTTGCACAGGAGTGGCATGTTTTAATGCAAAGCATTTTGTTTTGTATTTTGGAGTGGGTTCCTAAAACTGACGAGCAAATCTCCAATGTGTAAAGTGTTTGTGCAAATTCCTCGTATGTTGATTCAGCCATATGGCCATTCTAACTCATCTTGCTATCAGCCAGGACAATGTTTAATTTGGATCCTTACACAACACATCCCAAACATGTCACTGTATAAACTGATATGTCATTGAGATAACTGGCTTCGATTGTGATCGTAATATGAGAGTTAGCCTGCTTGTGAAATGGGGTAATATGATTTGAAAAGTCTTTGCGTAGTAATTGGCATCGGAAATTAGATTGTCTAGGTATTGTACTGTGGTGTGACTGCATGTTGATATGAGTTCTGTAAGAAGTAACAAAGTTGTTTAGTCCATCAAGCTTTATCCTTCCACATATCATGTGCAATCTTTTATCAGCTCTATCCAATCACATTTCAAGAGGAAAGATATGAAACTCTTTTCAGAACATCAAGTTCTTTCATGGTTTATGATTGATTAAATATGTAGGAAACAAGCAAGCCAGTTTTCGCATTGTGTGACCTGGTCATAATGACACTGCTGAGTGTGGGAGTGCGCTTAGACTTGAGGCAGAAGTCCGTGACTCCAGCTGGCAATGCAATGAATGAGCACGTAATCTATTTTGGTATTAACGTAGAAATTAGGTGTCAGCCATTGTGCAGTTTGCATCTGCACCACCATAATGGAATCATGGTTGATCACGTACTTTCAGTATTCCTCCTACTGCTTTTTCTCCATACCCCTTTATCCTTTTGGTCACAAGGGGCCATTGTCAACTCCCAGTTGAACATTAGATAAAAACAAATTACTGCGGATGCTGGAATCTGAAACCAAAAGAGAAACTGTTGGAGACTTCCTGCTGAGATTTTCCAATATTTTCTCTTTTAGTTCCCTCTACAACTTTGAGATAGAGAATTCCACAGGTTCATAACTCTAGGTGAAGAAGATTTTAAAATTCTAAATTGTCTCTTAGTGTCCAAAGATATGTGGGTTCAGGAATTAGGGTAAATATGGAGTTACGAGGATAGGGCAAGAGGATGGGTGACCCTGGTCAGATGGTCTGTTACAGTTGGTGCTTGATGGACAAACTGCCCACCTTCTGCACAGTTGTGGTTATGAATTCCTCAATGGTGAGCCCAATCAAAATGCAAATTCAAGTCACCTGAAATAACTGCTGTAACCTTACTGCATGCACCTCTAATTTCTTGCTTCATGCCATCCCAACCTCTACTACTGTTTGGTGTGTACACAACTCCCATTATTGATTTTTGTTCTTTGGTATTCTGCAACTTCTGCCAAACAGATTTCACACCGTCCAGACTAATATCTTTTCTTACTATTGCATTAATCTCCTCTTCAACCAGCAATGCTATCCCACCCTCTTTCCATTTTGTCTGTCTTTCTTGAGTATTAAATATCTCTAGATGTTGAGTTTCCATCCCTGGTCACTCTGGAGCCAGGTCTCTGTGGTCCCAAGTACATCCTATCTGTTTTTGACTGTCTGCGCAGTTAATTCATCCACCTCATTACAAACGCTCCTCGCATTGAGAGACAGAGCCTTTAAGGTTTTTTGGCATTTATTGTCCTCTTATTACATGATGTAATGTGGCCTTTTTTTTTGATTTTTGTCTTTGGTTTCTCTGCCTTCCACATTTCCCCTTACTGCCTTTTGTTTGTGTTCACACTTCTAATTGATTTTTTGCACTCATTCCCATCCTCCTGCCATATTACTTTAAACCCTTCCAACAACGCCAACAAACATCCCCCAGGGCATTGTTGGATAAAGGATAATCATTGGCTGGAACATGAAATAGGCACAGGGGCGGGCCACACAGCCTACCAAGCCTGCTTCACCATTCAGTACAATCATGACTGATCTTGGGCTTCAACTTCATTTTCCCACCCATTCCCCATACCATTTAATTCCCTGAGAGACCAAAAAACTGTCTATCCCACAGCTTTAAAGGAATTCAATGATGGAGCATTCATGATCTCCTGGGATATAGAGTTTTATACACTCATCCCTGTTGTGTGAAGTAATTTCTCCTCATCTCAGTCATAAGTAGCAGCTTATCTTGAGCCTCTGCCATCATGGTTTAGATTCCCTCTAATTAGTAAGAACACTTTCAGCATTTACTATATCAAACCCCTCAGAATTTTGTAGGTTTCAGTCAGATCACTGCACGTTCCTCTTAACTCAATCAAGTCGATAAGGTTAAGAAGGCATACGGAGTCTTGGCCTTTATTGGTAGGGGAATTGAATTTCGGAGCCGCAATGTCATGTTGCAACTGTATAAAACTCTAGTGCGGCCGCACTTGGAGTATTGTGTACAGTTCTGGTCCCCACATTATAAGAAAGATGTGGAGGCATTGGAGAGGGTACAGAGGAGGTTTACCAGGATGTTGCTGGTATGGAGGGCAGGTCTTATGAAGAGAGGCTGAGGGATTTGAGGTTGTTTTCGTTAGAAAGAAGGCGGCTAAGAGGAGAACTTATTGAAACATATAAGATGATTAGAGGTTTAGATAGGGTGGACAGTGATAGCCTTTTTCTTAGGATGGAGAAAGCTAGCATGAGGGGACATAGCTTTAAATTAAGGGGTGGTAGTTATAGGACGGATGTCAGAGGTAGGTTCTTTACCCAGGGGGTGGTAAGGGTATGGAATGCCCTGCCTGCTGCAGTTGTAGATGCGCCAAGTTTGGTGGCGTTTAAGAGGTTAGTAGATAAGTTTATGATGAAAAGGGAATGGTTTAGGTTAGAGGGTCATTGCTTTTTCTTAATTGGTCGGCGCAACATCGAGGGCCGAAGGGCCTGTTCTGCACTATGTTCTATGTTCAAGAATATAAACCTAATTTACTTTCATCATACGACCCTCATCCCAGAACATCCAAGACAACACTCGTACTACTTTTTACTTGAAAATATCATGGAGTGTTTTACTGAGGTTACAGCAGGGTCCTCAGTTTAATATTTAATCTAAAACTATACAGCGCACCTTCAGTACTGCAGTGAAATGTCAGCCAAGATTTTGTTTCTAGTGTGGGACATAAATCCACACTTGCTAACTGAGGTGAGTGCACTATCACTCAGCCATGGATGACCTGTGCTTGAGAGGTTGCACACATTTTTCCTATCCCATTCCTTCAGGAACTGAATTAAGCTCCTGAATTTGATCCATTTCTGATTTTCTGCTATTGAGGCTAGTGAATTCTAGTTCTCGTTACTAAAAGGGAAAGAAATATAAGAGATGAAATCGAGACCTTTAATACAAATTGATCAGCTACATGAAATAGTCTTTTGGGTTGAGCAATGAAAACTCACAGAACCACAGAATTTTTACATCGAAGGAGGAGGCCATTTGGCCCTTTATCTGTAAAATGAACATCATGACCTAGTGTCATTTCCCTGACTTTTCCCTATCTGCAGAAAGTATTTTCTTAAAAACAATTTGCAAAAGAAGCACATGTGATATAAAATCTTTGTCCTCTTGTTCTTGGCCTTTTCTCAAGCAGGAAAAGTTTCTCCATGACCAGCTCCCTCGTGCTTTTGAATATATTTCCCAAGGCTGAAATGATTACCACAAGAGGACGCAGGTCCAGAGGAGATGTCGGGGTTAAGTTTTTTACTGAGTCGTGGGTGTATGGAATGGGCTGCCAGCAACAGTAGTGGAGGTGGATTCAATAAGGTCTTTTAAGAGACTTTTAGATAAGTACATGGAACATTGGTTATAGGTAAGCCTAGTAATCTCTAAGATAGGGACATAGAACATAGAACAATACAGCACAGAACAGGCCCTTCGGCCTTCGATGTTGTGCCGACCAAAATAAAAAGCAATGCCCCTCCTAACTAAACCATTCCCTTCTCTTCCATATACTTATCAACTACCTCTTAAACGCCACCAAACTTGGCGCATCTACAACAGCTGCAGGCAGGGCATTCCACTCCCTAATCACTCTTTTAGTAAAGAACCTACCTCTGATATCCGTCCTATAACTCATACCCCTTAATTTAAAGCTGTGTCCCCTCGTGCTAGCTTTCTCCATCCTATGAAAAAGGCTATCACTGTCCACCCTATCTAAACCTCTAATCATCTTATATGCTTCAATAAGATCCCCTCTTAGCCGCCTCCTTTCTAACGAAACAACCTCAAATCCTTCAACCTCTCTTCATAGGACCTGCCCTCCATACCAGGCAACATCCTGGTAAACCTCCTCTGTACCCTCTCCAATGCCTCCACCTCTTTCTTATAATGCGGGGACCAGAACTGCACCCAATACTCCAAGTGCGGCCGCACTAGAGTTTTGTACAGTTGCAACATGATGCTGCGGCTCCTAAATTCAATCCCCCTAACAATAAAAGCTAAGACTCCATATGCCTTCTTAACAACTTTATCCACTTGACTGCCTACTTTCAGGGATCTATTGACACATACACCAAGATCCTTCTGTTCCTCAACACTATTAAGAGCCTACCATTAGCCCTATACTCTACACATTTATTGTTCCTGCCAAAGTGCATTACCTCACACTTTTCCACATTAAACTCCATTTGCCACCTCTCGGCCCAGCTCTGCACCTTGTCCAAGTCACTCTGTACACTAAAACACCCCTCTTCACTATCTACCACACCACCAACTTTAGTATCATCTGCCAATTTACTGATCCATCCCTCAATACCCTCATCCAGATCATTTATAAAAATTACAAACAGCAGGGGCCCCAAAACAGACCCCTGAGGCACACCACTTGTCACCGAACTCCACGATGAATATCTCCCATCAACACCACCCTCTGTCTTCTATCTGCCAGCCAATTCCTAATCCAATTAGCTAAATCACCCTCTATTCCACACATCTTCATTTTCTGTAGAAGTCTACCATGGGCCACCTTATCAAACGCCTTACTAAAGTCCATATATACTACATCAACCGCCTTACCCCCATCCACCTCTTTGGTCACTTTCTCAAAAAACTCAATGAGTTAGTAAGGCATGACCTACCCTTCACGAAACCATGCTGACTATCCCCAATCAATTCATTTCTCTCTAAATAACTATAAATCCTATCCCTAATAATTCTCTCCAATCCTTTGCCCACAACAGAAGTAAGACTCACTGGCCTATAATTCCCTGGAAGGTCTCTCTTCCCCTTCTTAAACAATGGGACCACATTCGCTATCCTCCAGTCCTCCGGAACCACACCCGTAACCCACGAGGACCTGAAGATCAGAGCCAGAGGCTCTGCAATCTCCTCTCTTGCCTCCCAGAGAATCCTCGGGTAAATCCCGTCCGGCCCAGGGGACTTATCCAACTTCAAACCCTCGAGAATTTCTAGCACATCCTCCCTATCTACTACAATACTTCCCAATTTGCAACCCTATACCTCAGTGTTCTCCATAGCTACATTTCCAGCACTCTGCGTGAATACCGAAGAGAAATATTTATTCAATGCCTCACCAATCTCTTCAGGCTCCACGCACAACTTCCCACTGCTGTCTATGACTGGCCCTAATCTTGCCCTAACCACTCTTCTATTCTTAACATATCGAAAGAAAGCTTTAGGATTCTCCTTAATCCTATCAGCCAACATCTTCTCGTGTCCCCTCTTAGCTCTCCTCAATTCACTTTTTTCCTCCTTCCTAGCTAATCTATAGCTATCCATTGCACTACCTGAGCCTTCAAGCCTCATCCTGACATAAGCCTCCTTTTTCTTCTTAACCAGCAAATCAACTTTTTTCGTACACCAAGGCTCTCTTACTCGACCATTTCCTCCCTGCCTGACAGGGACATACTTATCAAGGACTCGCAGCAGCTGCTCCTTGAATAAGCCCCACATTCCAGATGTTCCCAGTCCCTGTAGTTTCCTAGTCCAATCTATGCACCCTAATTCTCTCCTGATGGCCTCATAATTACCCTTCGCCCAGCTATAACTACTGCCCCCAGCTTCATGCCTATCCCTGTCCATCACTAAGGTGAACGTAACCGAATTGTGGTCACTATCACCAAAATGTTCACTAACTTCCAAGCCTAACACCTAACATGTTCGGCACAACTTTGTGGGCTGAAGGGCCTGCATTGTGCTGTAGTTTTTCTATGTTTTTATTCTATTTCTATCGCTATCAAATGTCCCCTTAGCCACTGCCTTCAAAGAGAGCAAATCCATCCTCTCCAATCTATCGCATAATTTGAAGTTTCTCATCCGTGGAATCATTTTTGTAAGACTCTTCAATCTCTTCAGTGCATTCACGTCCTTCCGATAGTATGGCACCCAAAACTGTACACAATACTTCAGCTAAGCCAATCAAATCAACTCCCTTTTATGTCTTTAATATAGCAAATGTCCCAAGGTGCTTTGCAGAGCAGGAGAAAAAAAATATAGAAATGACTGATGTGGAGGTGTCGGTGTTGGACTCTGGTGGGCACGAGTAAGAAGTCTCACAGCACGAGGTTTGGAATCACGAGCTTTTGGAGCCCTGCTCTTCGGTCAGGTGAGTCAAGAGGAAGGAGCTTGAGGAAGGAGCAGTGCTCCGAAAGCTCATGATTCCAAATAAACCTTGGGCTTTAACCTGGTGTTGTGAGACTTCTTATTAGAAGGGACTGAAAGCTTAGTTGAAAAGGTGAGCTTGAGATGGTTATTAAAGGTGGATGGAGGAGAAGCCAAGCGATTTGGGGAGAGAGTAGGTCTTTGATACCAGAATGCGCTGCCACCATGATGCAGTAAAGGGACAGGATTTGTTAAAGGCCAAGGGTAGAGTACTAAAGGATATGGAAGAAGTTGCAGAGATAGAATGGACTGCATACTTGAAACTGTTTGAAGGAAAAATTTATAAATGTGTTGATGGAGTTGTGACCAGTAATCTGTGGGTATAGAGTACTATGTGTGTATATTTAGAGTTGCATTGTATTTAAAGCACAAACAGGTTATTCAGCCTAACTTTTATTTATTTGTTCGTGGGATGTGGGTATTGCTGGCAAGACCAACAGTTATCACTTAGCTCAAATTTTGTTTGAGGTATTGTGATGAGTCATCGCTTTGAACTGCTATAATTCATCAGGTGACAGTACTCCCACAGTGCTATTAAAGGGTTTTAGGATTTGATCCAAAATTGATGAAGGAGCAATAATATGTTTCCAAGTCAGAATAGTGAGATCTTGGAGCTAGTGGTATTCTCATCATGGAGGTGCCGGTTTGGGATGTGCTGTTGAAGTAATGATTGACAAAATGATTAATGTGGGTATATTTTTCTCTAGTTGGAGTTGATAGACAGTAGTGATAAGGGCGTAAGGAAATTCAATTCCAGTAGTGATGAAAGCATGGATCCGAATTCAGGTTACTGGATCTGAAATGGCAATGTTGCAGAGTTTAAGTGCCACAAGTAGGCGTGCATTAACAACGCAATGAAGTTATTGTGAAAATCCCTGAGTCGCCAAATTCCAATGCCTGTTCGGGTACAGCAGAGGCAGAATTTAGTATGGCCAATGCACCTAACCAGCATGTCTTTCAGACTGTGGGAGGAAACCGGATCATGGGGAAAACGTGCAGACTTTGCATGGACAGTGACCCAAGCTGGGAATCAAATCAGGTCCCTGGTGCTGTGAAGCAACAGTGCTAACCATGTTGCCTGAAGTGAATCATTGATGAAACAGTTGAATTTCTTTCGTTCATTCATCCATTCACCTTTTGCTAAAGGATAGGCCCTTGTCTCAATCTGCTGGCTCAGGTTGGAGCATCATTCTCTTTGCAGATTTTGTCGCTGATGCTTTGCTGTTGCTTCCACTTTCACGGGTTGAGGGTGGTCTATCTCAATCAGAACAGAAATTGAATCCTGTTGTTGGTGTTATCCTTAACCAAATGCTAGTCATCTTGCCAACTGTCCCTTTTGAATACCCTTAAACAGATAAAATAATATTGATCTTCCACATCTGTGAATTCTTATGATCTTGTATAATATATTCAATCATTCCCATCTGTGCTTATCATTGCAATCTTTAACTTTGTACCTAACCATATATTCATCCAGCTGTCTTTAGCTGCTTTTATGCCAGGCCACTGGTTCCCAATTCACTGCTCTCGCGCAGCTGGCTATAAACCTACCAGATCCAGTGCAAATGTGAAACCTGTGCAGTGGAATTATTGGTGCTTAAAGATTTTGCAAGGTATTAAAGTCAATTTAAAAAGGATGAACAATTTAATTTTCCATGTGTTTGCATTTTATGAAAATATTTTCATGGCACCATTTTTGTTTAATTAGTAAATCATTTAATTTTGGTTTTCACTGATTTTGTATATCCTACCCCTCGGTATTTAAAAATCTGGCTTGTGCCTGTTTTCAATCAGGACTTTTATGAAAACATGGTCACTTTTGTAATTCGTTAATTGTAGCTTAGTTGAAGAAAGTTCAGTTAAAAAATACAATATTTTCTGACATCACAATGGTAAAAAGCAAAGTATCAATGCATGTTCATAATTGAAAAATGTTGAGAAACTTGCAATCAGGATAAATAGGGCTGGATCTTGGAGTAAATAGGAGATGGTTTGTTTGTCTCTGAATTCTGACAAGCAAACACATGTAAAAGAGGCTTCTCATAACTGAGGAAGTGTCTTGATATGCTGCTTCTTGACTTATCTTTTTGTATTCACAGTGAACTTTTGATGGTTAATCGATCAGTAATTACAATCTTCCAGTGTGAGTCCTTTGTCGATCTAGCTCATGCACCAGTTCTCAACCTTGCCATTTGTTATGCTAAAATTGAAGTGCCATTCCTTGGGCCTGTTTTCTTTAGATACAATTAGTTTCTCTTACTTGAACCAACTGCAAAAATATATACAAGAAGCAACTTCCTTATTTTTGCTTGGAGTGAATGGCAGAGGGCAGTGCACAAACTTGTCCTAAACTTTATTGGTGTTCTTTGCAAACCACAATTTGGTACAATGAGGGACTCCAACTGCAAACACTGGATTGCCAAAACCTTGCTAATTCAGCAACCATCTCAAAAATACCCTGAGATCAGTAAAGCATGATATGCTTCTATTTCTAGTGCCTTTATTGCTTTTTCAATAAATATTGGTAAAACTGTGAAAAATGGTTTTCCCAAAAGCAGCATTGGATTAATTAGTTTGAGATTCCTAGACATAGTGGAAACATTATATGCCACATTCTCAGCATTAGCTACTGCTCCGTTTATTCTGTATTACAACAAGAGATTGGTGGAGTGTGTGTATTATCCAGCTCCCCTACTCCACAGATGGAACTAATTTAAAAGTTCAGTTTAGTAAGCAAAATGTCCAATTGTTTATGTTCCCAATTGGCACCCAGAATAAGAGACTAAAATCAGGCTTCTTTTGATAAACTGTGTTTATTATAAAACAAAATTTCAGTTTGAACACATTGGAAGTATTGGTTAACACATATTTGTAATCTGGAAGTATAATTATCACCACTTCTTAAAAAATCCTATAACAAGCACACCCATGCACAAACCAGCAAAGGACAAACAGATTCCTGTCTGCAGGGAAGAAAATATAGTATTTGCAGAGCCTTATTACTGTCAATCTGGAGATCCTTTATGTAAAAATGGTCCCAGTGGATATCTGGAAGTTCTCACCAATGGAACTTTGGTGCAGAGGAGAATATAGATCTGAATCAATTCTTTTTGCAACTTTGCACTCAGATGACAATTCTCTGGCAGCAGATTAAGAACCAAACACAAGGCAAGGCAGAGAGAAAAAGGAAATCTGCAAGGATGTAAGCCTTCCTTTCTCAGCTTATTCCCTGACACATCTGTTTTCAAAACCAGCAGTTTCAAAACATCAAAGGTTGGCTCTGCCATGTGATTTCCAGTAAGCTTTTGCCTTTCGTTGGTTTTCCCCATCAATTAAATAATCGCAGTTCAAAGCAAACAAAGTGCCATTTTGGTCAGGTGATTTCTTGGAAGAAGGCAGGCTTGCTCCCAGTTCAAAGGTGATCTTGTGACCTTTTCAAAAAAAAACTATAGGTCAGCATCCAAGTAGTTGGATAGTGCAGTGCCTTTCCATATTTAAAATATAGTTTTGAAAGGTATGATTTTGCCAACAAGTGTCATCAGCTTTACCTCTAATTTCTGTGTGTTCTCTTGGGTCTCCTCCATGTGATCCAGATATCCTGAATTTCTTTACTACCTTGGCTTACAGCTTTGCGCTGAAGCTTGTGATTGCGAAGATGACCTGTTGGTTGCAGTACTAATGAACTGCTGCTTTGCTATCCTTTGGATATTGCATTAAAACAAAACCTTATTTGCCTATTGAGTTGAAGGGATGGAAGTTCTTGTGCCTTAGCCAGTACTCTTTCCTCAACCACCTGGACTGGCTATATGGTTTATAGGACATCTCTGTGTTAGAAATGGCTGTTGTGTTTCACTGTGTTAAACAATAAAATTTTAAAGTCTGTACTATCTATGAAACATTTCCAGAAGTTAGTGATGATAGCTATGGTATTAGCTCCTTTGAAGGATGATGGGAAGTTTTATTAAAGATGAAATATAAATCCTTTCCTTCTTGGTTTACTTTTTTATATTTGTGAGGAAAAATAAATAGGTTTGAATTTCTCTTCAGCTTTTATTTGTGGTTTGAAGAATGGAATAAACTTAACAATATTCCCACTTACTATAGACCCATCACCTGGTATAAATAAGGCTGCCTACACTACTTTTTCATTGCTCCCTGTTGTAGTAAAGGTAGTTGTCACTGGTGTCTTGTTTCCTGGTTTGGCACCTTGTTTTGCTCACCTAAAAATTAGAACACTACAGCACAAACAGGCCCTTCGGCCCACGAGTTGCACCGATCACATCTATACCCACCAAGCCACAGACCTATCTATAACCCCCTATCCCATTAGTTCCATTAGGAATGTTGTAACTTTGAGGCTTGATTAAAATGCTATAAACGCAGTTTGGAATTTCCCCTGGTCCACTGTAAACAGTACACTTCCAGAGTAGCAAAGCTGAAGCAACTTGGAAGTTCCCAATAGTTTCACCCAGTTTTTGTGGGGCTGAATCAGTCCAGTAGTACTAACCAGAACCACATAGTACAAAGTTGAATTTAGTTATATGTGGAGACACATCCCTCATGTTACCTACAGATTTTGCTATCTTTCGAACTTTGTTTCATTGTAATAGTTGAAGGAAAGTTTCTGCTTGCTTTTTCTCATTTTGATCTATTGATAAACTTTTTGATATCAAAATGTTAAATTTGAGATTATGCAGCATTGTTTTGCAATCATAACCGAGCAGATAATGCAATGTCTATGTTGACGAAGTAATATGAGATCATGGCATAAATAGCAGTAGTCGACCATTCATCATCCTGGTACTAAAGAAAAGCCAAGCAGTGTGCCTTAATGACAATCATCCAGTGATTTTGACATCCATCATTATGATGCGCTTCAAAAGGTTACTCATGGCATGAATCAATTCCAGCCTCCTGAATTCAGTATAGTTCACCTACTGCTGCAACATATCCACAGCAGGTACCCATCTCCCTGACCCTGCATTCCACTCTGGAACATCTAGGTAACAAAGACACTTTTGTTGTCTACAGCTCAGCCTTCATTATCATTATTCCTCAAAATTCATCTTCAAACTCCATGGCTTTGCCCTTTGCTCCTCCCTCTGCAACTGGATCCTAAACTTCCTAATCCACAGACCATGATCAGTAAGGATAGGCAGCAACTCTTCCACGATCATCCTCAAAACTGGTGCTCCAGTAGGCTGCATCCTGAGCTGCCTGCTACATTTTATACATCTATGACTGTGTGGCCAAATTCCCCTCCAACTCGATTTTCAACTTTGGTGATGACACCAATGTAATGGGTCGGATCTCAAACAGTGACAA
The DNA here is from genome assembly GCA_024679065.1 of Sphyrna mokarran. Lineage (NCBI taxonomy): Eukaryota > Metazoa > Chordata > Chondrichthyes > Carcharhiniformes > Carcharhinidae > Sphyrna > Sphyrna mokarran. The sequence continues at coordinate 11,900,641 of JAGIQG010000002.1, forward strand.
GGCAGAGTACAAGAATGAAATAAAGAAATTGGTATGATAACAATAATCTCTCCCTAAATGTCAACAAAATAATTTTGTTTTCCTGACAATAATTGTCAGGAAGCATAGTGGAGAACACACCCTGTCTACATCAATGGGGACAAAATAGAAATGCGTGAGAGCTTCAAGCTCTCACCACCAGATCACCACAAACCTGTCCTGATCCTCCTATGCCGACAATAAGCCCACTAATGCCTTATCTTCTCAAAAGAAATTTGGCATGTCAACTACGACCCTCACCAATTTTTATAAATGCAATTGAGAAAGCATTCTTTCCTGATGTACCTTAGCCTGGTATGGCTCCTGCACTGCCCAAAACCGCAAGAAACAACAAAAGGTCATAAATGTAGCCCAATCCATCTCTCAAACCAACATCCCATCCATTGACTTTGTTTACACTGCCTGCAGCCAGCATAATTAAGGATCCCATGCACCCCATACATTCTCGTTCACTTTCTTTAGGAAAAAGATACCAAAGTCTGAGGTCATGTACCAACTGACTTGAGAACAGCTTTTTAGCTGCTGCTGTCAGAATTTTGAATGGACTTAGCTTGCATTAAGTTGATCTTTCTTCACACCCGAGTTATTGTGATTAATACTGCATTTTGCACCCTCCTTTTCTATGCACTTTTCTGTGTAGTGTGCAAGAAACAATAGTTTTCACTTATACCAATGTGACAATCAAATCAGCTCCTTTAATCTGCTTTCCCCTTTGTTAGGTCTTAATTCCACTGTCTTGCACTATTCCCTTAGTATCCAAAATTCTATTCATCTTTGCTTTAAATAGACCCAACAACTGAGCATCCACAGCTCTGAGGTGAAGAACAAATGCACTCAAATCTGTGTATAAAATTGCTCATCTCAGTCTAAATGGATGACTTCCCTTATTGTGAGATTGAACTCTGACAGCTGAGGCAGTGAAAGCATTCTTCCAGCATGTACACTGTCAAGCTTCTTAAGGATTATTTCAATGAGGTTATCTCTCATTCTTCTAAATTCTTGGGATTATAGTCGAATCAATCTCTCCTCATTGGACAATCCTCTCATGCCAGGAATCAGTATTTATTGCATTCCTGTTTGGGGATTTGGGTCTGCACTCATTCAAATCACTTTGAATTCTTGTGTGGTAAAATGATAGATGCAATCAGGACTTTGCAAAATCCCAGCTTTGAAATGCAGTTCTTATTCATGAGTACTTTTCTGATCCCCCATGGTTCTTGAATGTACCTTTTATTGTACAGTAAAGGTTACGGCTTAATGCAGTTCTATCTGGCAACAACAGCCATTATTTCTTCCTTTTTCAGTTTTATTATTTCAGTCAGCCTTTATTAGGTGTCTCCTGCTTCTGTACCTTAGAAATAGGCTGTATGGTCTTCCCAGCTCCTATTGAGATGTTACCAAACATGATATAACCGGTTTATCTTGTCTAACTACTGCTACAGTTTAGGAATAAGCATTGATACTTTGATTTCTAACTGAGAAATGAACTGTTTGGTTTGGCTCTGGATAATTTGGGGAGGACTGTGGAATTATAAACACTTAGGGCTTTTTAAGATACTAAACTTATTGCTCTTTAAATGTACAAATTACCTGTGCATGTGTGGAGGGGAGATTGGTGGGGAGTTTTGATTAGACAGTCATCAATGCAACAACATGCAAGAAAGATGGATAATCTGTTTGACTGTAGACCAGTTAGCGCAATATAATTGGAGATAAAATTAGCTAGCGCTTAGAAAAGGATTGATTAATCTGATTTAAAGCCAAGCAGTGTTAAACCAAAGTGAAAAATTAGATTGCATCAATGCAGTAGTTGTATTGAGATTCTCAAAAGGTGATTGGTAAATTCGCAAATAAAATTGCGAGGAGGAGATTGAAAGGAATGTTTACAAGACTTGTTTCTGACCCAAAGAAAAGTACAGCCCAGGAACAGGCCCTTTGGCCTCCCCAAGCCTGTGCAGATCATGATGGTCGAACTAAACCTCCCTCCATACATCTATCCAAATGCCTCTTAAATATTGCTAATGTGCCTGTTTCCATCTCCCTTAATCCACCATCCCTCCCCCCAGCTCACTGTGCCCTCTTGTTATTGACACTTCGATCATGGGCAGAAGCCTCTATCTATCTACCTTGTCTGTGTTTCTCATAATTTTGTAGACCTCTATCGGATCTCCTTCTGCCTCCATCTCACCAGTGAAAACAATCCTAATATATTCAACCTCTCCCCATAGGCAAAACCCTTGAGACCAGCAACATCCTGGTAACCTTCTTTACGCATTCCATAGTTTCCACATCCTTCTGAAAGTGTGGTGACCAGAACTGCATGCAATATTCCAAATAACAAACTGGTAGAAGTCATAAGTTGGCAAAGCCATGTTTCAAAAAGGAAACACAAGTGAATCTGGGCTTTAAAGGCTTAGTGTGCAAAAGCAAGGAAATTATGCTAAACCTTTATAAATCATGCTTATACATCAGGCAGAGTATCGTTCTCATACTGGGCACCATGCTCCAGGAAAGATTACATGATCATCTGAATTTCATAATGGTTTTAATGGTGACCATCTTGTATTTGTGTACCCTAGTTTCAGACTACTTCAAAAGTGCAAATGTTTTCTCATCCACTCTTATCTAACCTGTTCATGGTTTAAAGATCATGCCATGTTTTTATTTAATTCCATTCTGAAATTTGCAAAATCAAGACAGAGTGGAAAGGGCAAGCCTTTAATCCTTCTCCTTGCTTTAAAAACCAATTCAGATTGAATCCAATTCATGGACCCCACAAGCGACATCAAAGAACCAAGCTGACAAGAAACAATATTATACCTGATCTTGGGCTTGATCTTAGTAAAAAAAAAATTGTGTATTACCCTCAATATTACAAATTGACTGTTTAGTACAGGATACTTTCAGAAAAGGGAAATTGATGTTAAATGTCATCACTGCGTTATTTAATAGTTGAAACTACTTATGGTGATGTAGTTAATTTGTGTAAATCTGCATACTAGTACAGATGATGCAGCATCAGAAAGTCCCATACAAGCGGATTGCTTTCCTTACAAACTGTCGTTTTATCTCTGCTGTGCATTGTAGCCAGATAGGTCATGCCTATTTGTCAACAACTAACTGCAATCCTGGGTACAACAAAGATTTTGGATGTGTACAGAGGAGGTGCAGCTTCTTCAGACACTTACTCCATTTTCTTCATTGTGCCAAATAAGTCAGACATTTTCCTTGTAATTTTGTAGGAAGAGGAGGAAAAATTAGGGATTGAAGAATGGAAGAAGTGATGCTTAAAGTTTTCTCCCCAGAGAAGTTTGGAGAAAGTTGTGAAAAAGTGAACAATTATTCATTGAACTTTTATTTTAATTGCTAATTATCACATTTGGAGACATTCATTCTTCCTCCTTTTTATCATGCTCTTTTGTCCTCCATTTCTTGAGTCATATCCCAGCCAAGAGCTCAAGCTTATTTTCTTTTTGGAATTCTGGAGAGTTCTAAAATTTGTTGACATTTTCTTTTAATTGAAGAAACAATAAGTTGCTTATTTTGGAGTGTTTACAGCATATTTGAAAAGGTCATCACCATAGAAACAGGTGCTTAGCCCTCAGGAGCTGAAGTGCTTGGAAGGTGATGAATTATTGAGTTAATGTATTTGGGGTGTGTGTGTCTGGTTTATGAGTTCGGCTCTTCATGTCTTCCCAGCTAGTAAAAGCTTCTATGTTTAGAATAGTTCTACAGAAACACATGGCAGAAGTGGATGTGTTGTTCTTTTAAGAGAAACAATTTGTGGTATTCGAAGCAGCATCACTTTATTTTGCAGATACTTAAATTCTAGCAGTTGCTTTGGGATTAAGACGCAATGTGATTTAAATAATACGTAAAAATTTTTTCATCATCAACATCATAGCTTGAAGGTGAGAGGGGGGAAGAGATGCAAGAGGCAAGTTTTCCTCCAGAGCAGTGAATGCCTGAAACACACTGCCAGAGGATGGAAGCAGATTCTATAACAATGTTCGAGGCATCTGGATAGATGTATGACCAAGGTGTTAGACTTGGAAGTTGGTGGACATTTTGGTGATAGTGACCACAATTTGGTTACGTTCACCTTAGTGATAGATAGGGATAGGCATGAAGCTGGGGGTAGTAGTTATAGCTGGGGGAATGGTAATTATGAGGCCATAAGGAGGAAATTAGGGTGCATAGGATGGACTAGGAAACTACAGGGACTGGGAACATCTGAAATGTGGAGCTTATTCAAGGAGCAGCTACTGCGAGTCCTTGATAAGTATGTCCCTGTCAGGCAAGGAGGAAATGGTCAAGTAAGGGAACCATGGTGTACTAAAAAAGTTAATTCGCTGGTTAAAAGGAAAAAGGAGGCTTATGTCAGGATGAGGCTTGAAGGCTCAGTTAGTGCACTGGATAACTATAGATTAGCCAGGAGGGAGCTAAAGAGTGAGTTGAGGAGAGCTAAAAGGGGACATGAGAAGACTTTGGCTGATAGGATCAAGGAGAATCCTAAAGCTTTCTTTAGATATGTTAAGAATAAAAGATTGGTTAGGGCAAGATTAGGGCCAGTCAGAGAGCAGTGGGAAGTTGTGCGTGGAGCCTGAACATAGAACATTACAGCGCAGAACAGGCCCTTCGGCCTTTGATGTTGCGCTGACCAATTAGGAACAAGCAGTGACCCTCTAACCTAAACCATTCCCTTTCATCCATAAACTTAACTACTAACCTCTTAAACGCCACCAAACTTGGCGCATCTACAACTGACGCAGGCAAGGCATTCCATACCCTTACCACCCTCTGGGTAAAGAACCTACCTCTGACATCTGTCCTAAACCACCACCCCTTAATTTAAAGCTATGTCCCCTCGTGCTAGCTTTCTCCATCCTAGGAAAAGGCTATCACTGTCCACCCTATCTAAACCTCTAATCATCTTATATGTTTCAATAAGGTCTCCTCTTAGCCGCCGCCTTTCTAATGAAAACAACCTCAAATCCCTCAGCCTCTCTTCATAAGACCTGCCCTCCATACCAGGCAACATCCTGGTAAACCTCCTCTGTACCCTCTCCAATGCCTCCACATCTTTCTTATGTGGGGACCAGAACTGCACACAATACTCCAAGTGCGGCCGCACTAGAGTTTTGTACAGTTGCAACATGACGTTGCTGCTCCGAAATTCAATCCCCCTACCAATAAAAGCTAAGACTCCGTATGCCTTCTTAACAACCTTATCGACTTGATTGCCAACTTTCAGGGATCTATGCACATATACACCAAGATCCCGCTGTTCATCAACACTATTAAGAGTCCTACCATTAGCCCTATACTCTACACATTTGTTATTCCTGCCAAAGTGAATTACCTCACACTTTTCCACATTAAACTCCATTTGCCACCTCTCGCCCAGCTCTGCAACTTGTCCAAGTCTCTCTGCAAACTATAACACCCCTCTTCACTATCTACCACTCCTCCGACTTTGGTGTCATCCGCAAATTTACTAATCCATCCTTCAATATCCTCATCCAGATCATTTATAAAAATTACAAACAGCAGGGGCCCCAAAACAGATCCCTGAGGTACACCACTAGTCATCTGTTGTCGTGTTCGCCAAGCTTGGCAATTGGCTTGCAGACGTTTCGTCACCAAACGAGGAAACATCGTCAGTGCTTAGCAGGAACACACCCACAGCTAAGCACTGACGATGTTTCCTCGTTTGGTGATGAAACGTCTGCAAGCCAATTGCCAAGCTCGGCGAACACAACAACAGATGATCAATCTACCTGAGCTACCAATTTTCACTAACATTGTACACCACTAGTAACCGAACTCCACGATGAATATCTCCCATCAACCACCACCCTCTGTCTTCTATCTGCTAGCCAATTCCTAATCCAATTAGCTAAATCACCCTCTATCCCATACATCTGCATTTTCTGCAGAAGTCTTCCATGAGCCACCTTATCAAACGCCTTACTAAAGTCCATATGTACCACATCAACCGCCTTACCCCCATCCACCTCCTTAGTCACTTTTTCAAAAAACTCAGTGAGGTTAGTAAGGCACGACCTATCCTTCACAAAACCATGCTGACTATCCCCAATCAATTCATTTCTCTCTAAATAACTATAAATCCTATCCCCAATAATTCTCTCCAATACTTTGCCCACAACAGAAGTAAGACTCACTGGCCTATAATTCCCCGGAAAGTCTCTCTTCCCCTTCTTGAACAATGGGACCACATTCGCTATCCTCCAGTCTTCCGGCACTATACCCGTAACCAACGACGACCTGAAGATCAGAGCCAGAGGCTCTGCAATTGCCCCTCTCGCCTCCCAGAGAATCCTAGGGTAAATCCTGTCCAGCCCAGGGGACTTATCCAATTTCAAACCCTCAAGAATATCTAGCACATCCTCCTTATCTACTTCAATAGAGATTGGAGAGGCACTGAATAAATATTTCTCTTCGGTATTCACGCAGGGAGATGTAAATGTAGTTGTGGAGAACACTGGGATACAGGGTTGCAAACTGGAAAGTACTGAAGTAGATAAGGAGGATGTGCTAGATATTCTTGAGGGTTTGAAGTTAGATAAGTCCCCTGGGCTGGACAGGATTTACCCTAGGATTCTCTGGGAGGCGAGAGAGGCGATTGCAGAGCCTCTGGCTCTGATCTTCAGGTCGTCGTTGGTTACGGGTGTGGTTCCGGAGGACTGGAGGATAGCGAATGTGTTCCCATTGTTCAAGAAGGGGAAGAGAGACCTTCCAGGGAATTATAGGCCAGTGAGTCTTACTTCTGTTGTGGGCAAAGTATTGGAGAGAATTATTAGGGATAGGATTTATAGTTATTTAGAGAGAAATGAATGATTGGGGATAGTCAGCATGGTTTTGTGAAGGGTAGGTCGTGCCTTACTAACCTCATTGAGTTTTTTGAAAAAGTGACCAAAGAGGTGGATGGGGGTAAGGCGGTTGATGTGGTATATATGGACTTTAGTAGGGCGTTTGATAAGGTGGCCCATGGAAGACTTCTGCAGAAAATGCAGATGTATGGGATAGAGGGTGATTTAGCTAATTGGGTTAGGAATTGGCTAGCAGATAGAAGACAGGGTGGTGGTTGATGGGAGATATTCATCGTGGAGTTCGGTGACAAGTGGTGTACCTCAGGGGTCTGTTTTGGGGCCCCTGCTGTTTGTAATTTTTATAAATGATCTAGATGAGGATGTTGAAGGATGGATTAGTAAATTTGCGGATGACAAAGTCGGAGGAATGGTAGATAGTAAAGAGGGGTGTTCTAGTTTGCAGAGAGACTTGGACAAGTTGCAGAGCTGGGCCGAGAGGTGGCAAATGGAGTTTAATGTGGAAAAGTGTGAGGTAATTCACTTTGGCAGGAATAACAAATCTGTAGAGTATAGGGCTAATGGTAGGACTCTTAATAGTGTTGATGAACAGAGGGATCTTGGTGTATATGTGCATAGATCCCTGAAAGTTGGCAATCAAGTCGATAAGGTTGTTAAGAAGGCATATGGAGTCTTAGCTTTTATTGTAGGGGGATTGAATTTCGGAGCCGCAACGTCATGTTGCAACTGTACAAAACTCTAGTGCGGCCGCACTTGGAGTATTGTGTGCAGTTCTGGTCCCCACATTATAAGAAAGATGTGGAGGCATTGGAGAGGGTACAGAGGAGGTTTACCAGGATTTTGCCTGGTATGGAGGGCAGGTCTTATGAAGAGAGGCTGAGGGATTTGAGGTTGTTTTCGTTAGAAAGAAGGCGGCTAAGAGGAGACCTTATTGAAACATATAAGATGATTAGAGGTTTAGATAGGGTGGACAGTGATAGCCTTTTTCCTAGGATGGAGAAAGCTAGCACGAGGGAACATAGCTTTAAATTAAGGGGTGGTAGTTATAGGACGGATATCAGAGGTAGGTTCTTTACCCAGACGGTGGTTAGGGTATGGAATGCCCTGCCCGCGGCAGTTGTAGATGCGCCAAGTTTGGTGGTGTTTAAGAGGTTAGTAGATAAGTTTATGAACGAAAAGGGAATGGTTTAGGTTGGAGGGTCATTGCTTTTTCCCTAATTGGTCGGTGCAACATCGAGGGCCGAAGGGCCTGTTCTGCGCTGTTATGTTCTATGAATAGACAGATGCAGAGTGTGTAGCAGCAAAAAAATATTAGATCTGAGAGGCATCCATATTGGCACAGACTTGTGGGTCAAAGGGCCTGTTCCTGTGCAGTACTGTTGCTCAAAAGAGATTTGCCTATCTAATTTCCAGGATGAGGGGGTTATCCTATTAAGAAGAGACTAAATACCTGGGTCTCTATTCTTTGGAGTTTTGAAGGGTGACCTTATTCAAACAAAAGGCTGAGAAGCCTTGACAGGATAGCTGGTGAGATATTTTCATTAGTTGGAAAGTCTCGAACAAGGTGACATGGCTACAAAATAAAGGCTGATGATTTAAAACTGAGGTTTGTAGAAATTTCTTCTCACAAAAGATGGTGAATCTCTAGAATTCTGTGTACCAATAGGTAGTGGAGACTGGTTCATTAGAAATACTTCAAGTTGTAATGGATAAATATTTGATAGATCAAGGAATAGAGGGCTAAGGGGAATGGCCCAGAAAAAGAGTTGAGGCCAGCATAGATTGTATTGAATGGCAGCACATGTTTAAAGGGACCTGTTTGCGTATTCCTGCATCTATCACTTGTGTTCTGAAGTTTCAGTTGGGCTCACAATGTGGCACCCTTGTATGTATTGGAAGCTACATATATTAATACACAGGCCATGTTCTTTACAGACTGAAAGAACATGTACACTCTGTGCTTTTTTTAGCTAAACAAAATAAGTCTGTCATTTGCTGACTCATTCCTCAGAGCAATACCTTGACCAGTTGGTCAGACTGCCTGTTTTTAACTTTCAAACAATAGTTAGCAGTTGACTGTCAGTCACCAGGTGCACTCTCCATGGCAATGCCTCTGCTTGCCAACCAATCAGCACTTTCTTCTCTTAAAGTATAAATTGTTGTTTTCCCTTGTATTGGTATTTTTGCAAAGCGTTCTGAGTGCAGACAAAATGCTTCCATCATGTCTCTTTTCCAGCAGTACTCAAAAGTTCTGTACTACCAAACATCTAAATTAACTAGACTTGCCTCTGACTGGTGTTTGTTGGCCCTTGTACATAAATTGGCAAGATGTGTTTGCTAAGTAACAGACATTATACTTCAATGGCTGTGTGGATGCAAAACAGCAATACAAGTCCTTTGGTTCAGGGAACATCTTCAGTTTTGTTTTATTTTGTTCCTGGAAGCATCTTGTGAACAGGTGCTGTTCAGAAGCCATTAATAAAGCAAGGCTGTAAGTCTCTGCGTAATTTTAAGCTCTTTGCTGAGAAAAAACATTTCAGAATTTCTCCTTCAGTTGATTGAGGCATGGGAAATTGGAAAGGAATGTAAGCTGCTTGCAAAGAAAGCTCGTTCTCCTTATTCACAACACCTGCAATTGCACAACTAACTGCTTCTGACATTTAACTTTTCTGCTTGCACTGATCCCATGTTTACATGCGCCTGTTCTGAAAATCTGTGTCATTCAGAGAATGGCCAACCTGCTTCCAGATGTCTACTAAACTGAGAGTTGCTACCTCGTTGAAATATCCTTCACTTGACAGCTGAAATTACCTTTGATGAGAATAGAGGGAAATCTGATGGAAATAGACTTATGATCTGAAAATAAGCCCCAAAGTCAGGACATCAGTGTAGCACAACCAGTGTGCTGTGTGTAACAGACTAAGGTCAGACCTGGCAGCTTAGAGCTCAGTATCATCAGTATTGTGAGCTAGCAACAGCATTAAAATTGTATGATACCAAAGTTTGTCATCTTGTGGTTTGGGTCAACCCTTCTTCCTGTTTCAACATTAAATCAAGAAATCAATCTGGTTAAGTGGAAAGGTGTTGAAAGATATGTGCTCCAATGTAACTATATATAGGCCATCTGTATTCCAAATGCCTAAAGCAGGGTTATATGCTTAGGAAATGAACAGAACATAAGAATGGAGTCTTGCCGTGCTGTTGGGCACCCAAAAAAAATCTCTGACCATCTCTATCCTCAAGCTTGATGGGACCTCCACCTTATTGGATATTGCTCCTTGTTATTTTCCTGCAACTACCTCCTTCCGCACTCCATTTACATAAAAACTATATCTTTGACTCTTCCAGTTTTCGCAAATGGTCATCAACCTGAAACACTTTCTCTTTCCACAAATGTTTCTCGACCTTGGTGTTTCCAGCATTTGCTGTTCTTTATTTCAAACTCCTACACGTACAATGTTTTGCTTTTGTTTGAGATGAATACCAGATTATCTGTTTTTGATTGAGAGATGCGTTCTTCAGGAAACTAGGAGAATTCGGTCCTTCTAAATAATACCATAGGGTTTTGTCTTTCCTTTTTAACTGCATTATAAAAGAAGTCATGTACGTTCAAGTTTTTCTATTCCATTATTATCTTTAAAATGTAGGGAATTAATTTAATTATTCCTTGTGGTTGCGATACTGGTTCTCTTTCACCTTTTGTCTGCTTCATTCCAAATCTGATTGTGAACTGGAGAGCTCACTGCATTGTCTTACACAGCACGTTTTGTAAGAAATTGGGTCAGCTTATAGGTGGGCGGAAATACGCAGCTGCTTGTGTTTTACTAAATGAGCAGTGTTACTTCCCTTCAAATTTTCAGTATTTAACTGATGGCATGCAGTATTGTAATTCTGATCATGACAGAGCTTCTAGCATTAGATTTTCACTTGTTTTTCATATTGCTGCATGTGCTAGCTGACAAGGAATCTTAAAGTTGTTCTCTATTGCAATATAAATTACGTGGCTTAGGTGACGTTAATCTAATATTTAAACACTGTCAGTCCTGTAGAACTTGGAAATGTTGCACGAATTTAAACGTGCAGTAGGTAAGAGTATATATCTTAGAAGCATTCATCAAAGTAGTTCCCAAGAAGCTTGGTGAAATATTAAATTAGCTTTGAAACTCCTAAGACTTTCAAAACAAAATAGTGATTGTGTTTTATTCATGGCTTACTTGGTCATGCCGATCTGCCATTTTTAGCATTCAAATTCTGTGCAAAGTGCTTTTGAAGTGCTGGTTAAGATGGTGAATTGCTGATGTGCTGTAGGGTAGCTTTGTACAGGCTAGCAGAGGTTTTTTAGAAAATTGCATTTTGGAAAATTGAGTAATCATTTCATACCCTCCTATCATGGAAAGCTGCCCATTGGGCTCTGGTACTCAAAGTTTCCCAGCACTAAGTTGCCATTGTATGTTAGTGGCTGGCCAGGAAACTGAGATTGAAAAAGGCATTGCAATTGAGCCCAATCATGTCCTCATGCAAAACCCATAGCGACAGTTAAGTTTTCTAGTAGGTTGCCTAATCAGGAATAGGAATTCTGGCTCATTAATTTTTCCTCACCTTCCTGTCCTCCTTGTCCTCTCCCCTTAGCCCAAGAAGAAAATGTTATCCCCCTATTCAACATAATGTAACACTGCCTTTTTGAAATGGTTATCTTTTTATTTTCCGTTATAAAATGAGAAATGGTTTCCTTCATAGCACAGTCATCTTCTGAGAATGCTACTTTAAAAAACTGTACTAATCATCAAGCAGAGATTTGCTGTTGATTTAAAATTAGTAATGTAAATGTATGTTGATGTACTTCACTAGATATGTCACGTGGGAAAGATGTTCATGGTACTTTGATAAAATGCCCTAATTCTCTAATGTCTGTAACCTTACACTAACTTTGAATAAGTGACACATTGGTGAAAATATAATACAATAGCCCTGAAACTTGCTAGACTTACTGCACAGTCAAATTAAAATTCAATAGTAATTAGTTGAAAAATTATCCCTACGAAGATAGCAATTTTATTCTATTTTGTTTCAGGGCATTTGAAATCTAAAAGGCATGTTTAAAATCCCTGCTCCCTGCCCCCTGCCTTGAGATCATAAAGGAGTAAGGACATTTCAAAGGAGACCCTGATCACCGCAGACTTGCTTAATAATAAATTCTTCAAGTATGCTGTACACAATGCACTCTGGAAAGTAGCATTAAGGTTAGACTTTTAAATTCTTTTCATCTGGAGGCTATCAGTCATAAGATGCTAACTTTTAAAGGCTGGAAAAGATGTGACTGGTTTCACTAACTGTTGAGTGCAGTATTTAATTATTACTAGTGTGCGATGGCATTTTAATATCTTGCTACCCTCTGGGCAAACATGCCATCTGTCTATCTATGCTGTTGTGTTGTCTTGGAGTTGGGAATCCGAGCACGCTCTTCTTAGACCAGTTCTCTCTCAAAATGAAATGAAAGGGGTAATGGATTTTTTTTTGAAGTATCATTAGTTTAGTTTATGTTGTGAAATTTTGTTTTATTTGATCTATACCCTTAAATCTTACATCCTTCCGCTTGTCAAAAGGAGAAATCCTGATCAATTTTTGGTTAAATTTTCTGGGCACGGTGATTCTAAATATAATTAAAAGCTCTTTTCATTTTCAATCTTGATCCAATATAAGATGAATACGCAGCCAATGTTTTAGAAGATTGATGTTGCAAGTTAAATCTGGCTTTGGAGTCAAAACACTTAATTGGAAGAAGGCCAATTTCAATATCTTGAGAGCTGACCTGCCCCAGATACGTTGGAATGAAAGATTCACAGGTAAAACTGCAATGAAACAATGGGCTGCCTTTAAAGAGGAGAAGCTTTGGGTACAGTTGAAGTACATCCCTACAAGGGGGCAAACATGGGCAACCAAAGTCAGAACTTCCTGGATGATGAAAGATGCGAGGGAATGGGGTGGGGGACTGGACTGAGGGGAAGTGATGAAATAAATTAAAATGGGAAACAAAAATCAAAACCATGCAGAAGCCTCTGATAATCAAAACTATAGTAAAACAACATAGAGAGGAGAGCTGGAACCAATTAGGAATAGAAAGTGGATCTATCTTTTGATAAGGTCTATCTATCGTTTGATAAGGTCCCCCATGTAAGGCTTCTGGAGAAGGTGAGAGGGCATGGGATTCAAGGGGCTTTGGCCTTGTGGATCCAGAACTGGCTTGCCAGCAGAAGGCAGAGAGTGGTTGTGGATGGGTCTTGTTCTGCATGGAGGTCAGTCACCAGTGGAGTGCCCCTTGGATCTGTTCTAGGACCCTTGCTGTTTGTCATTTTTTTAAATGACCTGGATGAGGAAGTGGAAGGATAGGTTAGTAAGTTCGCCGATGATACAAAGGTCGGTGGTGTTGTGGATGGCCTGGAGGGATGTTGCAGCGGGACATAGACAGGATGCAAGACTGGGTGCAGAAGTGGCAGATGGACTTCGACGCGGATAAATGTGTAGTGGTCCATTTTGGCAGGAATAATGGGATGGAGTACAACAATATCAGGGGTAGGAGTCTTAGCTGTGTTGTAGAGCAGAAGGATCTTGGGGTCCGGGTCCATAGGACTCTTAAATCGGCCTCGCAGGTGGAGGAAGTGGTCAAGAAGGCGTATGGTGTACTAGCCTTCATTAATCAAGGAATTGAGTTTAGGAGTCAGGAGGTAATGATGCAGCTCTATAAGACCCTTGTCAGAGCCCACTTGGAATATTGTGCGCAGTTCTGGTCACCTCACTATAGGAAGGATGTAGAGGCTACTGAAAGAGTACAGAGGAGATTTACAAGGATGCTGCCTGGATTGGGAGGCAGGCCTTATGAAGATAGGTTGAGGGAGCTGGGACTCTTCTCACTGGAGAGACGTAGGTTGAGAGGCGATCTGGTAGAGATTTATAAAATGTTGAGAGGAATAGATAGGGTGGATTCTCAGACTATTTCCCCGAGCTGAAATGGTCACTACGAGAGGACACAGATTTAAGGTGCAGGGAGGCAAATACAGAGGGGATGTTAGGGGTAAGTTTTTCACTGAGGGTGGTGAGTGAATGGAATCGGCTGCCGTCGGAGGTGGTAGAGGCGAACTTGCTGAAGTCTTTTAAAAAAACTTCTGGATGAGTATATGGGAATGAATGGGATAGGGGGTTATAGATAGGTCTGTGGATTGGTAGGTATAGATGTGATCGGCGCAACTCATGGGCTGAAGGGCCTGTTTGTACTGTAGTGTTCTATGTTCTATCTGCATTAGGAAGGAAGAAGGCTTGGCTAATGTACTAGGTTAGTATTTTGCATCTGTCTTTGCAAAAGTGAAGATACTTGCCGGATTCCTACCACATGAGAAGATAGTTGAGATATTGGATAGATTAAAAATTGACAGAGGAAGCATGAGGCTATCTGTACATAAAGTTAGTGGGTCATCAGAGTCAGATGAGATGCATCTGAAGATGCTGAGGGAAGTAAAGATGGAAATTGTAGAGACATTGCCCATAATTTTGCAGCTCTGCTTGGATTTGAGGATAGTCTCAGCTGACTGGAGAACTGTGTATGTTGAGGACAGGCTGCAAGGTTAAATTCCTCAAAATGCCACATAATTGACTTGCCGACAAAGGAAAAGCTCATGGAATTAATGGGCAAGTGGATACAAAGCTGGCTGTGTGCCAAGAAACAATACTGGTAAACAGTTTGTTGGATTGGAGAAATGAGTATGGTGGACTTGATATACAGGGCATGTTTTCAAAATTTGAAAATGAAACAGAACTTGAAAATACGGGCGGCATGGTGGTTGGCACTGCTGCCTCACAGCACCAGGGGCCCGAGTTCAATTCTGGCCTCAGGTCACTGCCTCTGTGGAGTTTGTACATTTTTCCCATGTTTGTGTGGATGCTCCGGTTTCCTCTCTGTCCAAAGATGTGCGGGTTAGGTTGATTGGCCATGCTAAGTTGACCCTAATGTCAGGGGGATTAGCAGGATAAATGAGGGTTACAAGAATAGGGATATTATTCTGGTGCAGGCTCGATAGGCTAGATAGCTGCCTCCTGTATTAAGGATTCTGTGAAGAACTTAAGGGGATGAATGATGTTTTTCAAGGTTGATGCAATGGGTGGCCACGTGGCAGATTAACCAGTGTTGAAAAATGCAGCTACAGCATGTGAGGAGAGGCAATATAAATTAAACATTACAATTATAAGAGGATGCAAAAACTGGGAGACCGGGAAGGTTGAGTTTTAAAAGTACACAGGATCGTAGGCTGCTTTGAGAGGCATAGAGTGCAAAAGCAAGGAAGTTATGATGAATTAACCTTTATAAAGCACGGGTTAGGCCTCAGCTGGAGTATTTACCCAATTCTGAGCATCAAACTTTAGGAAAGATGTGAAACAGTGCAGAAAAGAAATAACATTAAGCTCAGGGAAGAGGGACTTTAGAAAAGCTGAGATTGTGCTCCTCGAAAGTTGAGGTTGAGAGGAGATTTGATAGTGGTTCAAAATCTTGGATCTGGATAGCATAGGGAGAAACTGCTCCCATTAGCAGAAGGGTTAAGAACAAGCAGGTACAGTTTTAGTGATTGACAGAACCAGAACATGAGAGAGAAATTATGCAGCGAGTGGTTAGGATCTGGAATTTTTTATTCATTCATGGAACATGGATGTTGCTGGCTGGCCAGCATTTATTGCCCATCCCTAGTTGTCCTTGGAAGGCTGTTGGGAGTCAATCACACATGGAAGCCAAATAAGGATGACAAATTTCCTTTCCTAAGGGACAATGATGAACCAGTTGGAAAGGCCGAGAGGATGGTGGAGACAGATCCCTTTTTTGGCTATCAAAGGAGAATTGGATCAGCACCTGAAGAGAGAACATTTGTCGACCTTGGGGCAAAGAGCTAGCATGGAATCAGTGGGCCGAATATCTACCTCCGTGTAGTAACCATTCTATGATTCTGTATACTCAACATTGTGGATGTGACTAAAGACCTAAGCTCAGCTAAACATATTTTTAAACAAATTTGTTATTATCACAGTCATTTTAATGTAGCAGGCTTGTTTGGCTTACTTGATATCATCTGCCTTGAATATCAATCCGTTCTCGTCCTGTCACAGCGTCTACTTATTTCCAAAAGCACCTCATCTTGCACGAGACCTTTGCTTTCAAAACCAGCTCCTGGTACGTAGCTGGCTACAAGCTCAAGATTCATTTTTTTCATCTTAGTGACTTTTCAGTCTGCTGCAAAGGACTAACAGTTTGGGAATATCTGTGGGACCTGTGCAGTGGAAAGTAGCTAAACACGTTCATGTAAGCAAGACCTCAACCAAGCGTATTGTTAATCCAAACCTTTTAGTTTAATCAATAACCAAACCTGCAATTATCAATCTACTGGTTTGCATTTGATTGATGTCCAATGATATTGAAATTCGCTGTGCATTTTCCTGCAGTTTGATGCAGATCTTAATACGTTTTATTTCAGTCTTCTGAGGTAATGTTCTTAAAATAGAAATGCTGAATTTTATAACATCAGAGAATACTTAACAGCTGCCAAGCTTGCAGCATTTCTCTCTAGAAGGGGAAGGACCTGCATTTCTGTAGAACATTATCAATCTCTCAGGATACCCCAAAGCACACCACGATAAATGAAGTACCTTTTGAGGTACAGTTATTGTTACGTAGACAAGTAAGTGGCAGCCAATTTAGTCAGGCTTGAAAATGTAACAAACCTTTTTGAAGAAATTATTGATTTGATAGATAATGTAGCGCAGTCTCTTGTAAGGTGTCTCGGAGAAGCTGTTATAATTTGCCTATGTGTGACTTAAAGGTATGAAACTGTAGGATTTGAATCATATTTGGCAATCAAGAGATGGAGAATTGAGGATATACATACTGCTCAGATTAGAGAGAGATTGGAAATGGTGCACTTTCTTTTCAATGTATAAATACATATATACATATATAGATGATTTGGACTTAGGCCAGCAAGCATTGTTCTTTCTGATGACACAAAGATTTGGGGGCTTTTAGAATTTTAAAGACTTCAGGAAGACATAACTACTGAAATGGGCAGACAGACGCAACATAATGTTTGAATTCAGAAATAGTGAAGATTGCAAATGAAAATGCAGCCAAGTGTTCTAGTATGTAATTCCTTGAATCTGTGACTGCATGTAAAGGCATAAAAAGTTCAATGGCATCTTGTTTTAATTTGAGGTGCAAAGAAAAAAGAACTGAAGTCATAAATTGGTACGAAGTACTAGTTAAGCCAATTAAAGTATTATGTATTTTAGGAATGATAAACTTCCAATATGCAGCATAGATTCCCCAGAATAATGTCAGAAATCAAAAAATAATAGGGGAACCATGAGATTCTGAGGTCTACTGGAATAGAGCAGTGGAAATCTAATCAGATTAGAAACTGAAGAAGAGTTTTGATAAAACGACTAGGGAACAACTATATTTCCACTGACTGAGGAATCAGTGTCAAAGGGTCATTAATGTAAAATATTTACCGAGTGAAGAGAGAGGTGAGGAGAAATCACTTCATGCAGAGGAATGATAGAGCATGGAGGGCTTGCTATGGAGAGTGACTGGGCCAAAGACCAATGAACCTTGTCCAGTTAAGTTAATATTTAATGGAAGAAAGTAGGGGGAGCGAACAGGACAGTGAAATAAATTTTGAATTGCTTTAACAAAGAGTCAGCACCCACAAAATGGTCCGAATAGCCTCTTCATTCGCACTGTAAATGGGGGTGGCATTGTGATTAGTACGCTGCCTCACAGCATCAGAGACCAGGGTTGATTCCTGTCTGTGTGTAGTCTATACATTCTCTCTGTCTGTGTGGGTTTCTTCCAAGTGCTCTAGTTTCCTCCCACGTTCTGAAAGATGTGCTGGTTAGATGCATTGGCCATACTAAATTCCCCCTCAGTATACCCAAACAGGTGCCGGAGTGTGATGACTAGGGAAATTTCACAGTAACTTCATTGAAGCGTTAATGTAAGCTGCCTTGTGACTAATAAACTTTAACTTTACAGTAAACTTCTGTTAGCGCCAGTAGAATTTCCTATTCATTTCTGTCTGAATATACAAGCATCCATTGAACATATCTCCTCAAGTACCTGTGATGATGCTGTAATTACTCTTATAAGTAGTAAAGTCCAAAGGTGTGCTGGTTAGGGTGATTGGCTATGCTAAATTGACCATTATGTTAGCAGGGTAAATATGTGGGGTTACAGGGTTAGGGTCTGAATGGGATTGTGGTTGGTACAGACTCGATGGGCCGAATAGCCGCCTCCTGTACTGTAGGTAGTCTATAATTCTAAAATGCTGCAAGATTGTGCTCAAACGCTGGAGTAGAATCAAGTTATGGAAATTATCATAAAGATGGGCATCATTACTACTTCAAAATTTTCTCTTGCGTTTGTTCAATGTACATACACCAACCAACTACTACAACTTGTATTTCCATGCAGCTACTCTCATGCTGGAGGAAGTGCTTTACTGAAGGCTACGCACAAAGAAGGTAAGTTGGTTAGGATGGAGTTCAAAAATGCTGTAAAGGAAGAATGTTTTGAATACTTGATAGTTAATTAAGTAGTCACTAGCTCAGTTTGCTGTTTGAGTATTTGGCTGGATAGGATAAATAAGACCCTGGAGATTTCAGTGAGGGTTTTCAGGAGCAGCACATTTAAGTTGGAATGCCTGTGAAGGCTTTGTTAATGCTTCCTAATGCATCTTGAGGTTGGAGTTGGGAGGTTAATGAAATCAAGGCATGCTTTGTGTTCTCATTACTTTGAAATTGAGATTTAGCATGCTATTTCTTAACTTGATTCAAATATTTTTCCCAGATCTCAAACTGTGGAAACACTTGGCTCAGTCTGGAATCTTTCCTTCTCCTGGATACAGGCTATCCAAGTTGAATTAGTATCTCTTGATTCATCTGATCTTCTCTGCAGATTGCATCCAAAACAGCAACTGGAGCAATTCTAAAGTTGCAGCATTAAATTTCACAGGCATAGAGGAGAGTAATGAGTACTGTGGTGCTGTAGACCTTCAGTTTTGTTGCTGGGCTCATTCCTCGACGTTCCCATACAGTGGAGTGTAGTGTACCAAAAACAGAACTTTCCTTTGCTATTCTGCAGTTAACTTCTGCATCAGTAGTCACTGCTTGGGGAAGGGTGCTGCTAAGATAGTGAACTGGTCCACTGCTTGTAGTTTCTGCCCTTTGATTATGATTGTGGGTTCTGTGTACGGTGCATGAGGAGCAAGCTGATGCATGACTTTGGTCTTTTTAGTGTTGATGGTGAGTCCAAAGTTGTCACAAGCTGTGGAAAATTTGTCCATACTGACTTGCATCTCTGGCTGTGAGCCAGTATACAGGGCACAGACATCAGCAAAGAGGAAATTTCTCAGAGCAATCTCCTTTCACTTTGGTAATAGCTTGAAGTCTCCTCAGGTTGAAAAGCTTCCCATCCACTCTGTACTTGAGGCTGATTCCAGCAACACTGTCCTGGAAAGCATCATTCAGCATGGCAGTAAACATTTTGCTGAACAGTGTGGGTGTGAGCAAACAGCCTTGTTTGATGCTATTGGTGATTAGGCATGCCTCAGAGGATTCTCTGCCATCCAGTACTCTGACCATCATGCTGTCATGAAACTGGCATACCATCTGAATGAATTTGGGGAGCGGCTGAAAATTTGACATGATCCTCCACAGGCTTTGTCAACTTACTGTATCGGAGGCTTTCAAGAGCTCAACAAAAATTGTGTAGAGCTCATGAAGCTGCTCCTGATGCTTCTCCTGAAGTTGGTGCACAGCAAAAATGTCAGTTGTACCACAACTTTTGCGGAAGCCACACTGACTCTGGAAGTAGGTCCAGTTCCAGATGAGTGACCAGACAATTTAACAAGATTCTTGCGAGGGTTTTTCCTGTGATGGAGAGCAGCAAGATTCCTCGGTAGTTGTCGCATACTTGCCGATTAACCTTCCTGTTGTAGAGGCATACGATGGAAGCATCTTAAAGTTCCTGAGGAATGGATCCTTCCTTCCAAAGGGACTGGAACAATTTGGTGAGCTTCTCGATCAGTGCAGGACCAGCAACTTTATAGATCTCTGCGGGTATGGCATCTGCCCCTGGGACTTTGCCTCTGGATAGCTGGCTGGCAACTTTCATGGCTTTGGCTACTACCGGTAGGTCATCTCAATATCAACCTGGGGAATCCTGTCTATTGCCTCATTGCTAATAAATGATGGTCGGTTGAGGATGGCTTCAAAGTGTTCAGTTCATCTCTGAAAGATCTGAGCCTTTTCTGTAATGAGTTTACTATCTGCACTCAGGAGGGGAACTCCTGAGAGATTGAGGTCCATAGTGTGTGTTGAGGCTTCATAGAACCATTTCAAGTCATTTCTCTCAGCATATCCCTGTATTTCATCTGTCTTGGTGCTCAGCCAGGCATCCTGCATTTTATGCAGTTTATTCTGGACTGCCCTGCGAGCACTGGTAAAAGCATTTTTCTTGGCAGCTGAAGATGGGTCATTCTGACAGGCCCGATGAAGACAGTGTTTTTCAACAAGTAGAGCCTGTACTTCCTCCTCGTTCTCATCAAACCAATCATGCTGCTTGTGGGTGGAGGGCCTGAGCCAGTGCTGAAGCTATGTTGGGGTCCTTTACCTTGGCTGCGTTGATTCTTTCATAACCTTGCTTCCTTGTGGTTGCCTCTTGGGTCTGATGCAGAGCCTCATTTTGGAGACATCGAGGCTATGATCTGTCCAGTAGTCAGCACCACACATGGCCTTGGTTACTCTGACATCCTACTTGTCTTTTCTCTTGGCAATGACATAGTTGGTAAGATGCCAATGCTGAGAGTAGGGGTGCATCCAGGAGGCCTTATGAGTAGGCAGACAGAAGGTTGTGTTGGAGATGAGGAGATCATGTGCTGCACAGGTTTTCATTAAGAGTAGGCCATTACTGTTACACTTGCCCACTCCATGCCTCCCAATGACTCCCTGCCAGATTGCAGAGTCACACCCGACTCTTGCATTGAAATCGCCAAGCAAGATCAGCTTGTTGGTACTGCTCATCACTGATAGGGCGTTGTCTTGTTCTTCGTAGAATTGTCCTTCATCTTGTCCGGGTTGTTCGTTGTGGAGGCATAGGTGCTGATCAGGTGGCTTGACTTCTGTTCTGTAGCGGAAGCTGTAATGTCATAAGCTGGTTGTTCACACCCTAGACTGTTGGGTAGACTATCAAGTTTCTGAACAAGGTGACTCCTGACGGTGAATCCAACTCCAGTATCACGACGCTCATCGCTGCCGCGACAGCTCCAGAAAAAAATGTATCCACCTCCAATTTCAGTCAACTGACCTACGTTAGCAAAACGAGTTTCGCTCAAGGCTGTAATGTTAGTGAAGTATCTTGCAAGCTCTCTGGCAACTAAGGCTGTTCTTCTCTCTGGTCTGTCTGTAGGGTTGTCCAAAAGTGTCTGCACATTCCAAGTGCCAATGGTAAGCGGTGTCACCTTGTGTTTTATTTTGTGTTTGACCGCAAGATGGAATCCCCGCCAGCTGCAGTAAACTGGCCAGTGTGTAGTGAAGCAGGCAATGTTTAGGGCTTCTTTTCTAACCCTTTCCTCATTCTACAGAGGTGAGCAGTGCGTTCCTGGAGAGGACTGCTCAGTCACCCACCTAGACGGTGAGTTCCATTGCTGCTTCAGTCAGTGGAAAACAACCATTAGACCTAAGCCACCTGCGTGCAGGTCCATGACTACAGCTCCCAGTGTATCCACACCTGTTTTGTCACTCGCCCATAGCCACAGGACTTCAAGGTTAAACAGGACACACAATGGTGATGGTGTTTGAGATAATGGGTCATGGACTAAACATACGGCAAACAAAAGTTCTCCATACCCCACACCCTTCCCTGTCGTCAAGTCTCTGGATGGTGTGAGTCATTTCCCATTCCTCAGGAGCTTGTTCCAGTGCAGTCTTTGGATGCCTGAGTAACTGTGTTCAAAGACATAAAATAGCACCAAGCTCATCAGAAACATAAACAGTGGACACCTCAAATCCCTGGAGAGCTATCAATAATATTGCTTCTGCAAAATCCTGGCAGTATAGGTGTACCAACAGAAGCGTCCACTCCCAAGCCATTAATTCCAATATTGGGGCACTGGTCACATTTGAACAGCAGCGATGAGCAGGGCCATATTGTCCACATGCCATACAGGATCGCCAAATGGCAACCAATCACTAGAAGGACAGAGAAAATGATATAAGGATACTCTGAAAACCTTCCAAAATAAATGTGACATCCCCTTTGACATGAGAATTGCTTGCCTTAGAGAACACAAAGTGAAGAAGCAGCAACCAATAAGGCACTGATCATCTCATGTGCCATTGAATGGAGCACATGAAGACCAAGTGTAAACAGCAGAAAAAGAAAGCAGAGTCCAGAACATTCACCTGTCCACCTCATCAAATATCATCCACCAAACCTGTGGCTGAGTCTGTGGCTCTAGGATTGGACTATTCAGCCAACGCAGAACCCACCTTCCTG
Source organism: Sphyrna mokarran (assembly GCA_024679065.1). Classification (NCBI taxonomy): domain Eukaryota; kingdom Metazoa; phylum Chordata; class Chondrichthyes; order Carcharhiniformes; family Carcharhinidae; genus Sphyrna; species Sphyrna mokarran. The sequence goes on from JAGIQG010000002.1 coordinate 11,923,117, forward strand.
GAATGGAAACAAGTACCCATGACCTTGAACTGCCAAAGGAGAAAATGCTGTTTGATGTGCAGGCAGTCTTGTGTTGCAGCTTTTCATAGAACATAGAACATAGAACAATACAGCACAGAACAGGCCCTTCGGCCTTCGATGTTGTGCCGACCAAAATAAAAAGCAATGCCCCTCCTAACTAAACCATTCCCTTCTCATCCATATACTTATCAACTAACCTCTTAAACGCCACCAAACTTGGCGCATCTACAACAGCTGCAGGCAGGGCATTCCACTCCCTAATCACTCTTTGAGTAAAGAACCTACCTCTGATATCCGTCCTATAACTCATACCCCTTAATTTAAAGTTGTGTCCCCTCGTGCTAGCTTTTTCCATCCTAGGAAAAAGGCTATCACTGTCCACCCTATCCAAACCTCTAATCATCTTATATGCTTCAATAAGATCCCCCCTTAGCCGCCTCCTTTCTAACGAAAACAACCTCAAATCCTTCAACCTCTCTTCATAGGACCTGCCCTCCATACCAGGCAACATCCTGGTAAACCTCCTCTGTACCCTCTCCAATGCCTCCACATCTTTCTTATAATGTGGGGACCAGAACTGCACACAATACTCCAAGTGCGGCCGCACTAGAGTTTTGTACAGTTGCAACATGATGCTGCGGCTCCTAAATTCAATCCCCCTACCAATAAAAGCTAAGACTCCATATGCCTTCTTAACAACTTTATCCACTTGACTGCCTACTTTCAGGGATCTATTGACACATACACCAAGATCCTTCTGTTCCTCAACACTATTAAGAGCCCTACCATTAGCCCTATACTCTACACATTTATTGTTCCTGCCAAAGTGCATTACCTCACACTTTTCCACATTAAACTCCATTTGCCACCTCTCGGCCCAGCTCTGCAACTTGTCCAAGTCACTCTGTAAACTAAAACACCCCTCTTCACTATCTACCACACCACCAACTTTAGTATCATCTGCAAATTTACTGATCCATCCCTCAATACCCTCATCCAGATCATTTATAAAAATTACAAACAGCAGGGGCCCCAAAACAGACCCCTGAGGCACACCACTCGTCACCGAACTCCACGATGAATATCTCCCATCAACCACCACCCTCTGTCTTCTATCTGCCAGCCAATTTCTAATCCAATTAGCTAAATCACCCTCTATTCCACACATCTGCATTTTCTGTAGAAGTCTTCCATGGGCCACCTTATCAAAAGCCTTACTAAAGTCCATATATACTACATCAACCGCCTTACCCCCATCCACCTCTCTGGTCACTGGTTCATGTTAACACCTCATTTTTAGGCCCACAGCACCTCATTGGATGCCCTTGAGTTGCTTGATCTGTTCAAAGTCAATCCCATTTAGCATGGTGGTGGTGCCATATAATTTGATAGAGGGTATTCTCAATGTGAAAACAATTTATCTCCACAAGAACTGTGCGATGGTCACCCCTATCAATACTGTCATGGACAGAAGCATCTACGGTAGGTAGTTTGGTGAGGATGAGTCAAGTATGTTTTTCCCTTTATAATCCCTCATCACCTGCATCATACCTAGTCCAGTAGACTCAACCAGCTTGATCAGCAGTGGTGCTGCTGAACCCTTCCTAGTGGACATTGAAGTCCTCCACCCAGAGTACATTCTGTTCCTTTGTCACCCTTGTTTCCTCCAAGTGGTGTTCAACATTGAACAGCATTTTGAATAGCATCAAGATAAATAAATCGCTGGGACTGGATAGGATGTACCCCAGGTTACTGTGGGAGATGAAGAAAGAGATTGCAGAGCCTCTGGCGATGTCCTTTGCGTCATCAACGGAGATGGGAGAGGTTCTGGAGGATTGTGGATGTGGTTCCTATATCCAAGAAAGGGAATAGTGATAGCCCAGGAAATTATCGTCCGATGAGTCTAACGTCAGTGATTGGTAAGTTGATGGAGAAGATCCTCAGACAGAATTTATGAACATTTAGAGAAGTATAGTATGATCAAAAGTAGTTAGCACGGCTTTGTCAAAGGCACATTGTGCCTTACGAGCCTGGTTGAGTTTTTTTCGAAGATGTGACTACACACATGGAAGAGTGGTAAATGTGGTTTACATGGATTTCAGCAAGGCGTTCGATAAAGTCCCCCATGCCAGACTTACTGAAAAAGTGAGGGGGCATGGAATCCAAAGGGATGTTGCTTTGTGAATCCAGAACTGGCTTGCCTGCAGAAGGCAGAAAGTGGTTGTAGATGGGTCTTTTTCTGCATGGTGGTTGGTCACCAGTGGAGTGCCCTGGGGATCAGTTTTGGGACCCTTGCTGTTTGTGATTTTTATAAATGACCTGGATGAGGAAATGGAGGGATGCGTTGGAAAGTTTGCTGATGGCACGAAGGTTGGAGGTGTTGTGGATAGTTTGGAGGGATGTCAGAAGTTGCAGAGTGATGTAGATAAGATGCAAGACTGAACGGAGAAGTGGCAGATTGACTTTAATGCAGATAAGTGTGTGTGGTGGTTCATTTTGGCAGGTCAAATGCATTGAACAAATATAATATTAAGGATAAGACTCTTAGCAGTGTGGAAGATCAGAAGGATCTTGGAGTCCAGGTTCATAGGACTCTCAAATCGGCTTTGCAGGTAGAGGATGTAGTTAAGAAGGCATATGGTGTATTGGCCTTCATCAATCGAATTAAGGTTAGGAGTCAGGAGATAATGCTGCAGCTGTAAAATCCTGGTCAGGCCCCACTTGGAATACTGTGCTCAGTTCTGATTGCCTCATTACAGGAAGGATAGGGAAGCCATTGGAAGGATGCAGAGGAAACTTACAAGGATGTTGCCTGGGTTGGGTGGGATGCCATACGAGGGTAGGTTGAGAGAGCGCGATCTTTTCTCCTTGGAAAGACGAAGAATGAGAGGTGACCTGATAGAGGTGTATAAGATGTTAAGAAGTATTGATCGGGTGGATTCTGAGGCTTTTTCCCAGGGTTGAAATGCCTGCCACAAAAGGACACAGGTTTAAGGTGCTGGGAAATAAGTATACAGGAGATGTCAGATGTAAGTTTTTCACTCAAGGTGGTAGGTGCATGGAATCAGCTGCAGTCAATGGTGATGGAGGTGGATTCGATAGGGTCTTTTAAGAGACTCCTGGATGAGTACATGGGACGTGGTTGAATTGAGTTATAGTTAAGCCTAGTAGGTAGGGACAAGATCGGCGCAACTTGGCCAAAGGGCCTGGAACAGCAGATTTATTGGTTTGTCTATGGCTCAGCCTTTGCTGAAGTTTCTTCTTGCATTTTATTTTCTCTCTCATCCTTACTAACATTTTGGGAGCTTATCTTTTTGGTGTGTGTTGATTTCCCCTTTTCCTTGTAAATAGGATATTTTGGTTTTACTTATCGCCTGAGGTTCAGCAAAATTTCTTCCAAGATATTGCTCATTACCTTCCATTTGAATAATTCATTTTAGTGATTATCAGGGAAAAGATAAGCTAGCGTGAAACTTCTAAACTCTCTGATCTACAGCCTCAAGTATCTTCACTCCCACGCATGAGCCAAATATTACAGTGGCTTTTGGCTCAGTCATGTTGTAGACCACATCGGTGGAATTGTATGGTAAAGAAGGTTTCAAACTTGGTAATTCAGATCTTGAACATTGCTGCAAAGAGAGGTACGTTCCTGAAACTTGCATGTTGCACTCATCAGCAACAAATGCAAGGAACACCAAATTTCAAAGGATCACAACAGTTTGCACAAAAACTGTGCAAGTTTAATCCTTCAAGCATTATCCATTTCCCTCTTTGAAGCAGATTGAATATAACTTTGGGGCAGTACATTCATAACAATTATAATTTGCTGAATAAAAAATGTTCTCATCTCTAATTCTGTTGTTGTGCATCTGATTACTCACCCTCCTTCTGGAAAGTAGTTTCTCCTTTTTTAACTCTATTAAAAACCTGAGCACTTCATGTCACTCCATCGTTGGTGGTTGCCATGGCCAGTCCACCTAAAGTGTGCATCTTTGAACTGTGGGAGGAAACTGGAGCCCCTGGAAGAAACCCCGACAGACACGGAGAAAATGCAAACTCCACACAGTCACCACAAATCTAGAATTGAATTTGGGTCCCTGGTTCTGTAAGTCAGCAGTGCTAACCATTGTGCCCCATGCCACCTTTTGCCCTACTTAAAACCAATTTTTAAAATAAAAACTTTGATCACTTCACATCATTTGTGACTCATTGTCAGTTATTTTGTCTGGTTGTGCTCCTGTGAAATGCTTGGAGTATTTTGATGTTAAAAGCACTATGTAAATGCTGGTTGTTGCTTTTGTGAGGATTGCAATGCCTCCATTTCAATTGCTAAAAGCCTGATCCAGGTGAGCTTGTGATGTTGCTAATGGGCTAAAGAAGTTCTAGCAATGTAGTTGTGGATGGATGTTGTAGGTGGCATTATTTCCCACAATGAGGCTGTTGCTTGCTTTTTATGGGTAAATTGGGAATGAGAGGGGAGCTCCACCTTTCATCATGTGTAGTGACTTGTAAGTTAAAATATCAGAGTCAAAGCTATAAAACAGCAAACACAATCACTATCTGCCAGGCAACCAGCCAATATTTTGGGTTCATAACCCTTTCCAGAGCAACTGGTTTCACATAAAATGGTAAATCAAGAAGACAATATTTACCACTAATCAGACAAAATTTTGAAAGCCGAGGTTTGTGTTTTTGTGAATTTTTCCAATTCTGTATCTGTATGGAATAGCCAAACCTCAGCACCAGTCCCTGTTTTTGGGATGTGAAGGAATGTCATCTAGGCTGTGAGATGTGTGCAGGAATGGAGTTTCCAAATGTCATTTTCCGCTTTAAATCTCAGGGGAACGATTAAGATTTGACGCTGAGTTGTAAGGCTTACTATATTTCTTTATATGAAGAATTTTAATTTGAGCATTGATGATAAAGGGTCTAATTGTTCCATTTCAACTCTTCATTTCGTTGCTTCAAACCTTTTTTACTGACGTTGAAAGTGACCTTTGGACACTGCAAAAGGGAAATAAATCAGAATGCTTTTTATCCAGTTTCCTGTCGATTTTTCTGAATTGTGGCATTATTAGAATGACAAGCTGCACTTAGTAAATCATTTTTTAATAATAAATATCAATATTTTAAATTGTGAAGCCTTGGTTGACCATAATGTTGTGCCTCATAGTAAGTTGAAAGCTTGGTTCGATGTGGAAAAATGTTCCCTCCACTCTGGTCTCAAAGGAATATTTTTGGTGGGGGACATTTTGGTTGAGTTCAGCGTGTGTTCTTTCTCACACATCTAAGCACCAGTTCATACATGGTGCTTATTAAGCTCTGGAGAAAGCTGCCTGCTCTGAGAAGTGGTACAAAGCTCAGTTGAAGCCAGTGCAGGGAAACCAAAAGATAGTGGCTGTGGAGGCAGCTTAAAACCTGAAAATGTATCTTTATTGTTGGTGATGTGCCTTTCACAAACCATTAACACAATGCAAGCCAAACTAACAAGTTGTACTGTGGAATGGGTTAATCTAAAGATCTTAATCGCTCTCCTAAGCAGGTCTAGCTCCACTTTTAATTAGAGTGATTCTTGGATGGTCGAAGCTTGTTATGGATATTTGATGCCCTCTTACTCTGCATATTACCATGCCATATTACAGATTTGTACCGGTGGTATATTTCTCAGACATAAGGCGTGTTATTAATTATTTTATTTTCCTGTTAATTGAAATCACTAGCAAAAAGACAAAAAGTCTAAACATTTTAATTTTCTCAAACTTTCTTGGAAAAACCTGCAGGGTCCTTTAGCTGACTTTTTCCCAAATAGATTTGTTTGCCCCATGTGGACATTTTCAGCCTCCTGTACGTTTGAAAGTTGCCTTTAATAAATTGTGGACGTTAGGTTTAATCTTGTTTCTTGAATTTTCATGATTTCTAATTTATCCAACAATATCATCCTTTCCCTGCTTGTGACCAAGCTATCGCTGGCGTGGGCAAAAATGATCCTAGGACTGAACAGGTTATTACTGTTTAATATCACTATTTTTCACTGCCAAGGAGAATATAATAAACACAGTGACATGTTGAAGACTGACTTCATTTGGAATTGAGCTAACCCAAAGAAGTCCTATTTGGCATAAGCATCACTTGTTTTAGAATCATCTCCTCATTCTTGGTTTATAATGGCAATAACTGTATCTGCTGAGAGGATTGTGCAAAAGCAGCAGAAGACTTGTGATTTAAGATAGAAAATAGTTTTGTGCATTTGGGATGGAGAACTCAGCTGGTGAATATCCACACTATACATTGCATAAAGACAGCATTGGAGTCCTGAGATTGACTTCAGTTTCAGCAAGAGAAGAATTGATGAGGGTTTCTCTTCTTGCTTTCTATGCAGCACAAGCCCTGTTGGAAGTATGTGCTCAAGGAGACCTTGATTGTTCCTTCCCATCCCAACATAAAGAGAAAAGGAAGCAAAGAAATTTAACCGCTAAGCAAATGAATTAAATAATTTTATGCAAATATGTGTCAAGAGTCTTTCTCCCTTTCAATATGTCTGCATCGGTTGTGTGCTATGTCCGAGGTCTGTTCCATTTGCCAGGTTATATGCTGAATCTTGGGCAAACTTTCTACATGCCACAAAGTTAGGAACATCTGACTACTGAAGGTGCAGCTATAAGTGAATGTGCTAAAACTATTAAAAATAAGAATATGAAGATTCATTGAGAGTAAGGTTCAAGCTCATTTTGGAAAGTAGTACCTGTTTGAACATAGAACACTACAGCACAAATAGGCCCTTCGGCCCACAGGTTGTGCCAATCATATCTATACCTACCAGGCAATAGAACTATCTAACTCCCAATCCCATTAAATCCCATGTACTCATCCAGGAGTCTCTTAAAAGACCTCAGTAAATTCGCCTCTACCACCACTGACAGCGACCGATTCCATCCACTCACCGCTCAGTGAAAAACTTACCTCTAACATCTCCTCTGTACTTGCCCCCAGCACCTTAAACCTGTGTCCTCTCGTAGCGACCATTTCAGCCCTGGGAAATAGCCTCTGCGAATCCACTCTATCTATTCCTCTCAACATCTTAACCTCAGGTCGCCTCTTAACCTTTGTTTCTCCAGGGAGAAGAGACCTAGCTCTCTCAACCTATCTTCATAAGGCATGCCCTCCAATCCAGGCAACATCCTTGTAAATCTCCTCTGCACTCTCTCAATAGCTTCCACATCCTTCCTATGGTGAGGCGACCAGAACTGCACACAGTTCCCCAAGTGGGGTCTGACAAGGGTTTTATAAAGTTGCAGCATTACCTCCTGACTCCTAAACTCACTTCCTTTACTCAATTGACTTTGTTCTTTTACTATCATTTCCTGAAGTTAATCACTCCTAGCTGAGGTTCATTTAGAAATCTCAATTATCTAACTAGACATTATTCCTTTGTCAAGCTTGATTGTAAGAGTGGTTAGCATTGCTGCCCCTCAGCTCCGGAGACTTGGGTTCGATTCACAGCTTGGGTCACTATCTGTATAGAATCTGCACGTTCTGCCCACATCTGCATGAGTTCCCTCCGGATGCTCCGGTTTCCCCCCTCAGTCTGAAAGATGTGCTGGTTAGGTGCATTGGCCATGCTAAATTCTCTGTGTATCCGAACAGCTGCTGGAGTGTGGCAACTAGGAGATTTTCACAGTAACTTCATTGCAGTGTTAATATAAGCCTGTACTGTAAAACTGTTTGATGCAGTGCTGTCTGATTTCCAACGGCATTGTTGAATGTTGATCAAGAAAAATGTTGAGGCCTTGGCGAGAATCCAGAGCAGATTTGCTAGGATGCAGGACTTTGTTACCACAAAACTAGATCTCCTCAGAGCACAGAAGGTAAAGGGGAAATTCAACAGAACTATTCAAAATCATGAAGGAAAAATAACAAGAAATTGAGTCAGCGTCAGAAGCGCTGTTGACCACAGGACAGAGGTAAATGGCAGAAAAAGGACAGAGCACTCTAAGAGTGGGAGAAACATATCATTTTCAGAAGGAAATTGGATAATATTTGAAAGGAAAATTTTGGAGAACTATAGAGGGGAAAGGGGAAGAGGAACAGAATAAATTGATAACACTTCCAAAGTTGAAAAGGGGTAACAAGCTAACTGACATAGCATTTTATAATTACAGGAGTTCTGCGTTACCTCTCCTAATCGAATGGCCCTGAGTTCACTTAGTGACCAAGTGGCATTATTGTTGCTAGCAAGGCTATTGCAAACAAGAATCTCTCAGTAATCTTAAACCCCTGACACCTATGACATTATTGACAGAATTTATTTGAATATGGAAAACCTTTGTTACATATGCTACTCAATATCACAGAGTTCCACATAGCACTGATGTACATCTGATTTTCACTTAATGAATTTAGGGATGACTTAGAATATTATCTCAAATCAAGCATATTTTATCAAATAATCAGATTTTAGTGTCCCTTCCATTCACTTGTGCACACGTTCAGCCACGAGGTATCGATGCCAATTTTAGAAACTCAAATCAGAATTTGTGAACACTGCACAGGCCCTAGATTGAAGCTAAAAATTTCCCGACTTTGTGTGGCTCAGCTATTTACTCTGCTGAGCCACGTCAGTTATTTCGGGACGTGTGCAGCTCAAATCCTTTTTGGCCAATGATCAAGTAACAGAAAATCTTTATATTTCTCATATCGTAGCTGAATTTGGCTGTGTTCTGTACAAAATCAGTTCGCCCATCTGATGGCTTGATATTTATGAATATTCCTTTTGTGCCAAGTCCATTTGAAGGTGCGTGCGTGTGGTTTTTCTGTAAGTGCACAAATTCATGATCATGAATCTTTACTTTTTCCTTTCTCACATGAAAACTGTTTGTATATCAGCCTCTGTGTACACATGTTTTAACATGGAAATAAGTTACTGTGCTCAGTATGACATTAGAGAAGACTATGACAAAGTGGTAATGTTACTGGATTTGATGCAATGAGGACACTGGGTTCAAATCGCAGCTTGGCAGCTAGCATCTCTGTAATGGTGACCATAAAGCTGTCATCAGTTGTCACTAAAAACCCATCTGGTTGACTAATGCCTTTAGGGAACAAAATTTGCCATTCTTAACAGGTCTGCCTTGCATGTGACTCCAGACCAACAATGTATGGTTGACTCTTTACTGGTCTTGGAAACAGCCCAGCAATCACTCTGGTAATGAGGGATGGCAATAAATGCTGCCTTGGCCAATGATGTCCACATCCCATGAGAAATAATTTTAAAAACATTGGGGGCAGATGGTACCACCAGTTCCTGAAGTGCTGGTCTGCAGCATCTCATCCCCATGAACTTGTCATTTTGCAGTTTTCCTGGAACTAATGTCATTAGGTTAAGGTGGTACACTGAAGATAGATGGTTACTGGCTGCGAGACTGAATAAATTGGGCCTGTACTCTGTGGAGCTTGGAAGAATAAGAGCTGATCTCATTAAAACACAAGACTTTGAAGGAGCTTGACTGGGTAGATAGAGGTTTTTTCTTTTGGAAATGTAGAATTTGGGGGACAGTTGCAGAATAAGTGGATCGTCATTCAGGATTGAGAAATTTCTTTGAATCTTTGGAATTATGGACCAGAGGATTGTGGATGCTCCATTGTTAAATATATTTAAAACTGAGAGACGGTCAGATTTTTGGTTTGTCTGGGAATTGAGGGGTTTAGGAAATAGGCAGAATATGGAATTGAAGTTCAAGATCACTGTCTGTGTGGAGCTTACACATTCTCCTCTTTGTGTGGGTTTCCTCCAGGTGCTCCAGTTTTTTCCCCCACTGTAGGAAAATGTGCTGGTTAGGTTGGTTGGCTGGCTGTGATAAATTGATACTAAGTGTCAGAGATTAGCAGAGCAAGTACATGGGGTTATGGATTAGGACCTGGATGGGATTGTTGTTGGTGCAAGCTTGATGGGCTGAATGGCCTCATTCTGCACTGTAGGGATTTTATGATTCTAAGCATGAGGCAGTGCATTTGCAGACGAAGCAAAAGGGATACATAGTAAATGGTGAGATACTGAGGAACCTTAAGGCTGCATGTCCATAGATCCCTGAAGGTAGCAGGACTGGTAAATGAGATGGTTAAGAAGGCGTATATTAACCAAGGCATACAATAGGACGTCAGAGGTTATACCAGAGCGGTCCTAAATTACTAGCGAGACTGCAGCTGGATTACTACATAGGATTCTGATCACTGCATCACAAGATGGATGTGGTTATATGAGAGGGGACACGGGAAATTTTGAGAATGTTGCCTGGAATGTGGAATATTTAACTGAGGAAGGGTGTTTTCTTTAAAATAGAGAAGCTGAGGAGAGAAGAAGTTGAGATGTATAAAATTATTAGAGGCTATAAAGAGTAGGATCCATTTTCATCATCAGGAGGTCAATAGTCAAGAGCACAGGTTTCTTTCTTTAACTGTTTATGGATGGAGGCATGACTATCTAGCCCAGCATTTATTGCCTGTCCCTAATTGCTCTTGAGAAGGTGGTGGTAAACTACTGCCTTGAACTGCTGCAGTCCATGTGTTGTAGGAACAACTACTGTGCTGTTAGGGAGTTCCAGAATTTTATCCAGCAACCATGAAAGAACAGCAACATAGTTCCAAGTCACCATGGTGTATAGCTTTGGTGAGAACTAGTAGATGCTGCTCCTATGCATTTGCTTGTTGTCCTTGTCCTCCTTGATAGTGGAGATCATGGGTTTGCAAGGTGCTGTGGAAGGAGCCTTGGTGAATTCCTACAGTGTGTCTTGTTAGTGGTACGCAATCAAGCAGACTGCTTTATCTTGGATGGTGTCAAGTTCTTGTAGTGTTGGAGCAGGCAAGTGGAGAACATTCCATCACACTCTGATTTGTGCTGTATAGATGCTGGAAAGGCTTGGGGGAGTGAGGAGGTGAGTTACTGTCCTCTCCCAGTCTTTGACATGCTCTTGTAGCCACAGTCTGTCTGAGACTTTTCCAGTTCAGTATCTGGTCAATGGTAACTCCCAGGATATTGTCAGTTGACAGTAATGTCACAGAATGTCAAGGAGCAATAGTTGGATTCTCCTGTTATTCTCTGTGGCAAGAATGTTGCTTTCCACCCATCAACCCAAGTCTGAATGTTGTCCAGGCCTCGGACATTGCTGCAGGGTTTCTTAGAGTAATGTCCTGGAGCTGAGATATTTAGCCTCTAACATCCACATCCATCGTTCTTTGTGCTAGAGGTGATTCCAACCAGCAGCGAGGTTTCTCTGATTTTGCCCAGGTACCTTGATGCCGTACTCAGTCAAATACTGCCTTTATATCAAGGGCAGGTACTAAGAACAAAGAACAAAACAGCATGGGAAACAGGCCCTTCGGCCCAACAAGCCCATGCTGCCACCTCGACATTCCCACTTTCACCCATGATCCTTCTTTGTGTTTATAGAAATCTGCATTGGAACCAAATTAGCGAGACAATTTAGGGAGAATTTCTTTTGCCAGTCTGCCTAAGAGCACATCTTTGGGCTGTGGGAGAAAACCAGAGCACCCAGAGAAAACCCACGCAAGCGCTGGGAGAATGCGCAAACTCCCACAGATACCGACCCAAATCCATGTATTTGCTCAGCAACAGTGATAGTCACTGAGCTGTCGTGTTGCCAGTCAACTACTCTTGGATCACTCCTTGAGTTCAGCTCTTTATACATGCTTGGACCAAGACTGAAATAAAGTCAGGAGCTGAATGAACCCACCGGTATCCAAATTTAATGACAGCAGTATTTTTGCGGTGTAAGCAGCACTTGATAGCACCTTCCGTCACTATAATGATGCTCAACACTGATGAGGTAATAATTGGGCAGGTTGTATTGGTTCTGCTTTTTGTGGGCAGGACTTAACTGGGAAATTTGCCACATTGCTGGGTGGTTGCCAGTGCTGTAATTGTACTGAAATAGCACAGCTGAGGGCACAGCAAGTTTTGGAGCACATGTCTTCACTATTACTACTGGAATGTTATCAGGCTCCATAGCCTTTGCAGCATCCAGTGCCTTCAGCTATTTATTGATAACACATGAAATAAAACACTGGCTAAAAACCGGTATCTAGAATGCTAGGAACCCGAGGAGGAGGCTGAGATGGATCAACCACTTGGTGTTGCTGGCTGGAGTTTCTGACTAATTGATAGAAAGGAATTGAGTACTTTTTTCATGGTGGGGGTCTGGAACTTAACGATTTGAAAAGGTGCTCAAAGCAGAAACCCCCATTTTAAAAAATATTTGGGTATGCATCTGAACTGTTGTCACCTACAAGGCTACAGATCAAGAGCTGGAAAGGGGACTTTCCAGCTCTTTATCCCTGAAAGTAGGCAGTCAAGTGGATAAAGTTGTTAAGAAGGCATATGGAGTCTTAGCTTTTATTGGTAGGGGGATTGAATTTAGGAGCCGCAGCATCATGTTGCAACTGTACAAAACTCTAGTGCGGCCGCACTTGGAGTATTGTGTGCAGTTCTGGTCCCCACATTATAAGAAAGATGTGGAGGCATTGGAGAGGGTACAGAGGAGGTTTACCAGGATGTTGCCTGGTATGGAGGGCAGGTCCTATGAAGAGAGGTTGAAGGATTTGAGGTTGTTTTCGTTAGAAAGGAGGCGGCTAAGAGGGGATCTTATTGAAGGATATAAGATGATTAGAGGTTTAGATAGGGTGGACAGTGATAGCCTTTTTCCTAGGATGGAGAAAGCTAGCACGAGGGGACACAGCTTTAAATTAAGGGGTATGAGTTATAGGACGGATATCAGAGGTAGGTTCTTTACTCAAAGAGTGATTAGGGAGTGGAATGCCCTGCCTGCAGCTGTTGTAGATGCGCCAAGTTTGGTGGCGTTTAAGAGGTTAATTGATAAGTATATGGAAGAGAAGGGAATGGTTTAGTTTGGAGGGGCATTGCTTTTTATTTTGGTCGGCACAACATCGAAGGCCGAAGGGCCTGTTCTGTGCTGTAATGTTCTATGTTGTATGTTCTATGACTTAAACTGGGTAGCATTTTTTTCGACAGGCAGTAGACTAATTTCACTTTTTGGGATGACTCAATATACTTTTATCTTGAAAGCTCTTCTTTGAAGATCATCCAGTATCCCACATTGATATTAAAACTAGACTTGATGTTTCTGCACATATGCAACTGGTTGCAGCAGTATTGTAGCAGTTGTATTTGACTGATAATCAACAGATAAAGACTTAAAAAGGCACTTTGACAATTGGTGAATTTAAATTTGATAGATGTGGTTACCTGTGGGCTCATCGTGAAAATTGCTTTTCTGCTCTCCAGGTGAGGTCCCAGAGGACTGGAGAATAGCTAATGTTGTACCGTTGTTTAAAAAGGGTGGTAGGGATAACCCCGGAAATTATAGGCCGGTGAGTTTGATGTCAGTGGTAGGGAAGCTGTTGGAGGGGATTCTTAGAGATAGGATGTATAGGTACTTAGAGCGTTGCAATCTGATTAGGGATACGTAGCATCAATTTGTTAAGGGGAGGTCGTGCCTTACAAATCTGGTAGAATTTTTTGAGGAGGTGACGAAAACGGTGGACGAAGGGCGAGCCATTGATGTTGTCTACATGGATTTTAGTAAGGCGTTTGACAAAGTCCCTCATGGGAGGTTAGTCGAGAAGGTCAAGGCAAATGGGATACAAGGACAGGTAGCTAGATGGATAAGCAACTGGCTTAGTAATAGGAGACAGAGAGTAATAGTGGAAGGGTGTTTCTCTAGCTGGAGGTCGGTCACTAGTGGGGTGCCGCAGGGCTCGGTACTGGGACCGCTTCTATTTGTAATATATATAAATGACTTGGAAGAGGGAGTAAGTGGAGTGATCAGCAAGTTTGCAGACGATACAAAGATGGCTGGACTTGTGGATAGTGTGGAGCATTGTCAGGCAATGCAGCAGGACATAGGCTGGTAGCTTGGGCAGACACATGGCAGATGGAATTCAATCCTGATAAATGTGAGGTGATGCATTTCGGGAGAAAAAATGTAGAGGGGAGGTATATGATAAAGGGTAGACCTATTAAGAGTATAGAAACGCAGAGGGACCTGGGGGTGCAGGTGAACAAGTCTCTGAAGGTGGCAGAGCAAGTGGAGAAGGTTGTGAAGAAAGCATATAGTATGCTAGCCTTTATAGGAAGGGGTATAGAGTACAAGAGCTGGCCTTTAATGTTGCAGTTATATAAAACGTTGGTTAGACCTCATTTGGAATACTGCGTCCAGTTCTGGTCGCCTTACTACCGGAAGGACGTGGAGACTCTGGAGAGAGTGCAGAGGAGGTTTACCAGGATGCTGCCTGGTACGGAAGGTCTGAGTTACGAGGAGAGATTAGGCAAATTGGGACTGTTTTCCTTAGAAAGACGTAGACTTAGAGGAGATCTGATAGAGGTGTACAAGATTTTGAAGGGGATAGATAGAGTAAACAGAGCTAAGCTTTTTCCTAGGATGGACTCAAATAGCACGAGGGGTCACGGGCTTAGGGTGAGGGGGGTAAGGTATAATTTGGATGCTAGAGGGAGTTTTTTCACACAGAGGGTGGTGGGGGTATGGAATGCGCTGCCAAGTAAAGTGGTGGAGGCAGGTACTCTGGAGTTATTTAAGAAATACTTAGATGGGCACATGAACAGAATGGGAATGGAGGGGTATAGAAAACTGATTTAAAATAGGGATCATGAGCCTTGGGAGTCCCTGGGAAGTGTGTAAATAGATGATGATATTGATGTACTTGTTTTTATCCTACAGGTGCTTTGGTCCACCTTGTTGTCTAACGAGGGGCATACACGCGATGGGTCGTGAGAGGACTACTCTTGGACCTTTTTCGAGAGTATCCTACTGCTTCACGTCGTTAGTGTATGCTTGACCTGGACCATTTGATGGGCAACATGACAGCGCAGTGACTATAGCTGTGCTGTGCAGATACATGGATTTGGGCCTGTGTCTGTGGGAGTTTGCGCATTCTTCCCGTGCTTGTGTGGGTTTTCTCCGGGTGCTCCAGTTTCCTCCCACATCCCAAAGATGTGCTCTTAGGCTAATTGGCAAAACAAATTCTCCCTAAATTGTCTCAAATTTGGTTTTTAATCCATAGATCTATAAACATGGACAGGGATCGCGCGTAGAAGTGGGAACATCGAGGTGGCGGCGCGGGTTCATTGGGCCGAAGGGCCTGTTTCCCATGCTGTTTTGTTCTTTGTTCTTTGAAACGAACCACCAACTATTCGTGTCTGGTCTGCTGACGTGCAACGTCAAATGTGGTTCGTTGTTAACAAGCTGAATGATTGTCAGGATAATTAGGGATGTGCTATGCATTCACAATTCCAGCAGTGTCTACATCCCAAGGCTGAATGGGGGAAAAACAACCCAATGCCTTTCTTGCCTGGAACTTTGGGCCTTAGCCTCCATGGAAGTGTGTCTTGAGGGCACCCAAAAGATGCGCTAGGGAACCCCCTCTGGATGTTCCCAGATAAGGATTGCATAGCAGTTGCCCAGGAAGTTGAAAGGACAAATGTCCTGCACTGGGAACTACCGAAAATGCTATTTAAATTGCAAACTGTAGATGCTTCTAACTGTCATACAGCAATAGTTAACCAGAAAAAGAATTAAAACTACACTTCCTGATAACTATAGCACTGACAAACCCCGACCCTTGGGGCTAAAACCACCACCGGTGTTAGTAGGTAGCACTGCTACCTCGCCAGAGTCCCAGCTTCAATTTCACCCTTCAGTCACTGTCCTTTTTTCCCACGTCAGCATAGGTTTCTTTCGGGTGCTTCAGTTTTCTCCTGCAGTCCAAAGATGTTCAGGTTAGGTGGATTGGCCATGCTAAATTGACTGTGGTGTCAGGGGGACTAGCAGGGTAAAATGCATGTGGTTACGGGTATAGGACAGGGTGGGGTTGTGGTAGGCACAGGCTCGATCGCCGAATGGCCTCTTTCTATACATCTATACTGAATTCTGTTCTTCACCAGGTGTAACTTCAAAGCCCTATGCTGGCTACCGTCATTAAAAAAAGAGTGTATGGTTCAATGTCCTATGACTGAGATGTCCTTGACTGTTGGCCCCAGAATGCGCTGCAGTACACTGATCTTACCCACCTGAGTTGGCAGGTTGGGTGAATTGGGAGCGGCTGGGTTTCCAGGTAAGTAATTTCAAGCAAAGTGGCAAGCTGATTCAATTGCCACTCCATCAGATGTTACGGCCCTTCATGTTGGAGTCTTTCTAATCAAGTTTTCACTGCTGTAGCTCATATGAGGAGTGATTTGAGTTAGGATTATATTCACTGGAGTTCGGAACAACAAAGCAGGACCTTAGAAACCTACAAACTTCTAACAGAACTAGACAGAGTAGATGCCTAAGGATATTTCTGATTGTGGGGGAGTCCAGAACGATGGGTCATAGTTTGAGGATACGGGTAAATCTTTTACGATTGAGATAGGAGAAATTTCTTCCCCCAGGCAATGCTAAGCTTGTAGGATTCGTTACCACAGAGATCAGTTGAGAAATTTGTATGTTTTCAAGGAATTAGATATTGCTGTTGGAGCGAAGAGGATCAAAGGATATGGACAGAAGGCAGAATCAGGGTATTGAGTTGGATGATGCATCATGATGAATGATGGAGCAGGCTTGAAGGACCAGATGGCATACTCTATTTTCTACATTTAGAAATGGCAGATATTTTATGCTTCAAGTTTTATTGTCACTTGTAGGCTTACGTTAACACTGCAATGAAATTACTATGAAATTTCTCTCGTCGCCACACTCCGGCGTTTGTTCAGATATTTAGAAAAGAGTATAGATATGATGAAAAATGGGAAAAGTTGGTTTTGATTAGCTGACAGTACAACTTGGGGGAGAAAAATAAGATGTTTAACTATACCTACAAATATTGCTGTTGGACAACGATGGGAAAATATATTCCATTGAAAGGAATGAAAAGGATCCAAACACAAGTGGCACTTCATCGATGAATAAAGACCTAAGGGAACAATTGAAGTTTAGGAATGAGGCATGCATTAAGTACACTAAGGAGAGGAGTCAGAATAAGAGAAAATACAAGCGATTATGAGAAATGTCCAAAAACAAGTAGGAAAGCAAAGATTTTATCAAGGAACATTAAACAAAATGGTGAAAAAGTTTCCAGGCTCATGAATGAAAAAGGAAGGCTGTGGTGGCAACAGGATAATTAGGGGATATACAGGATACATGGGCTGTAGAGTAGTTAGGACTTACTGCCTCTCTGCCATGGAACTGGGTTCAATTCTGGCCTTGGGTGACTATCTGTGTGAAATCTGCACGTTTTCCCCGTGTCTATGTAGGTTTCCTCCGGATGCTTGGTTTCCTGCCACAGTCCTCCAAAAATGTGCAGGTTAGTTGGATTGCTAATTGTCCCTTGGTGTCACAAAATATTTGGTTAGATGGATTAGCCATGGTAAATGTGTGAGATTATGGCGATAGCGTGCAGGAAAAGGTCAGGGTAAACTACTCTGGAAATAGTTGGTGTGGACTTGATGGACCAGTTAGCTGCCTCCTGCACTATGAGGGGGGGTTCTATGATAGTGATTTTCCACAGGCAATGAGATGGCACAAATATTAAATTATTTTGCTTTAATATTTACTAGTATCATGAACTATGTTGATGCTATCTGAGTGTGTCCCAACTTGAAACACCAGTTTGTGGTGGTATATAGATTTATTTTTGGAAAGATGTGAGGAATCATGTGAAACCCAGTGAGAATACCCAGTCCAATCATTGCATAACACTTATTGAAGACTAATTATTAAACTAAAGAGAAAACAACTACAGTAAGATATGTAAGTATATGAATCACCCCTTGTTCATTATAATTTCTGGACTCCTTAAGACTTCCCCCATCCCAAACAATATGCAATTAAACAAATCTAAAAGTCAAATTCAAGTCTGGTAAAAGTCTATTCCTGGACCAGTGAAGATAGATAAAGTGCCTTGGCAGAGGTTTCTGCACCGTCTTGGCTCTAAGAGTTAGATGCGGGCCTAACCTCATGGCTGTTGGATGTAAACTGGCCAGTGGCTTTTACGTGTAAACTCTTCCCTACTTCTAAGGGTGCAGGTAGTTGTACCATTTTTCCTCTTCATTCTGTGTATTAGTCTGTCTATATCTCTCAAACTCATTGCCTAAAATTAGTATCTCAGTTGTCTTGGTAATTTATTCTTACCAAGAGGGCAATTTACATCTGGTTCTGTCTAGATGCCGACTAATCTCATTGCTAGGAAAATCTTTTGAATGCTGGTTGCTACTGCCGGTAGGCAGGGGTGTGTATGTATGTTGCTGGGCAGGTGGTATCCTAGTATGCCATGATGATTTCTTGTGACTTTTGTTAGGCAGATCCATGACGCTAGGGGGATGAAATAGGTACATATGATATCGAATAAGTGTATTTAAATTCAAACTGGATGTATTGAGTAAATTGAAGCAACCTGAACAGGTTAAAGACCCCTGATCTGGATGGATTGCATATGCATATTTTATAAGTTAGGGAAGAGATAACATAGGTATTACTTCTCATTTAATACCTTTGAAAAATGTTGTGCCATAAAATTGACAGTTAATATAATTCCTACATTTAAGAAGGGATATAGAACATATCCAGGAAATTATAGACCAAGTAACTGAACTTGAGTGGAAAAATGGATGGATTCTTTACAGAAGGAGAGAATTGAGGAAGGACCTCTGGAAGTGAGAAACATTGTAATGAACAGTCAACATGGATTTCAAAACGGAAAAGCTTGCTTGACTGATCTGGTTGATTTTTGTTTAAATGTGGGATGTGGACCAGTATTTATTGCCCGTGAGATGCTGCTGCTAAGCTGTCACCTTGAACTGCACCAATCCGTGTGGTATATGTGCACCTAATAGTGTTTTAAGAAGAGACTTCCAGGATTTTGACTCAATGACAGTGAAGGAACATAAAAATATAGAAAATAAGTACAGAAGTAGGCTGTTCGGCCCTTTGAGCATCCTCTACTGTTCAATATGATCATGACTGATCATGCACTTTTAATATTCCAGTCCAGCTTTCTCTCCATACCCTTTAATCCCAGAGCCACAAAGACCACATCCAACTCTCTTTCGAACGTAATGTGTCTAATAAACTGGCCCCAACTGCTTTCAGTGGCTGAGAATTCCACAGGCTCACAAGTCTTTAAGGAAGACATCTTAGTCCTGAATAGCTTACTACTTATGCTGTGACTGAGTTCTGGACTTCCACAACATTGGAAACATTCTTCTCACATCCAGTCCCATTTGGATTTTATATGTTTGTGAGATGCCCCCGTTTTTTAAATTCCAGTGAGCACAAGCCCAGGCGATCCAGTCTCCCTTCATATGTCAGTCCTGCAATGGTGATATAGTTCTGGGTCAGAATGGTGGATGACTTGGAGAGGAAATTGTTGGTAGTGATGGTGTTCCCAGGCCTCTGACACTGCTCTCCTTCTAGATGGTAGAGATTGTGGGATTGGAAGGCGCTGTTAAAGAAGCCTTGGTTGATTGAAGATGTAATCAGGAGTAGCAATGGTAATAAATAGATGTAATTCATTTGGATTTTTAGAATATCTTTGATAAGGTACCTCAAGAGACGAATAAACAAAATGCGTGGAATTGACAAATGCATTTGACACCACTGTAGTAGGTCGTATCTCAAAAGCAAGACGGACTACAGGAAAGAGATAGAGAATCTGATGAACTCCCTCAATGTCAATAAAATGAAGGAGCTAATCAATGACTTCAGGAGTGGAGCACATGCCCTGTCTAAATCAGCAGTGTTCAAATATAGATGGTCGAGAGTATCAAGTTTCTTGGAGTTCAGATCACCAATAATGTACCCTAGACTCTCCACACTAATACTATAATTAAGAAAGCTCACCAACACCACTTTCTTAAAAGGCTAAGGAAATTTAGCATGTTCACTACGACTCTTACCAATTTTTACAGATGCACCATAGCTAACATGTTATTCAGTTGTATCACAACTCGATATGGCTCTTGCTCTGACCAAGACAGCAAGAAAGGTAAGGGTTGTGAACATAGCCTCGTCCGTCATGCAAACTAGCCTCCCACCTATTGACGCTGTCTACAATTCCCACTGCCTCAGGAAAGTAGCCAGCATAATCATGGATCCCATGCATCCTGGGCATACATTCTTCTAACTTCTGTTGGGAAAAAGATACAAAAGTCTGAAAACATACCAACAGACTCAACAACAGCTTTTTTTCTTGCTGTCATCAGACTTTTGAATGGTTCTGTTTTATGTTAAGCTGATTTTTCTTTTCACCCGACCTGTAACTGCAACTCTAAATCCGCATCCTATCCTTTCCTCCTTTCCTATGTATTTTATGAACGGAATGTTTTTTGTATAGTGTGCAAGAAACAATAATTTTTGTTATATCCCAGTGCATGTGTGGGGAAAAAAAAAAGACAGGCAACACGGTGGCACAGTGGTCAGCACTGCTGCCTTGGGTCACTGTCTGTGGAGAATCTACACATTGTGTGGGTTTCCTCCCACAATCCAGAAGACATACTGGTTAGCTGCATTGGCCATGCTAAATTCTCTCTCCATGTCTCCGAACAGGTGCTGGAATGGGGAGCAACTGGGGGATTTTCACAGTAACTTCATTGCGTTGTTAATGTAATTCTACTTGTGACACAAATAAACTAATGTGACAATAAATCAAATCAAAATGGGTTGCCAGCCAGTTTCAAGACGAAGCAGTGTGAGCGTAAAGGGCAGTTATTTAGATTGACAGAATGCAAAAGGGAGCGGTCCAGAAGAATCAGTAATGGGAACACTGCTGTTCAAAACACACACTAACAATTTGGACTTAAGTGATAACAATTACAAGTGCTGAAAAATGGGATTAGAATTTTTTTTATTAATTTACAGGACATAGCTGTCACTGGCTCACCAGCATATTTTGCCCATCTCCAGTTGTCCTTGGACTGGCTTGCTAGGCCATTTCAGAGGGCAGTTGAGAATCAACCACATTGCTTTGGGTCTGGAGTTACATGTCGGTCAGACCAGGTAAGGACAGCAGATTTCCTTCCCTAAAGGACATTAGAACAAAGAGCAACACAGCACGGGAAACAGGCCCTTCGGCCCAACGAGCCCGTGCCGCCGTCCTAACGTCTTAATGACATATCCATGACTTTAGGCTATGCCTATTGTGGAAGATTCCATATAGGGACCAATATAGGGACAATTTGTTACCCAATCAGCCTAAGAGCACATTTTTGGGATGTGGGAGGAAACCGGAGCACCCGGAGAAAACCCACGCAACCACGGGGAGAATGTGCAAACTCCCGCAGACACAGGCCCAAATCTGTGTCTGCACAGCAACAGCGATAGTCTCTGAGCTGTCATGTTGCCCATCAGATGGTCCAGTTTAAGCATATGCTAACGACTTGAAGCACTAGGCCACTCCTGAAGCAACATCCAAGAGCAGCCTTCGCACGACCTGCCGAATGCATGCACCTTGTTCGTGAACCAGATGGATTTTTCTGGCAATCAACAATGGTTCCATGGTCATCAGTAGATTCTTAATTCCAGATATTTTTTATTGAATTCAGATTCTACCATCCGCCCTCCTGGGATTTGAACCTGGGTCCTCAGAACATTAGCTGAGTTTCTGAATTAATTGTCTAACAATAAGTGCTGTCCCTGAAGTGAATGCAAATGAGGTTTACAAGAATGTTGTCATGACTAGAAAAGTGTAGCTACGAGGAGAGATTGGATAGGTTGGAAATATTTTCCTTGGAATGAAGGAGGCTAAGCGATGACTTGATGATAGAATGGGCAGGATAAAATTGTTTCCCTTGCTGAAGAATTCTAGAATTGGGGGACATAAAATTCAAGCTAAGTGGCAGTAGATGTTTACAAATGGTGGTGGGTGTTTGGAATTATGTGCTGATTTGGTTGAGGGAGGGACCCTAAGCTCTTTTTAAAAAGTGCCTGGATCTGGACCTTAAGTTCTGTAAGTATGGTCTGGATGCATGAAGGTGGAATCAAAAAGGCATCTACCCGTCCTTGGGATGTTGTGGACCATATGGGCGGAATGATTGCCGCCTCTGCTGTAACTTTTCTTTGGTTCTATTAATAAACTTTTACTGGACAAAAATAATTAACTAGTCAGTTTAGTACTAATGGATGTGAGATCGTACATTTTGGGAGGTAGGTCACCTATTGCATGGAAGGTGCAAGCTTAGGTGCAGGAGAGGAACAAAGGGATCTTGGAATACGAGTAACATTAGCCGCAAAGTCATATCACAGTTGAGTAAGACCATAAAAAAAAATCAAGAACTTGGCTTTATTTGGAGTGGAGTAGAATTGAAAAATAGGGAAGTTGGGCAAAACCAATATTGTACCTAGGTTGGACAGCACTTAGTCCTGGTGACTTTTTCATAAAGAGAGGTGTAGAGAGGATTTGCAGTGATATAGTATAGCACATCTTCAAAGACCTACCTTGAAACTCACCTGTTTGAGTCCATATGCTTCCCACCTGGTTATTAATATTTTACTTGCACCCACTGAAGCTAAATAATCTTTTGTCATTTAATAAAGCTATGGACATGTTTGGAATTCAATATTTGTGGCAGTAAAATATTACATTAATTATTAATTTTTTTAATTAAGCAACACAGCACGGGAAACAGGCCCTTCGGCCCAACGAGCCCGTGCCGCCGTCATACCAAATAGTAGCAAATACATTATCCTATTTTAATATTCCTATATAATAATATATATATTATTCCTAATATGGAAAATTTTCACCATAGGGACAATTTGTTACCCACTCAGCCTAAGAGCGAATTTTTGGGTTGTGGGAGGAAACCGGAGTGCCCGGAGAAAACCCACGCAACCACGGGGAGAACGCGCAAACTCCCGCAGACACCGCCCCAATTCCAAGTGTCTGCACAGCCACATCGATAGTCTCTGAGCTGTCATGGAGCCCTTCAGATGGTCCACATAAAGCACCCATTTACGACATGAGGTACCAGGCAACCCATGAATCAACATCCAAGAGCTGTACCCGCACCACCTGCCGAATGCGTGCTCAAATTATGGACCGAATTACCTGTGGAAAACAGCCGTAGTTAAACAGTCCTAATATATCCCTCTATCTGCATACTGCTCATGTGGCTGTCCAAGAGACCCTTAAACAGCCCCAGCGTGCCTGCTCCCACCACCTTACTCGGCAGTGCATTCCACACCCCCACTTCCCTTTGTGTGAAAAACTGCCCTCTAATATTCGTCCTATACATAGCCCCCCTCACCCTATGGCCATGACCTCTCGTCCTATCCATTTCTAAAACTAAACTGTTACCGATCATAATCTTCCTGTTTTCTCTTTGTCTTTTATCTCTTTCTCCGTCAGATTTTTAAAATTTTATCATAACTTATGAACTGATTTCCCTTTGCTGTCTGGACTCTTCTGTGTATCTTTACTGTGAGGAATATGTTTCTTAAAACCTGTTTCAGGCTCAAAACTGATCTCAGAACTGAGATCAGAAGATAGAGTTGTCTTTAGTCTGTGAAGTTTTTCTGTTTTGCTTCATCGAAGTAACAGGACAAGCTACTTTCACCGTTTCTGAATCTGATGAGGAACAGAGGATGACTGAATGTGGTAGTAGTGCAGCAGTAGCCCACTTCCTAAGGTCTATTGGTAGGGTGGATTAAAACGGGAATTTTCCATCATTTGATTTGCTCTCTAAGTGCAAGTCTTTTTCTTCGTATTGTAATAGAGAGACCCAAGAAAAACACAAGTACACCTGATCCTTCAAAAGATGTTTTACTCATTACAAAATCCCCATGCCGCATTTCACAAAATGTCTTCAATTTGATTTCCATCTTTGATTTTCAGCACGCACAAACTTTATAAAAAGCATAGAATCTCCATCATGCAGAAGGGGGCCATTCGACTGATTGAGTCTGCACCGATTCTCTGAAAGAGCATCTTAACCAGGCCCACCTCTCCCTCTCAGCATCTCCAAAAGGGAATCTTAACCAGGCCTATCCCTGTAACCTTGCACAATGGCCAATCCAACTAACCTGCACATCTTTGGATTGTGGGTGGAAGTCAGAGTACCCGGAGGCAGACACAGAGACAGTGCAAACACCATACAGCCACCCACAGCCAGAATCAAAATCAGGTCCCTCATGGTGTTAGGCAATAGCGCTAACTGCTGTGCCATTGTGCCTGCTGTTGGAAATGCCTTAGCTGACTTTGAGCAGAAATATCCATCAATTTTAGTTCCAAGATCCTGACTTTAAAATTTTCATAAATTCCAGGAAGTTCTTTCCCTGACATCAGCAATCACAACCTTCAACTGATATGGTGTTGATTTCTAACTTTGTACCTTTTTCATTGCAAAACAAACTTCAAGAACAGGAAGATGACCAGATGTTACAATATATTAATAAGTAGGTACCAGGATATCATATCCGTATTGCTTTTCACGGAAGTGTGTGTTCCTTATCAAGCTTCAACTTTGTCCTGGCATAACTTCTGAGTTTGCAGAATTGTTTGCAAGTAATAGCCCAAGAAGGAGACAATGTAGAAATCAGGATATGACGGAGTGAAAAAAGATACAATTTTAAAATCTAAAATAGTAGAAAATGTAATTTATAAACAATTTGCAGATTTGTTTGCACTGTTTCCTATTCTTCCTGTCCTCCCTGTTTATATGGTATCTGAAAAATTCTACTACACTTTTTTTCACAGGTAGATTTAGAATTGCCATATTTTATAATAATGGCTCTAATCATTATATTTCTCAATAGTGGATTTTAAAACTTTAGATTCCTTGAGGTGTTTTTTAGGTTTTATATTTAACATCATGAAGAAAATAAAGTAGAAGTTAGTCGAAAAGTTTGAGTCAACCCCAAGAAATTTTCTTTTAACTAACTTTGTTATTGCTCAAAAGAAAGAGATGAACACGACAGTTAAACATGATGCAAATCCATAATTTCTAATTGAGCAAGGCTGGGTGCATCATGGACTGCAGTGGTTTAAGGAGGTGACTCACCACAGAATTGATACAGCACAGGAGGAGACCATTTGGCCCATCTTGTGTGCACCAATGCTGTCAATGAGCATTATGACTTAATGCCTTTCTCCTGCCTTTTTGCTGTAGCCCTGCATATTGTTTCTATTCAAATAATTATCTAATGTCCTCTTGAATGCTTTGATTGTCCTTGCCGTCACTACACATCTTTGCAAATCAATTTGAGTTTGTCTGTCTCCCATTCATAATCATAGAACCCTACAGTGCAGAAAGAGGCCCTTTGGCTCATCGTTGAACACAATCCCACTCAGATCCTACCCCCATATCCCTACACATTTTATCCACTAATCCCTCTAATCTACGTATCCCAGGACACTAAGGGGCAATTTTTTATCACAGCCAATTAACCTGCCACCTATCTTTGGACTGAGGGGGGAAACCGGAGTACCCGGAAGAAACCCACGCAGTCACCAGGAGAATGAGCAAACTCTACTCGGTCAGTGACCTGAGCCAGGAATTAAACCCAGGTCTCTGGAGCTGTGAAGCAGCGCTGCTAACCAGTATGCTACTGTGCCGCCCCTTTCCTTGATCCTTTCCTGAGCTCAAAGTTTCACCCTATCTAATCTATCCAGCCCGCTCACGATTTTGAACATCTCTATCTAAAGTCTTCTCTTGGCCTTCTCTCCATGGAGAACAGTCACAAACCCTCCAATCTATCTTCATAACTGAAGTTTGTTCTCTGGAGCATAAAAGGCTGAGGAATGACCTTATCGAGGCCTATTAAATAATGAAGGGCGTACACAAGATAGATAGTCAATACCTTTTCCCAAAGGTAGGGGAGTCAAAAACTAGAGGGCATGGGTTTAAGATGAGAGGGGAGAGATACGAAAATGTCCAGAGGGGCAATTTTTTCACAGAGGGTGGTGAGTGCCTGGAACAAGTTGCCAGAGGGTAGTAGTAGAGGTGACTACAATTTTATCTTTTAAAAAACATTTATTAATTACATTGGTATGATGGGTATAGAGATATGGATCAAATGCGGATAATTGGGATTAGCTTAGGAGTTTTAAAAAAAAACAAGTTGGGCCAAAGGGCCTCTTCCCATGCTGTAAATCTGATGACTTGTGACTGTGACAGGCGAAAAGGGTTTCAGAAACTGAATATTTATATTAAGAACCTAATCACTTGTTGTATCTACGTACTAAAGTTTTGTTAATGTACCAGGACACTCAGATCCTTCTGTATCTTGGTGGGCAATTTTTGCCCACTCACTTAAACATCAATATTCCTTTGTAGACTCTTCATCCTCATAACTTAGTTTCGTACCTATTTTTGTGACATCAGCAAATTCAGCAATCATACATTTGATCCCTTTTATTCCATTTATCCAAGTCATTGATTCAAATTATAGATAGTTGAAGCCTCAGTACTGATCCCTGTGGCATCTCACTCATTGTCTTGCTAACCTGAAAATGACCTATTTATCCCCATTCTTTGGTTCCACTTAGCAAACTAACTTCTATCGATGCTAATATGTTGCACGCAATGCCAGAGTTTCTTATTGCATAGTAACTTTTGATGTGGTATCTTGTCAAATGCCTTCTAGAAATCTTAAGTACAGCACATTCACAGGTTCCTCTTTATCCATGTTGCTTCTTAGTTCCTTGCCCTGGATTCCTCCATGAGGAAATGACAGCAGTTGCTCTAATTTATTGAATTCTTCTATCATTTCAAAGACATTAGAAGACCCTGATCTTCTAAACTCGAAAATGCAAATTTGTATAATCTCATAATTGAACCTTTTTGAATTCCAAGTTCAAGGGGTGTTTCTCTACAAGATCAAGCAAGTTGTGCACATAAGCTTCCTTTGAAAATGATTTTTTGGCACTCGTAATGCAGAATGATGTATCTGGTGGGTTATAAAATGTGAATTTAATTATTCATCATGAATTATTTCATGTTTCCCTAATGAATTTCA
Source organism: Sphyrna mokarran (assembly GCA_024679065.1). Lineage (NCBI taxonomy): Eukaryota > Metazoa > Chordata > Chondrichthyes > Carcharhiniformes > Carcharhinidae > Sphyrna > Sphyrna mokarran. The sequence continues at coordinate 11,950,173 of JAGIQG010000002.1, forward strand.
CTAAACCCTTAAAGCCCCATTTTCAATACCTTATTCTGAAGTTATACTTTTATGGGATATTAAATTTGATATAAATTGTAGGCAAAAATAATTGAATACTCTAAGATTATGTTAGTTTGTAATGCAATACTATAAAGATTTTGGATTGCATTGTGGCATGTGAAATGAGGATCTGATTAATGACACTTTAGTCCTTCAGTGAACTGAATAGATTGGAACCCAACATGCACAACCATATCCCCACACCCTGCACAGTATGTTCCCATTCTACCTGTTTTTTGTCCTCTCAGATCTCCCAATTGCCAAACCATTCATCAGCCCAACTTTTAATTTCTGACTGTGGCTTTCTGAAAAATTAGGTAACTGCAGGTAAATCTGTTCTGTTGGTGGATGTTGGGCCATACATATAAGAGAACATGACTGCATATCCTGTTCTTAACAGGATTCCAATTTGGATATTTACGCAGGCATATTTTCACATCAGAAAAAGGATTAAAATCTCATGTTCCATTACTCTTAGTTGAATAACAAAATTGAGGATTTGTATAGTTCTGAAAAAAGAATCTGAAAGTGGAATTTATTTTAAAAGCAACAATACAGGGATTCCCATTCAGTGCCCAAAATAATCCTTAAGACGATAGTTGCTGAGCTATTTAATCTGTATAAATGTTGCATGTGGCTGAAGAGTAAATATTCCACAAAAACTTGGTAATTATGGCATGCCAGCAGTTGGATTCGGGGTGGTGAAGAGAGAGCTCCAATTGGTAGAGGGAAGACTGAAGGTTTCTTTGAAGAAATTGGGTAAGCAGCCCTCTTCCTAACCCTGTGTAGTGTTGGAAAATGCTCTGTGTGAGACCAGAACACTCCACTTACCTGACGAAGGGGCAGATCCCAAAAGCTAGTGGGTTTACTATCACACAAACTTGTTGGACTTTAACCTGGTGTTGTGAGACTTCTTAGTGTTGGAAAAGCCACGGCTGTGACTCCAGCCTCCTGTTCACTGTCAAGTTCCCCAGTAGTAACAGTTTAAATTTAAAACCAGATTCCCTGTTGTTTTTGATTTAATTTGTTATCACATGTATTAACATACTGTGAAAAGTATTGTTACTTGTGCGCTGTACAGACAAAGCATACTGTACTTAGAGAAGGAAAAGAGAGGGTGCAGAATGTAGTGTTACAGACGTCGCTAGGGTGTAGCCAAAGATCAATCTGATACGAGGTAGGTCCATGCAGCAGAGAAGAGGCTGTACTTGAATAGCGCTTTGTGATAGCGTTTAAAAGAATGAACAAGAGTAAAAGGTAGATTTAGAGGATATGCTGGCACAGCTTGCAGGAAGTCGTCTTGCTTTAGTGTCATCTTGGGAAAATAAAATATTGTGGGAGCCACATTTAAATCTGTTAATAAAGTGTCCTACTTCTCAACTGCACAACTACCTGAAACCGTCAAGGTTCTGTACTATACAAATTACAATCTTATTTACACTGCAGTTTAAACTTGTTCCTATTATTTCATTTTTAACCCCTGTCTATTGTGGGGCGGGTTAATATCGAGACTTCAGCTTCTGCAAAAAATGCATTATTATTACAGATGTTAGTGGAGGGTATATAAACTTTGCCACGTAAATGGAAAGCATTAACTGCAGAAGAAATGGGCCTGTCTTAATCTGTGTAAGATTTAAAACAGAACTGTACCACCCAAGTGCACGACTGAGCCTGGAACAGCTACTTGATTCTGAGCGCACAAACCACTCACTGTAAAATATTCAATAAAGAATCAAGTAGATTCTCTAAAAATTGAACCTACTGTTATTGGACTAGGGTGCAGACTGACTAGCTATTAACATACTAATTCTAATTTTGTTGAATATTCTAACATCATGTTGAGCTTTGCCACATGTTCACTAGACATTAACTACTGGTTTGACTGACTGCAAAGAATTATAAGCAAATACCAGTCTCCTCCCTGAAGGCCTTCAGTAATGCACAGTGTATTGCTAACTATATCAAATTCTTGAGAAGTGCAGATGCTAAATGGGTAATGAAGCATCTGGTTTTCTTTCTCATCTGAGAGAACTGACTATTGCTAGAGTGCAAGCTCGCTGATACTTGTTGTTTCATTACCTTACTCAACCAGTGGTTCTTAATGAGTCCGGATAGTAAATTGTGATAGTTGACCCAGAAGATATCTCAGTCAAACTAATTCTGTTCCCATCAGGCTTTTATGCTAGCACTTAACAGCAATAGACTTCGGACAGCAATTAGGAGTAGGAATCCTGACTGATGTAGTTATGCTGATGACTGAGGGAGGTTATTATTTTTGGGTTCTGGTGATTATATATTTTGTCACCCTTGCAAACTGGGCTTAGTGGGTAGCACTCTTACCTCTGCTTGGGGTTACAAGTTAAATCCTAACATGTTAATGCAGCAGGAAAGAAATGCTGTGATGTAAGATGGTGTTGCTGTCTTGTGAATGAGATATTAAATTAAGGCACCCATCTTCCCTTTCAGCAGAACCTAAAAGATTCCATGGCCCTATTCGTATGGAGGCCTTTGCCAATGTCTATCCTTCAACTAACATCCCCAAAACAAGACTTGTTCATTATTTATTTCTGTTTGATGTGGAGATGCAGGCGTTGGACTGAGATGGGCACAGTAGAAGTCTCACAACATCAGGTTAAAGTCCAACAAGTTTATTTGGTAGCACGAACTTTGAAGCATTGCTCCTTCATCAGTTAAGTTACTTCAGCTGATTTACCTGATTAAGGAGCAGCACTCCGAAAGCTCATGCTACCAAATAAGCCTGTTGGATTTTAATCTTGCGTTGAGAGATTTCTGTTTGTGAGACCCGAGCTGTGCATAATATAGCTGCTGCAATTCCTTGCATTCAACTTGACTACATTTCAAAAAACTTAACTGTAAGCAATCATGTCATTGTGAACGGAGCTGTATGAATACAAGTTTCCCACATCCATCTTCTGCCTCTTTAGTGTCTCCATGTGGAAAGTTCATTGAAATGAGAGAGAGCTTCCACTGAAAATTATTTAATAGGGTTTATGTTCATTTTATTTTGTTCTGTGAAGTTGAGTTTGTCGTTTAGCCAAGCAGAATGGGCAGGGAGCAGTAGTGTGGGGTGAACAGCTGGTCATTCTGACCTGTTCAGCACACAACTACTGAATGCATTAACAAACACACACATGTTGTTCTCCCGTGCCATTACTAACTGGGAAATTGATCAGAGGACTTTACCATGCGGAAAATGTATTCCAGTAACTGCAGCTGACTGCTGTTCATGATTTTGAGAGAGGTATTTAGCAGAAAAATTGCTTTTTTTAAAGCCATTTAAAAATCTGCAAGTTTACCTTTTAAATATGTGGCCTTAACACCTGTCCAATTCACTCCACTAACAAAGGTGCAGTAATTGGACAGTTTTCATTGTGGTTGCATTTTTGTGACACAAAATACAGCAGAACATTTTCATGCCTTTATTGTTGGGCCGAAGAAAGCATAGACTATTCTGTATATAAAAAAAATGAATAAAACATTCCCCAAGATTTAAATTTCACAAAGTATGAAGTTTGGCCAGAAGATGTACAATGCATCCAGTTTTAAAACACCACTCTTGGTGATTTGGTTGCTGGGAAAAAGCAGTTAGAAGAGGATGGATTTTTTAATCATTCATGGAGTATGGCTGTCACTGGCCAGCATTTATTGGAAGAAGTGTCTCAACACCAGGTTAACATCCAACAGGTTTATTTGGTAGCATGAGCTGCAAGCTTTGAGAGCACTACCCCCTTATCAGGTGAGTGGGAGTTGTTTCACAATCAGGGGCATAGTCTCAAACTCAATTTACAAGATAAAATTTACTAAATAAACCTGTTGGGCTTTAACCTGGTGTTGAGAGACTTCTTATTGTGCTTACCCCAGTACAATGCCGATATCTCCACATTACAGCATTTATTGCCTGGTTGCTCAACCACGATTGAGAGTCAACCATATTACTGTGGCTCTGGAGTCGTATGTAGGCTAAACCATGTAAGGAGGCAGACTTCTTTCCCTGAAGAGCATTAGTGAGCCCTCTATGCACTGAAATGTAAAAGTTGCCAAAGGAATGTAACTGAAATAAATGCAAAAAAGTAATGGGTACAGGGAACTGCAGACTTTGTGGGTCAAGAGTAGGAAAGTGGATTTCTGGATAACTTCAGAAAGCCAGTAGAAGCATGATAGTCTGTGATTCTATTCTGAAAATCTAAAGTGAATTCGTGGAAAGGTTGGAAACGCTCTGTTGGTTGGGAGCTTTCCTTCTCCTAATATATTGCTTAACAGTGAGGTGTATACCGTCATCTGTGAACTCGGGAGTCCCGCTCTAGTCAGGCTGTCTATTGCTTTTGCTGCAGAGGAAGATATTGTACTGAGAACATATACGATTCACTGGCCTTGGTTTTCTCTGGGCCCCTTTACTCGGCCGGCTTTTCATTTCTGCTCACCATTTCCAATTATGGCATGGTGACACAGTGGTTAGCACTCTGCCTCTCAGCGCCAGGGACCCAGGTTTGATTGCCAGCTTGGAACACTGTCTGTGCAGAATCTGCACATTCTCCCTGTGTCTGCAAGGATTTCCGCCAGTTCCAGTTTCCTCCCACAGTCTGAAAGATGTGCTGGTTAGGTTGATTGGCTATGCTAAGTTCTCTCTGTGTACCCGAACAAATGCCGGAGTGTGGTGACTAGAGGATTCTCAGTAACTTCAGTGTTAAAGTAAGCCTAGTTGTGACACTAATAAATGAACATAATCACTGAATTGGTCAGGAGAGTATCTGTGGAGAAAGCATAGAAGTTAACATTTCACATGTGGACATATAAATAGTCTGTGCCAGATCTGACCTTTCCACTAATGCTTCCTGACCTGCTGAACATTTTTAGCATTTTGTAGTTTTGTATACGGCCTATAAACATTAGGACAACCGTTTGGTCTTGTGCAACGTTTCTCTGTTGTAGTTGTTTCCCTAAATGGCTAATCAGAAGTTTTTTCCCAGGATGGAAGTGTCAGTTACTTGGGAGCACAGTTTATGGTTTGAGTCAAGTTTCTTTTTACAAAGAGGGTGTTGGATGCCTGGAATTTGGGGAGGTCGTGGAAGCAGATATGATAGTCACTTTTAAAGGCATTTTAACAAATACATGAATAGGATGGAAATGGACGGATAGAGTTCTAGGAAAGGTAATGAATTTGTGCTGTACTGTTCTTTGTTCTTTGGAAAGGTTGTGAACTTTCAAGTTTTCTGTTGAGAAAACTGTGGATGCTCAGACATTCAAGTCGGAGGCCAGAGATTATTGGTTATAAAAAGCATTGAATAATATGGAGAAAGCAGAGAAGAGCAGCCATGATCTTCAGGACAAACAAACTCAAAACTAGGAGCATGAATAGGCCACTTGGCCCACCAAGGTTGCTCTGCCATTCAATAAGATGGGAGCTGATCTGATTGTAACTTCCCACCTGTCCCATTAACTTTTTCATCTCCTTGTTTGTGAAGAATGTATCTCACTCTGGTTTAAAAATATTCAAAAACTCTGCTTCCATGGCCTTTTGAAGGAGAGAGTTCCAAAGAGACAGCAGCATGGTGACACGGTGGTTAGCACTGTTGCCTCACCTGGGACCCAGATTTGATTCCAGACTCCACACTGGGGAGTTTACATGTACTCCCCTTGTCTGCGTGGATTTCCTCTGGCTGCTCCGGTTTCCTTCCACAGTCCAAAGATGTGTGCAAAGATCTTGTGCACTTTTGGCACTCTTTTTTCTGATCTTTCTATTGGCTTTCATTTCAGTTAACATTAATTTACTCTCACAATTAACCTTTTTCTGATCCAGTTGTCAGAGGATGTCATGCGATGCTGCTGTGCTTGTATTATATATGCACAAATGAATAAAAAAAATTCCAATAATTTTAGCTGTCAACTCATTTCATTTTATTTTATTCATCGGATGTTGGTGATACTAGCTAGACCAGCATTTATTGCTCATCCCAACTTGTTCATACAAAGGTGATGATGAGTTCTCTTCTTGAGCTGCTGTTGTCTATATGGTATGGGTACACAGTGCTGTTTGGCAGGAAGTTCCAAGATTTTGACCCAGCGATAGTGAACCATAAAAAATTACAGCTGAGAAATAGACTTTTTGCCCCTTCTTGCCTGTACCGAACCATTTTTTTTGTCTAGTCCCACTGACCTGCGCTTATACCATTAGCCTTCCACATCCCTCTCATCCATGAACCCGTCTGAGTTTTTAAATGTTAAAAGTGACCCGCATTTACCACTTTATCTGGCAGCTCATTCCACACTCCCACCATTCTCTGCGTGAAGAAGCCTCCTCCAATAGTCCCTTCAAACTTTTTTCCTTTCACCCTTAACCCATGCCCTCTTTTTTTTTTTCTCCCTACCCTCAGTGGAAAAAGTCTGCTTTCATTCACTCTATCTATACCCATCAAAATCTTATACTCTTACTCTATCAAATCTCCCCTCTTCTTTGCTCCAGGGAATAAAGTCCTAACCTATTTAATTTCTGTGTAACTCAGCTTCTCAAGTCCTGGCAACATCCTTGTGAACTTCCTCTGCACTCTTTCAACCTCATTTACATCCTTTCTGTAACTAGGTAACCAAAACTGTACACACTGCTCTAAATTTGATCTCACCAATGCCTTATGCAACCTTACCATAAACTCCAACTTTTATACTTGATACTCTGATTTATAAAGGCCAGTGTACCAAAGGCATTCTTTACGACTCTATCCACCTGTAACGTCACTTTTAGGGAATCCTGTACCTGTGTTCCCAGATTCCTCTCTTTAGAGTCTTCAGAGTCCTACCATTTACCCTATACGTTCTACTTTGGTTTGTCCTTCCAAAGTGCAATACCTCACATTTGTCTGCATTAAATTCCATTTTGTAGTCATGATGTAGAGATGTCCATTTGCCATTTTTCAGCCCATTTTTCTAGTTGGTCCAAATTCCTCTGCAAGCTTTGAAAACCTTCTTCACTGTCCACTACACTTCCAACCTTTGTATCATCAGCAAATTTGCTGATCCAATTTACCACATTATCATCCAGATCATTGGGTCCACCGATCCCTGTGGCACACTACTCCATGCTGTGAAGTAAGGGTGATATCTTTCCAAATCAGATTGGTGAATGTCTTGCAGATGGTGTTCCGATGTATCTGCTGCCCTTGTCCTTGTAGGTTGCAGAGTTTTTTGCAAGTTTGGAAGTTGCTGTTGAATGAAAAATAACGCACGGTTATTATCATTTTCCCAGAACCTGTTCCCCTCCGCCATTTTACCCCATTTTTCACCCTTCCCCCCCTTCCCTTCCCTCCCCCCTTCCCTTCCCTCCCCCCGTATGATTTCCTATTTTTAGCTCCGTGCTGTTGATGTCCATTACCTGATATGTTCCAATAAGTATGGTTTAATGTGTTGACTTGCATGATGCAGTGTGGGTTTATATTGAATAAAGTAGCTGGGCTGAAGCCGGCAGCACAAGTGTATGTGTTGACACTGAATAGAAGAGCAAAGATTGCATTGTGAAATCTGCAACATGGTGACATTTCAACATGTCAAATTTGATTATTATAGTTTGGTAGCACTTTTGGAACGTGGCAACTTTTCGTTCAAGTCCATAAGAAATGTTTACCTGATGGTAAAATTGAAACTCGCGCTCCACCTGTTTAATGCAGCATTTGTGAAACCATTTTGTAAATTTTGCATGCTATGTTTTTCCCCAACTTGCTGCATATATTTTATCTGAAGTAAATGCTGTAACAAGTGTTAGCTTCATCTAACCCACTGATACAGCTGTATCTTCTCGTTGGTTATTGCCCAAGTGCTCAGTGTGTTGTCACTGTGGGAAATCAGCACAAAGGGGGAGGATCTTAAGTTCAATAAGTGACTAGTCACCTGCCAGTAATAGTTCTTATAAATGCTTGATTTTTCCCTCAAACTACTCACTGTGCCGTTGCACTGGGGAGTGTGAAGTGGATCAACGCTGGCTCCAGAGCTACCCGGGAAGCTTGCAAAGATAAAGATTTGAAGACAGAGCCCTCTGAGGACTTTGGGGCAGATGAGATTGAAGTTAAGAACCCACTGTGATGCCTGAGTCAGTGGTGTACGTTTTTGAGGACACGATGTTGATGGTACCTTGTTAAATAGCAGTACCATCTGGATCCTCAGTCACCAAAAAACTGCATGTTACATTGATTCATTTTAAAGGGTTGAGTGACATTTTAAGCCAAGTAAGTTTTTGGTTATAATTCATCTGACCTCCAGTTTTTTTTAAGTAGGTGCGCACTAAAGCAAAATACTTTGGCCAGAGTTGGAGAAATGTATTTTGGAACAAAAATAGAAAGTTTAAAGTGATTTATTTCTGCAGTGCTGTCCTTCAGAGTTAATCTCTGTGCATCACAGACAGCAGAGGAAGTCTGGATTTCCAGATGGCTATCTAGTTGGGTGGGATTGTAGCCGGTGATTTTTGTTCAGAGTTGCAGCGTTGTAAATTCTGTCTCCTTTGGGGGAGTAAGATGGTTTTATCATTGCAAGAACAAAATCCAGTCTTTTTTTTTTTAAAGCATATCAGCCCCAGTTCTGAATTTGCCTGAGCTTCTGTTTTTGGAACATTTTCTCCAACATTTCACATTTTACATTTCACAGTAAGTTCATTTCCCCAGCTGCTAATAAGTATTCCTCTTAAATGAACACAAGAAATTACTGAGATGTTTCAATTTTGTCTTTAGCTGCTTTTAAACCTGCAAAGAGAAGCTTAGCCTAAGGACGACACAGTGCCTCACAGTGATTAGGGATCTAAGTTCAATTCCTGGCTTAAATTATTGTCTGTGCGGAGTCTGCACGTTCTCCCGTGTCTGCGTGAAATTTTTCTTTTGTATGGTCCAGTTTCTTCCCACAGTTTGAAAGACATGCTAGTATTAGCCATATTAAATTCTCCTTCAGTGTATCCGAACAGGTGCTGGAGTGTGGTGACTAGGGGATTTTCACAGAACCTTCATTGCAGTGTTAATGTAAGTCTATCTGTGACAAATAAATGAACTTTAGGTAAATGTGTGAAAGCAGGCAGATTGCACAGTATTAACTCTCTACTGCAAATCTGTAGTTTTACAGTGAGAATTGGAATCCAGATGTCCTAAGTGTTTTTTGTTCTGCATTTGAGCAGTGTCTCCATTAGAAATATAGTGCATAGGGAATGGTATAATGTACAAACATCAGTCATCTGGAGTTCCTTTCTTTGTTTAGTACTTTGTCTCTGTTGTATATTTTTTCAGATATGAAACATAATCACCTGAGGTTAATGCCACACTCTGGCAATAACAGGTGCCTGAGTTGACACTAGATTGTTAGTTCCTCCCACAGCTGGTTTCTGTTTACACGTGTTCATATAGTAAAATTTGACACATTAAACTCTCCAAAGTATAATTAGCTTAGAATAAGAGAACTTTGCCTCACATCTTGCTTAGAGGGTTTTTATAATCTGCCTCAAATAATTGGCATGGTGATGTTTTTCCTTCTGCCAGTAACTTTTGGTATCTGCTGAATGCCCTGTGTAGAAGCAGAAAAATTCAAAGCGGTCAAGGAATCTTTCTAGCTTCTAGTGTCTCCTTTCAATTTTTTGTACTTGAGTTTGTGGAGTGGAATTTGACCTGCGGATGCTGCCAGACTGAGCTTTTCCACCATTTTCTGTTTTCGATGTGTTATATTTTTAATCCATTTTAATCAGTCGGAGTTGAAAATGTTCTTTAATATTGCTATTTTTAATGGTGCATTTAAAAACTAGCTCCCATTGGTCAGTAAGCAAATCAAGTTGTGCAATAGCTCTGTGATGATGATAGCTGCCATAGTTCTCCATCTAGCTGTTAGCAGTGTGTCTCCTATAGCAAAATAAGAAGTCTCTCAACACCAGGTTAAAGTCCAACAGGTTTATTTGGTATCGTGAGTTTTCAGAGCTCTGCTCCTTTCTCTGGTGAGTGGAGACTCTCCACTTACCTGATGAAGGGGCAGCGGTGCAAAAGCTCATGGTACCATATAAACCTGTTGGACTTTAATCTGGTGTTGAGAGACTATTTACTGTGCCCACCCCAATCCAACACCAGCATCTCCACATCTAAAGCAAAGAGGATTCTGCCATTTAGTTCCTGGCTTATCTGTACTTCAATTTTATAGTCTTGGGTACCTTTACCGAACAGAAATCCATCAGCTGCAGTCACTGTCTATTACATGAAAAAGTGCTTCCTGATGGGTTTTAAATGGTTGAGCTCTAATTTTAAAGATTCATTAACCCCAACAAGGAATAAAGTTTACCTGCAAGAATCCTGTCAAATTCTTTTATTGATTTAAGATTACAAACCTGTCGTCTTCGGTTTTATTCAGTAAAGTTGGGAGACTGTTAAAATTGTGTGGCAGAGGATTGGTCACCTTGTTTTGTACATCCTTTTCAGCCTGTTTGTGTCTCATAAATAACTTGCGTTTGACCTTATGTTGCCTATATGGTGGGTAGGTCTTATGAGGAAAGGCTAAGGGACTTGAGGTTATTTTCATTAAAGAGAAGAAGGCTAAGAGGTGACCTAATTGAGGCATATAAGATGATCAGAGGGTTAGATAGGGTGGACAGAGAGCCTTTTTCTTCGGATGGAGATAGCTAACATGAGGGGACATAGCTTTAAATTAAGGGGCTGTAGTTATAGGATGGATGTTAGAGGTGGGTTCTTTACTCAAAAGGTAGTAAGGGCATGGAATGCTCTGCCTGCAGCTGTTGTGGACTTGCCAAATTTAAGGACATTCAAATGGTCAGTGGATAGGCATATGGATAGCATTGGAATGGTTTAGATTAGAGAGTTCCATTGGTTCCATTGGTCCATTAGATTGGACCAATTCCATTAGATTGGTTCCATTGGTCGGTGCAACATCGCGTGCCGAAGAGCCTATACTATGCTGTAATGTTCAATGTTCTATTTCAGGCAGGGTTATATATTGAATGATGTGCAGATATGATTTGTGTGGAATACAAAACTAGAAGGCTGGCTCCCTCAAATTGTTTTGTTTAGCATTATGAAATTGTATCAGTCCATTTGGCCCATGCTGGCATTTATGCCGCACACAACCCTCCTCTTGCAATACTTCATCTAACCCATCAGTGTACTCTTTCATCCCTTCTCCCCACAATGCTTCCTCTTAAATACGTCATGTCATCAGCCTGAACTGCTTTTGAAATCAAAACAGAATGCTGGAAAATCTCTGCAGGTCTGACAGCAGCTGTGGAGAGAGAACAGAGCCAACGTTTCAGATGACCCTTCACGAACTGCTTTATGTTGTTAGCATGTTTCATATTTGACCCACACTCTGGGAAAAGAAGTTTCTCCTGGATTTTCTATTAATATATTAATGGCCCCCTAATCGTGTGACTTTAATCTGATCTTTAGTGTACTCATCTTTCTTGACTTTCGAAGCCATCGTTTTCCTGGGCGTAGAATATTTACACCAAAGACTGAAATTGTCAGCTACATGCTCTATTGTTAATCAATATACAAAACTAACTTTTTTTGCCTATTCCCTTCCTTTTAGTGGGAAATAATTTTGCAGAGGAATTCGGATTACTGCGGTGGTACAGTGATCAGCACTACTGCCTCGCATTGCCAGGTACCCAGGTTCAGTTCCTGGCTTGGGTGATTAGAACATAGAACATAGAACAATACAGCACAGAACAGGCCCTTCGGCCTTCGATGTTGTGCCGACCAAAATAAAAAGCAATGCCCCTCCAAACTAAACCATTCCCTTCTCTTCCATATACTTATCAATTAACCTCTTAAACGCCACCAAACTTGGCGCATCTACAACAGCTGCAGGCAGGGCATTCCACTCCCTAATCACTCTTTGAGTAAAGAACCTACCTCTGATATCCGTCCTATAACTCATACCCCTTAATTTAAAGCTGTGTCCCCTCGTGCTAGCTTTCTCAAGCTATAGGATGTTCAATGTTCTATTTCAGGCAGGGTTATATATTGAATGATGTGCAGCATATTATCTGCATAGTCTGCATGTTCTCCCACATTTGCATGAGTCTCCTCTGGGTGCTCCAGTTTCCTCCCACAGACTGGAAGACATGCTGGTAAGGTGCACTAGCCGTGCGAAATTCTCCCTCAGTGTACCTGAACAGGTGCCGGAGTGTGGCATTTAAGGGATTTTCACAGTAACGTCAATGCAAACCTACTTGTGACACAAATAAATAAGCATTGGACAAAACTTTTTAAACATTTAATCATGTCTTTGGAGCAATGGTGCTTTTCTCCATATGCTGTTATCCAGTTGTATCTTTTCTGGGTATGGTTCTGCATGGAACTGCACAGTCCTGCAATTTTTTTGAGTTCCACATGTAAACTGACATTAACATTACAATGAAGCCACTGTTAAAAAAAAAAAAAAATCCCCTAGTTGCCACACTCTGGCACCTTTTTGGGTACATTGAAGGAGAATTTAGCATGGCCACTGCACCTAATCGGCACATCTTTCAGATTGTGGGAGGAAACTGGAGCACCTGGAAGAAACACACAGACGTGGCGAGAACATGTAAACTCTATACAGTGATCCCAAGCCGTGAATCGAACACAGATCTCTGGTGCTGTGAGGCAGCAATGCTAACTACTGTGCTGACCTATGTCAGCAGTGATGTAGGAAATGTGTTGCTTCAAGTCTTTCAAGATGCAAACAAGATTTTTAAACAATATGCGTAGCTTCAGTGATAAAATGATTAATGTTTTATTAAATCTGGAAAGTGTATTTGGAATCCCAGTAGCTTCACCATGGGTGCAAAGACACTGAACACAGTTCAGCAGTCTAGCACAAGCTTGTAACTCTACACCCAGATCTGGAGTCATCCATATTGATGTGCTTTTGTAGATTCATTACCACTAGTGAGACATGGTGTTGTTTTTATATTGATGGCATGCAGGGGGAGATGGTGGCGTAATGGTATTCAGAAGCCTTGGCAAATGCTCTGGGGGCATGGGTTCAAATCCTACCATGGCAGCCGGAGCAATTTAAATTCAATTAATCAGGAATTGAAAGCTAGTCTCCATAATGGTAGCCATGAAGCTACCATCAATTTGCTATTGAAATCCATATGGTTTATAAATATCCTATAGGGAAGAAAATCTGCCGATCCTACCCCACCTGGCCTTCATGAAACTCCTGGTGATGTGGTTGACTCCTAAATGCCCTCAGAAAAGGCCTAGCCACTCTGCTGAAAGTGGCACCCACATCCCACAAAAATATAAATTTTTAAAAGTGCCATCAATGATGGAGTACACTTGGCACAAACATCATCTGTACTGAGAAAATTCCTTAAAACCAACTTAACTTGCACTCCAAAGATCCAGATCAGAGACGTAGAGAACAAGCGCTGTCCTCTTTGTAGAGGAAGAAGCACTATTAAGGAAGCAGAGGGAGGGCCTGCAGAAGGACTGGACAGGATAAGAGAATGGGCAAAGAAGTGGCAGATGGAATATAATGTGGAAAAGTGAGGTTATGCACTTTGCAAGGAGAAATGGAGGCATACACTATTTTCTAAATGAGAAAATGCTTAGGAAATCAGAGCACAAAGCAACTTGGGAGTCCTCTTTTGAGATTCTGTTAAGGTTAACATACAGGTTCAGTTGGCAGTTAGGAAGATGAATGCAATATTAACATTTGTGTTGAGAGGGTTAGAATATAAGTGCAGGGATTACTTCTGAGGCTGTATAAGGTCAGACCCCATTTCAAGTACTGAAAAGTTTTGATAGTTTAGGCTAAGGAAGGACGTGCTGGCCTTGGAAAGAGTCCAGAGGAGATGCACAAAAATGATCTTTGGAATGAACAGCTTGTCGTATGAGGAACAGTTATGGAGTTTAGAAGGATGAGGAGGATCTTACTGAAACTTACAGGATACTGCAAGGCCTGGATAGAGTGGGCATGGAGGGGATTTTTTAATTGTCGGAAAAACTAGAACCAGAGGGCACAACCTCCAGTTGAAGGGACGATTTTTTTAAAACACAGATGGGGAATTTCTTCAGCCAGAGTGCAGAAGACTATGGGGGCCAGGTCACTGGGTGTCTTTGACAGATAAGTTCTTGATTAATAAGAGGATCAGGGTTTATAGGGATGAGAAGAATATCAGCCGTGATTATATGGCGGAGCAAACCCGATGGGCCGAGTGGCCTAATTCTGCTCCTATATCTTATGGTCTTTCTAGCCTTCTAGCTGGGTGTAATGATGCATACAGTAAGAAATCTGACAACACCACGTTTAAGTCTAACCAATTTATTTGGTAGTAAATTCGCAAGCTTTTGGGGTTTGCACCTTCATCAGGTGAATGGACCATTCCGGCCTCAGAGCATATAACAGCACAGATAGATAGCTTACGGATTACTGATTAGAATATGAGTCTTTACAACTAACCTGTTATTCAAATCTTAAAAATGCCGACAATGTGAGTGGAAAGAGTATTGTGCATAGGTTAAAGAGACGTGTATTGTCTCCAGACAATACAGTAAGTAAGGTTTTGCAAACCCAGGTAAGTCATGGGGGTTACAGATAGTGGATTTAAACCTGGTGTTGTCAGAATTCTTACTGTGTTTACCTCAGGCCACATCGGCATCTCCATGTAATGGTATCTAGTCATGGACAGTCATTCCTGTGCACTACATGTAGCAACATTCTAAATCATTTAGTTTTAAAACCTGACCACATTTAGATTCTGAAGAAATCTTCTCTCACTCGCTGTCAGTACAAAAGCAGGTTGTGGTGCGTGGGAATTGGTTCTCCCATGATCCCAGGTATGGTATAAAAATAACTTGTCAACTCGAGTTCAATGCAGCCTAGTCTGCAAGGAGAAGAAATTTTTAAATCTCTTAGGAAGAAGGTTTTAATGGCAACCAGAATTATGGAAATAAAATTCTAAAAATGTAGGTGAGTAATGCCCAGAGGGAGCAGACCACTGTTTTCATTAGTCTTTAAGAACTGTTCAGCTTACATCTAAGCTTCTGTTTCAAACTATTGTTAGGTTTTCTTTCAGCTTTCAAATCTAATTTCATTCTTGCGCAGATTCCCTAACTGCAGTCAAGATTCAATAGCTGTGACTTTTATTATCAATATCTTTTTTGTTTTTATAGCACACATTTAATAGTATTAATTGTGCATATTTATGTGGGTTCGTGATAAATGGTGCTGCCTTTCTGGCTTAGTTTCTTTCATCAGTGCTTCTTCAGTTTATTACTAGCCTGCTTAATTACAGAATAGCGATTATCTTGAAGTGACTGTTTAATTGGCTGGTGGAGCACTATTTGAAACAGATGAGTTTGCATATATATATAATATGTACATATTCCATCAAGCTCTTGCAGAGTTGTGCTTTCACTCCTCCTCCTTGTTCCCCCCACCCCCCAACACCCGCCCTCCTTTGAGCAGTTCATTCACGTGCTGCCAGGCATGAGCTTAAGAAGGGATGTGCTGCCTTTCCTGCTTAGAATAGGTTCAGCAAAAAAAAAGTGGGGGTGGTAGGGAAGGGGAACAGTGAGAGTGAGAGAAAGAGAACAGATGCTTGCATGGCTTCAAGAGGAGGCCTCGTTCTGAAGCAAGGCAGCTTTTGAGCTTCAGCCGGGATCAACATAGCAATCTTGTTAACCTGCTTTTCTTTGTTCTGACCTAGGTGTACACAGAGTGTATACCGTGATGGGGGTGAAGAACCGCCCGCAATGCTACTTTGACGTGGAAATAAACAGGGCTCCAGGTAAGACTCTTTTGTTCCACCTTTATTGTCAGTAATTTTATCTTGATGAATATAGCATTATTCTGTCATTTTTTTTTTTAACAGCAGCTCTGAATAATCCTTTTGGTGCTTCTTGTTATGATTCAACTGTGTTGTAAACTGCTTTATAAATATGAAATGTTGATACTTGGACTGAACAGATGAATTAAAAGCTGCATTAAAGATATTTTTCAAGCCCACCTCTGCTTCCTCAAAAATCATAGATCAAATCATGTTTAGAGTTTAATTGATTCACATTAACTTTGACAGTCTTGTGTATAATTTAACCACTTGTATTCTTGTCTGCTTTAGAGATTGGTAGATACCGTAAATATTTCATTATTGAATGATAGGGCAGGGTCTGGATCCTGATGGCTATCATACTGAATCTGGAGCTGCCACCTCTTGGCACCTATGTAAGCATGCAGCTTCAGGTGAACACTGGGGTAACTGATGTGCGAGGAAAGAAGTCACTTAAACTGGCCTTCCCTACCTTTCCTCAAAAACTGCAACAGTTCAAAACCGAACTGTTTTTAGTTTCTGTTGTGTGATTCGAGCCACAAGACTGCTTTTTCAGTCCTGAATCACTACTTTGTCTGATGACTTAATTATCCAGATGCTCCCCAAGGTATAGGAAGATGAGCAGAAATACAGTAGTGACAAAATTTACGTTGTTGTATTGTGCATTATGCTTTATGAGCATTTATTGGACAAGGCTGGAGTCAGATGTTTGCTCCTTATTCCAGATGTTCCTGTGAAAAGGTTGCAGGATAAATTTTGAATGGCTGCCTTATGCTTAGGGAGAGCACAAGTGCCACTCAGTGCAAATGTTAGATGTGGAAGGTTGACTTTGGATAACCTGACTTTATCAATGCATTTTTTTCCCCCTTGCTGCACTTTTCTTCCAGATGCTCCCTGAAAAGTATGGTTACAGCTCCATGCGTGCTAGAAAGCTTCACTCTGCCTTGGCCAATTGGCCATTCATTGAGTAAGCGCAAAGCTGTCAACAGCCAATTCTTCTATGGTGAACGGGTACCTTTGGACAAGTCATGATTTGTCTTTATTCAGCACTTGCTTTCCATAGAGCAGAAATCTTTATAGGTTTTCTTCCTCCTGTTGCCTTTATCCCTACCTTTCCAGGTACATAAAACTGAGGCTAGTTCATTCAGCACAGGAGGAGGCTATTTGGCCCATTGTGCCGATGCCATCGTTTAGAAAGAGCCACCCAAGTAGAGTCTCTTCCTATGTACTGACTGATTTTTGTTTTCCCCTTCAAGTACTTGCCTGTTTCTCGTTGGAAAATTGCTCAAGTATTTGCTGTCACTGTCATTTCATGTAGTTCCATCCCAAATCGTAATGATTGTAATGTCCTGACATGGATCAGCTAACTCAGGCTGAAGTTTGAATCTAGGACCTTGTAATTATTGTGGCTGAGTGTTGCACTGGTCAGTGTCTCTCCATGTGCTAAGGCATTGTAGATCTCAGTGCTGGTAAATTTAGCATTTGGTATTATTTATAGTTCGATACTGGATTTGTTGCACTTCCTCCTTCCAAATTGGAATCTTTAGTATCTCCTTATGTGGCTCTGTGCCAAATTTTATTTGGTAATGCTCCTATGAAGTGCCTTCAGACGTTTTATTACATTGATGGTGCTATGTTAATGCAAGCTGTTGCTGTGATAAATCTGTTGAGATCCATTCTGTGTTTAGTGAATCGTATTAACAATTTGTTCCACTGTGATTTAAAATTTTATATGATCAAATTTATCACTGACATTTTTAGGTTAAATGAGAAGGAAATTTTAGGTGAGTATTTTTGTTCAAAGTATTCCTTCATTTTGTGTGTCGGAAGATTACCAACTTTTTTTGAAAATGTTTGTAAAAATGTGAATTTACTTGATTTTGGAAGAGATGAAGAGTGAAACTATCCCTCCCTTCCTGCTGGGTTTATCAGGACATCATCATTCCCAGAGCTGCTGCTGGGGGGAAAAAAAAACAGAAGAGCTGTGAATTTGAACCAATGAAATGTAGCTGTGCCACAAGCTTGAGTTTTGTGGCCCCTAACCAGTATCCTGGTTTTCTGAAGCTTCAACCTGCTCTTCTCTTTCCCTCCCCAGTCCCTCACCCTACTCCATGTTTCTTCTACAGTAATTTGGGACATTTCTCATCAGTGACTTCCTTTCAGGACTCTAAGTTCTTTACGGGGTAATAATTTTTTTTAATATAACAACATCCTAAAATGTCGTAAGTAGACCATTTTGTTATATATAAAATGGGGAATTACTTTAAACAAAGAAACCATTTTGGTCTTTTCTTCGAAGTTCTCCTGCCACTGTTATGGCTTGCTTACCTAAAAGAGTTTGTTTATTTATTATTGTCACAAGTGGGCTTATGTTAATACTGCAATGAAGTTATTGTGAAAATCCCCTAGTCATTATATTCCAGTGTACTCAGGTACACTGAGGGAGAATTTAGTACACCTAACCAGGTTTTTTCAGACTTTGGGAGGAAACCCACGCAAACACAGGAAGAATGTGTAGACTCAGCACAACCAGTGACCCGAGCTGGGAATCAAACCTGGTGCTGAGAGGCAGCAGTGACAACCCCAGGGTTGCCTCATCCCATTTGCATTTTAACTTTATAAAAATCAAACTGTTGCAAAGAATTACGGTCAGTCTAATCACCTCCCTATTCCCTTGATGATGGTTGTGTAATGATATAATTGAGAGAATTTATTTCAGACAGTTGGGGAGATAAATCAATATGATTCGAGACTCTGTCAGGGATTAAAACCAGAGTTCTACAGCAAGCTTTGTGTATGTTCGGTTCCTTCATACTGCCAGATTCAATAACTATTCCCCATTGTCAATGTTATCAACAGCCACTTTCTGGAGGAAAAATGAAACACTGCTTTTGTGGTTAACATTTCTCTCAATTTTGGTTTGAAGTTTAGAGATCCGTATAGTTCAACGAAAGTCTGTATCTATCAAGATGAGTTATAAATTATTAAAATACACTTTAACATGAAGAAATTCAGTTGGCACGAAGTGAACAGTTGATAAGATTTTTTAAGTTTCAATCAGTGTTATAGACATTTTTTAGATCATCCCCAAAAGACTAGTGAAACATGGCCAGAAAAATATAAATTTTAATACAAACCTGAGTTTAAAGCAAGAGGAGCTAATGATGCACATTTAATCAATCCAGCTATGTTACTAATAGCAGCTGGCGCAATAGAAAGATTATAAATTAGCAAACCGTGACATTTGTGTCCAATTAAAGAACAAAGAAAATTGCAGCACATGAACAGGCTCTGCAGCCCTCCAAGTCTGCACTGACTGAATTGAAACCCCCTACCCTTCTGGGGACCATATCTCTCCATTCCTATTCTAAAAGCAGTGTCAAGAGTGGGATTTGAACCCATGCCTCCGGAGGAGACTGCGACCTAACCACAGCATCTTAGACCACTCAACCGTCCTGAGTATGGTTGAAGTTGTTACATTAAGTCAAAGACTCTGGATGTTATTATGACTCTTTGAGGGCTACATTAAGCTTGATGCTTCTGGGGACCAAACCTTAGTTCCACCTTTCTTAGACAATATTAACTGTACATGAAGTTCCCAGAGAAGCTGCTTTCCATATCTGATAAATACGAGTGCCAAATGTCTGTTGTAGCAGCAGCAGTCATGTTCCAAAATGCTTTATTGAGAAAGCAGTCCAGGAAATCACCAGGTTAGGGAAGATGAAAAACAAAGACAAAGCAAGAAGCATTGGATGATACAAAAAACAAGTTTTGAGAGCTTGGAAACCCTTGTAAAGAACAAGGTTTCCTTTTGATTTTATCACAGGCTTGTAGGGAAGGGACTCGCTATGTGGAGTTTGGAATAAATGGTTAAGAGGAGTACTCATTTTAATATTTATAAAACAAAGCAGCAAAAGTAAAGAGTGAAATGCAGAAATCAAAGATGAGAAAATTAATCTCTCTCCGATGCAGAGATTTTTTCGTATCCTGCACAGGAAGAATACGGAGCAAATCTGACATCGATGCATAGATGTGATTGCTGATGGTGCGCTTTAGAAAGATTGAAATCGAGCTTCCACCCAGTTTTTCGAGGTCCACTCATTTTGAACAGCTCTAACACAGGAACCAGGAGAGGAAGAGACAATTTAGCTTTCAAACCTGCTGTGCCATTAATATGATCATGGCTGATCTCATCTCAGCCTCAGCTCCACCTCTCTCCCCATTCACCATTGCCTTTCAAACCCTTCCTATTTAAAAAAAAACTGTCCACCTCAAATTTACTCAACGCCCTGGCATTTACCATTCTTTGGGATAGTGAATTCCACAGACCATGACCCTTTAAGAGAAGTCATCTCTCCTCATCTCGGTTTTAAATCTGCCACCCATTATCCTAAAATTATGATCTCTTGTTTTAGATTGCCTGATAAGTGGAGACATCCCTCCATGTGTACTTTGTCAATCCTCTTTATCATCTTAAACATACCAGTTAGTCCCCCCTCATTCTTTGAAGCTCCTGGAGTATAGTTCTAAACAGATCACTCTCTCTTCATAAGACAAGCTGCTCATCTCTGGAATCAATCTAGTGATCCTCCCTTGAATTGCCTCTAAAGCCACTACATCCTTTCTGAAATAAGAGGAGCAGTACTCCATACAGTGTTCTAAATGCATTCTTCATTAATGCAGCAACTTTCCTCTTTTTATATCCTGTCCTTTAGCGA
Source organism: Sphyrna mokarran (assembly GCA_024679065.1). Lineage (NCBI taxonomy): Eukaryota > Metazoa > Chordata > Chondrichthyes > Carcharhiniformes > Carcharhinidae > Sphyrna > Sphyrna mokarran. The sequence continues at coordinate 11,970,735 of JAGIQG010000002.1, forward strand.
TAAATAGCAGGATTCCATTTGCCTTCCTTGTAATCTATAGTATGTGCATAATAATTTTGAGATTTGTGCATGAGGATACTGTGGACCAAAACACTCGAGTGGAGAGAGATTTCAATAACATGCCTTTGCGTTTTTCCTACAAAAGTGGACAATCTCTCTCACTTATTCATGTTAAACTCCATCTGTCAGACTTTGCCCCATTCACTTGACCTATCCATATCTATTCTTAGATTTCTTAATTCATTATCGTAACTTAGTATCCCGTCCATTTTAATGTAACCTGCAAATTAGATTATGATATCTGCATCCTAGACAAAGAGCAGATGAGTGCAAAGGAAAGTGCATTTAAGCCTAACTTAAGGGAGCAGACATAACAGAGAACCTCTGATATTAACTGCTTTTCAAAGGCTCAGGAGGTCCAGCATACTCATAGGAGAAAAGGCAATTCATATGTGAGTCTGTGGTAAGTTAAGGAGCAGCTCAGCACACAACCACCCAGTCCGTTTACTGGAGGTGCTGCATGAGTCGTTTGTGAACTCAGTACCTTGTGCTGCTCCAAAGGCATCTTCCCTATAAGTCAGCATTGCAGTTTGCTTATAAAGCTTCATGGAGGCCACTACTGGATGCTTGCTCCTGTCACAATGTACTACTGCCTTATATGAAACATTGCAGCATAACATCTCCATCTGCTGACCAGACTCTGAGAACCGAGTTTACAGTCATTGCCAGGGAGTGAACCAGCGCCTGTTGAAAACATCGCTGGAGTTTTAGCAGGCTTGGGAATTGAGCAACATTGGATTCTGAAGATAGAGGTGCACAATTTGATTGGTGGTATATTTAACTCGAGCTTATCTTGATTCCATCTTAATTGTGCAGAACCTAATCTGAAAAGTTTGCTATTGTTTGTTATAAAGTAGGAACTTTTATTTTAATGAATAGCAAGGTAACTTGCAATAGGTAATAAGTAGTGTCACTTATCCTAAGATCAAAGACTTAAAAGTTATCCTGATGTGAGCACGTTAGAGTTTTATAAGGTTAAATAACCAAGTGAGGATAACCAATTTAAATGCCTAAGCACACCAACAGCCATTCTAACAGCAACGTTTGGAGAAATCACCTTTCCTCAAAACTTAAAAATAGGTTGGCACCATGGTGTGTGCTATGTAACATGTTCTCACAAAATTCTTTTATTTGTTCTCTTAACCTATGTCAATGCCTTTGGTAAAACAGCAGGCAAAGGAATTTCATATAGTCAAGCAAACGTGTTTGAAATTCCACTGTGTAACATTAGGAGCGTCAGTGGTGTCTGTGCCAAATTTGAAACAGTAATTGTGTTCCTTGCTCTCTCTGGTTGGAGTCTTGCAGCATTGAATGGAATCCATTCGTACAGATTTGCACAAGATAGAACCTATAACGGTATAAGGGAAGATTTTGTGTTGCTAATTTATTGAGTTCATTACAGATCAGTTTGAATATCACAAAATTTAGTTCGTGAGTCATAGTTTAAAGCTAATGTGGCTCTTCCATTCAAATGAAAATTTATTTAGCAGTCACTGGAAGTACATTAACTTCAGATCTTGCATATGTGAAAGAGGGTCGATGTTTTTTCATAATATGCTGACGTAATCCCATTTTGTATTTTGCAAAGATCTGCAATTCATCTGTAGAATTTTACAACCTCAGTAAAGGCACTTGTTTCCGTGGCAAGAAGCCAATTTGGTAGTTCTGCAATAAGATTCTTGCTCATAAATCCCAGCAAGTTCCTAATCAGTCAAAGGAAAATTGACAGGTTAGTGAATTATCACTGGATTGTTAGTAGGGGCTGGACTATGCAAAGGTTGTTATGGAGCTGTGGAATGGCCTGCAGATACATCCTTTCTGTTAGAAAATATTGCATGACATTGAAACCATGTGAGGAGGGTGTGAAAGGCAAGAAATATTTCGTCGGTTTACTACTTTTTTTATATTGTATTTGCATCTATCTGATTGAAATAGTGGGAGAGTTACTTCGAACACGAGTGCAAGTCTGTTACCATCATCTGACAAAGAGGGAAATATAACCACTGTAATTTAAATCACCTGTTTCAATGATTTCTGTTCTGTTTTCTAGTTTGGGTTTTGAGTGTTTTCAAACTGATCAGAAAATCACAATTAAACCAGTTTGTTAAGCAAGTTTGAGAACCTGTATCTGGAGCCAAATTAAAAATTGCAGACATGGAAGTTTACAAATAAATGATGGGAATAGATATGTGATGCTTTCAAGGCAGCCGCCTTAAAACAGGGAAAATATCCATCAATGTGCAGGGAGGGGGGATGATTTCAAATCATCACAAGGCCCTTCCGGGAGGGGAGAGTTTGGCACTTGCTCCTGAGATATACTAATTACTGCGTTCTCTGATTTATTGAAGGTGTTTGCTGGTAGATCAGTGGAGTTTGAGAACTGCAGTAAGAATCACCCCTCTCTTCAGTATTGAGTACTTAGGCCAGTTTAGATATACCTTCAATCACCTTCCCTAATTTGTCCTGTACTACATTTTTGCTTCACATCTGTTTCTCTGAAGGACTTTCAGATGTTCACTGTTAAAGGTGCTTAGGAATGAATAGCCACTGCTAGTCAGTCTCCAAGAATTGCTAGAAGTTTTTGCATTTCCCCTCTGGTATTTTGATAACTTCCTTGTGTCCACTGATTACCAACCCTTCTATCAGTAAAAAGGTTTCTCCTTATTTAGTCTCTCCAAAAATCCAAGCCTCTCAATTTTGATAGCTTTATTGAATTACCACTTGACCTTCGCTGAAAGCAGAGCAATTCCGTGTTTCTTTAGTACTCCATGCTGTACACTCTCCAAATCTTAACATCCCTATTAAAATGGTGCCCAGAATTGATTGCAGTAATCTAACTGAGGCTTCCCCACTTTATGAAGGTTTAACAGAACTTTGCTTTTGTGCTCTGTGGCTCGATTTATAAGGTCAAGAATTTTGTATTTTTTTAACAGGCTTATCAACTTTATTCATTCCTAAGATGTGGGCTTTGCTCAGCCAGCATTTGATGCCCATCCATACTTTCCCTTAAAAGGTGATGGTGAGCCACCTTAGAACACTACAGCACAAACAGGCCCTTCGACCCTCAAGTTGCGCCGATCATATCCATACTTACCAGGCCTATCTATAACTCTCAATCCTATTAAATCCCATGTACTTATCAGAAGTCTCTTAAAAGACCCCAGCGAGTTCGCTTCTACTACCACCACCGGCAGCTGATTCCACTCACTCACCACCCTCAGTGAAAAACCTACCCCTGACATTCCCTCTATACTTGCTCCCCAGCACCTTAAACCTGTGTTCTCTTGTAGCAATCATTTCAGCCCTGGGAAATAGCCTCCGAGAATCCACCTTAACTATACTTCCCAATCTCTTATAAACCTCTATCAGATTGCTTCTCAATCTCCGTCTCTTAAGTTGAGACACCTAGCTGCCTCAACTTATCCTCATTAGGCATGCCTCCCAATCCAGGCAACATCCTTGTAAATCTCCTCTGCACCCTCTCAATAGCTTCCACGTCCTTCCTGTAGTGATGCAACCATTCTTCATCCTATTGGACCTGCCAAAATGGACCACCACACATTTATCCGTGTTGAAGTCCGTCTGCCACTTCTCTACCCAGTCTTGCATCCTATCTGTGTCTAGCTGCAACTTTTGACATCCCTTCAGACTATTCACAACACCATCAACCTTCGTGTCGTCAGCAAACTTACCAACCCATCCCTCCACTTCCTCATCCAAGTCATTTATGAAAATGACAAACAGCAGGAGTCCCAGAACAGATCCATGGGGCACTCCACTGGTGACCAACCTCCATGCAGAGAAAGACCCATCCACAACCACTCTCTGCCTTCTGCAGGCAAGCCAGTTCTGGATCCAGTAGTATCTTCTCAAACTACTGTAGGCTATCTGATGTAGGTACACCCACTACTGTTAGGAAGAAAGTCTCTCAAGCCTTCAGCCAGTTCTATTCCTCCTATGTGACATCAAGAAATGGCTGGAGGCACTGAATGCTGCAAAGGTAATGGGCCTTGACAACATTCCAGCAGTAGTACTGATGACTTGTCCTCTAGAACTAAGCATGCCTTAAACCAACCTGTTCCAATAGAGCTGCAGTACTGGTAATAGCAGCATTAACGTGTGAGTGTTAGTCCTATAAGAGTAGTTTGAGGAATATGTTAGAATTACAGAGCTCTTTTAAAAATGACAAGTCTTGCTTCAGGGTGAATTGAGAGCAGGAGATACTTATTGAACCTTGTGTTTAGGAGCTGGGTTTTTCCTGAGTAGGGAACTGTTTCACGACAGGGAGAAGATCCAAAGGGCAGAAGCCAATGCTTATATCAGAGATATTTGAATCAGCGACAGCCACAGGTGAGGTGGCTGAATATTGGAGGGTAGCAAATGTTGTGCCTTTGTCTAAGAAGAGCTTCAGGAAAAAGCCTGAGAACTACAGGCTGGTGAGCCTAATGTTTTTAATAGGTAAGTTGTTAAAAGGTATTCAAAGAGACAAGACTACAGATGTTTAGAGAGACAGTCTAGTTACAGTCTGTCACTATGGCTTTGTGAATGGAAAATGAATTGAACTGCTATTTTGCATTGGTCTTCACTACAGGAGCTAATGTAACTCAAGGAAAGGAGAGAAAAAGTGAGACATTACTGGCCAGTCCTTATGCATCTGTCACTGAAAGTAAGCAGCAGGCAGTAAAGAAGCCAAATGGTATGTTGAATATAGGAATAAGAATGTTCTACTGCAGTTGGACAGCACAGTGGCTAGCACTGCTGCCTCACAGTGCCAGGGACCCAGGATTGATTCTAGTCTTGGGTGACCGTGTGAAGTTTGAACATTCTCCCCTTGTCTGTGTGGATTTCTTTCAAGTGTTCTGGTTTTCTCCCAGAGATGTGCGGGTTAGGTTGATTGGTTGTGCTAAATCACAACTTAGTTTTGGAGGACTAGCAGGGTAAATACTTGGAGTTACATGGATAGTGTCTGGATGGGATTGTGATCAGTGCAAGTTTGATGGGTTCAGTACCCTCATTCTGCATTGTAGGGATTCTATGAATTATATAGGGTGTCAGTGAGGCCACATCTGGAGTATTGTCTGCAGTGTTGGTGTCCTTATCTGAGGAAGAATATCCTTGCTATAGAGGAAGTACAGTGAAGGTTTATCAGGCAGATTCCAGGGACAGCAGATCTGTCATATGAGGAAAGACTGAGTCAGTTAGATTTTAGTTGGAGTTTAGAATAGTGAGAGCGGATCTCATAGAAATTTATGAAATGCTATCAGGATTAGACAGGATAGATTCAGAAAGAATATTCTTGAGTCTAGAACTAGGGATCATTATTTGAGAGTAAGGGGTAAGTTTTTAGAATTAAGAACATAAGAACTCGGAGCATGAGTAGGCCATCTAGCCCCTTGAGCCTGCTCCCCTATTCAATAAGATCTTTTTGTGGATTTAGTTCCATTTAACTGCATGTTCAGCATACCCTTAATTCCTTTACTGTTCAAAAATTTATCTATCCTTGCCTTGAAAATATTCAGTGAGTACCCTCAACTGCTTCACTGGGCAGGGAATTCCACAGATTCACAACCCTTTATGTGAAGAAGTTCCTCCTCAACTCAGTCCTAAGTCTGTTTCCCCTTATTTTGAGGCTATTCCCCCTAGTTGTAGTTTCACCCGCCACTGGAAACAACTTCACTGCTTCTATCTTATCTATTCCCTTCTTAATATTTTTCTATAAGATCTGCTCTCATTCTTCTGAATTCCAATGAGTATAACCCCAATCTACTCAGTCTCTCCTCGTAAGTGAACCCCCTCAACTCTGGAATCAACCCAGTGAATCTCCACTGTATCCCCTCCAGTGCCAATATATCCTTTCTCAAGGAGACCAAAACTGTACCTAGGTCTCACTAGCACCCTGTGTAGCTGCAACATAGCTTTGCTGTTTTTAAACTCCATCTGTTCAGCAATAAAATACAAATTTCCATTTGCCTTAAGTACCTGCTACACTTGCAAACCAACTCTGTGATTCCTGCACAGACACCCAGGTGTCTCTGCACAGCAGCATGCTGCAATTTTTTACCATTTAAATAATAGTCCATTTTGCTTTATTCCTACCAAAATGGATGGCTTCACATTTACCAACGTTGTATTCCATCTGCCAGACTCTCACCCATTCTGTTAGATTATCTGTATCCCTTTGAAGACTTTCAGCGTCGTCTGCACATATTGCTCTTCCACCGATCTGAGTGTCATTTGACTTGGTCCCCAGCTCCACATCATCTATGTAAATCATAAACAATTGTAGTCCCAACATTAATCCCTGAGGCACACCACTAGTCACTGATCGCCAACCAGAAAAATAACCATTTACCCCCACTCTTTGCTTTCTGTTAACCAATTCTCTGTCCATGCTAATACATTACCCGTAACACCGTGTACCTTTATCTTATGTAGCAGTCTTTGCTGCGGTACCTTGTCAAATGCCTTCTGGAAATCCAAATACAACACATCCACAGGTTCCCCATTGTCCCGTGCACTTGTAATGTCTCAAAGAATTAGTCAGACATGACTTGCCCTTTATGAACCCATGCTCCGTCTTACTGATGGGACAGTTTATATCCAGATGTCTCATTGTTTCTTCCGTGATGATAACTTCTATAATGGGGAAAATGCTTGAATCTAAGCTAACCGGCCTGCAGTTACCAGCCTATAATTGAGGTGAAGATAAATTTCTCACAGAGGGTGGCGAATGTGTGAAATTCAGTACCACAGAATGTCTTTGAGGCCAAAATATGTGATTTCAAGAAGAAATTTAGAAACAACTCTTGGGGCTAAAGAGATAAGTGGATATCCACTTATAAGTGGGTAAGGGGAAAGGTAGCCATGATCATAATGAATGTTGGAGCAGGCTCAAAGGACCTCTAATTTTCTGTTGTTAACCTCTATCATAGGGGAAATGTTAGTAACTATTATTAAAGACATTATAGCAGGACACTTGGAAAAGTTGAAGACAGTTAAGCAAAGTCAATATGGTTTTGTGAAAGGAAAATTATGTTTAACAAATTTATTGAAGTTCCTTCATTAATCAAGGAATAGAGTTTAGGAGTCAGGAGGTAATGATGCAGCTCTATAAGACTCTTGTCAGACCCCAGTTAGAACATAGAACACTACAGCACAGAACAGGCCCTTCGGCCTTCGATGTTGCGCCGATGTTGGAGTATTGTGCGCAGTTCTGGTCGCCTCATTATAGGAAGGATGTAGAGGCTAATGAGAGAGTTCAGAGGAGATTTACAAGGATGCTGCCTGGATTGGGAGGCAGGCCTTATGAAGATAGGTTGAGGGAGCTGGGACTCTTCTCACTGGAGAGACGTAGGTTGAGAGGCGACCTGATAGAGGTTTATAAAATGTTGAGAGGAATAGATAGGGTGGACTCTCAGAGACTATTTCCCCGAGCTGAAATGGTCACTACGAGAGGACACAGATTTAAGGTGCAGGGAAGCAAATACAAAGGAGATGTCAGGGGTAGGTTTCTCACTCAGAGGGTGGTGAGTGAATGGAACCGACTGCCATCGGAGGTTGTTGAGGCAAACTCACTGGGGTCTTTTAAGAGACTTCTGGATGAGTACATGGAAAAGAATAGGATAGGGGGTTATAGATTGGTCTGTGGATTGGTAGATGTGATCGGCGCAACTCGTGGGCCGAAGGGCCTGTTTGTGCTGTATTCTATTTTCTACGTTCCTTCAGGAAATAACATGCAATGGATATGGGGAACTGTTGGATGTATTGTATAAGGATTGATCAGGTTCCCCATCTTGGTTATTGCTGAAAATAAAATATCATGACATGAGGGTAACACATTAACACAAAGAAGATTAATCAACTAACAGGAAAGAGTTTGCATTTTGGCAGGAAGAATAAAAAAAGCATGCGATCTGAAATGGAGAGAGATTTCAGAGCACCAAGATGCAGAGGGATTTGAGTGACTTAGTGCATGACTTTGCCTGCAGCAGTTGTAGATGCGCCAAGTTTGGTGGCGTTTAAGAGGTTAGTTGATAAGTATATGGAAGAGAAGGGAATGGTTTAGTTTGGAGGGGCATTGCTTTTTATATTGGTTGGCGCAACATCGAAGGCCGAATGGCCTGTTCTGTGCTGTAATGTTCGATGTTCTATGAATCGCAGAAGCTTAGTATGCAAATATTATTGTTTATTGTGAGATGAATTGATTACAAAACTAGGGAGGTTATGTTTCAGTTATTCAGGATTTTGGTGAGATCAAATCCTGAGTACTTGGTAATATTTTGGTCTCTCTATTTAAGTAAGAACATAAATGTGTTGGAGCAGTTCAGAGAAGGTTTTATCAACAACCCCTGGAATGGGTGGTGAGGGGGGGGGGGGGGCGGTGCTTGCCTTATTTGAGGAAACGTCAGTCAGACTGGTTTGAATCTGTCAAAGTTTACAAGAGTAAGAAGCAATTTGATTGAAACATTGAGGAATCTTGACAGGGTGGATGTAGAAAGGATATTTCCTTTTGTAGTAGGATCTAGAACTAGGGTCACTGTTTAAATACAAGGGTTACTCATTTGGGACAGAAATGAGATTTTTTTTGAGGGTGGTGAGTCTTTGGAACTTTTTTTTATTTTAAGCAACACAGCACGGGAAACAGGCCCTTCAGCCCAATGAGCCCGTGCCGCCGTCATACTATATAGTAGCAAATCCATTATCCTATTTTAATATTCCTATATAATAATATATATATTATTCCTAATATGGAAAATTCTCACCATAGGGACAATTTGTTTCCCAATCAGCCTAAGAGCGAATTTTTGGGTTGTGGGAGGAAACCGGAGTGCCCGGAGAAAACCCACGCAACCACGGGGAGAACGCGCAAACTCCCGCAGACACCGGCCCAATTCCAAGTGTCTGCACAGCCACATCGATAGTCTCTGAGCTGTCATGGTGCCCTTCAGATGGTCCACATAAAGCACTCATTTACGACATGAGGTACCAGGCAACCCATGAATCAACATCCAAGAGCTGTACCCGCACCACCTGCCGAATGCATGCTCAATGTTGGTCAAGTATGGACCGAATTACCTGTGGAAAAAAGCCGTAGTTAAACAGTCCTAATATATCCCTCTATCTGCATACCGCTCATGTGGCTGTCCAAGAGACCCTTAAACAGCCCCAGCGTGCCTGCTCCCACCACCTTACTCGGCAGTGCATTCCACACCCCCACTACCCTTTGTGTGAAAAACTGCCCTCTAATATTCGTCATATACATAGCCCCCCTCACCCTATGGCCATGACCCCTCGTCCTATCCATTTCTAAAGGTGGAAAAAGTTTACCTCCATTTACTCTATCTATACCCCTTATAATCTTATACACCTCTATGAGATCCCCTCTAAGCCGACGTCTTTCAAGGGAAAACAACCCCAGTCTATCTAATCGTTCCTCATAAGACAGTCCTTCCATACCAGGCAGCATCCTGGTAAACCTCCTCTGCACTCTCTCCAAGGACTCCACATCCTTCCGATAGTACGGCGACCAGAACTGGGCGCAGTATTCCAAGTGAGGCCTAACCAAAGTTGTATACAACTGCAACATCAAACTCCTACTCTTGTATTCTATACCCTTTTCTATGAAAGCTAACATACTATACGCCTTCTTTATCACCTTCTCCACCTGTGAGGACACCTTCAGAGACTTGTGAACCTGCACCCCCAAGTCTCTCTGCGTCTCTATGCTCCGTATAGTTTTACCTTTTATCCTATAACTCTCTTCTACATTTTTCCGGCCAAAATGCATCACCTCGCATTTATCCGGATTAAATTCCATTTGCCATCTATCTGCCCAGTCTACCAACCTGTCTATGTCCTGTTGTATTGCCTGACACTGCTCTTCTGTACCCGCCAATCCAAGCATCTTGGTGTCATCAGCAAATTTGCTGATCTCACCACCTACCCCTACTTCCAAGTCGTTTATGTAGACCACAAATAGAAGAGGACCTAGTACTGAGCCTTGTGGCACTCCACTAGTGACAGGCTTCCAGCCGGAAAAAGAGCCTTCCACTACTACCCTCTGTCTCCTCCTCCCGAGCCAGTTCTCGACCCATCTACATACCCGACCCTGTATCCCATGCGCCTTCACCTTCTCTATCAGTCTACCATGAGGAACCTTGTCAAACGCCTTACTGAAATCCATGTAGACGACATCAACAGCCTGTCCTTCATCAACTGTTTTTGTCACTTCTTCAAAAAATTCCACCAGATTCGTAAGACAAGACTTCCCCTTGACGAAGCCATGCTGCGTATCCCTGATCAGATCGCAGCGCTCCAGATGCTCATACATCCTGTCCCTAAGGATCCTCTCCATTAGCTTACCTATAACTGAAGTCAAGCTCACCGGCCTATAGTTCCCTGGGTGATCCCTCTGACCTTTTTTAAACAACGGTACTACGTTTGCTATCCTCCAGTCCTCTGGGACCTCACCTGTGTCCAAGGAAGAGACAAAGATTTGCGTCAGAGGCCCAGCCAAGTCTTCCCTCAACTCCCTTAGCAGCCTGGGGTAAATGCCATCAGGCCCCGGAGCTTTATATGTCTTTAAGCTGCCTAACAGCCCCAACACCTCTTTCCTCGTAATCCTTATTTCCCTCAACCGATCCTCAACTTTGTCAACATCAGGCACAGACATCTGTCCAGTCTCCTGCGTGAATACCGATGCAAAGTATTCATTCAGGATCTCCCCTATTCCCTCAGGCTCTAAGCATAGATCCCCTCCTCTGTCCCTAAGAGGTCCAATCTTGCCTCTAACCATCCTTTTGCTCCTTACATAGGTGTAAAATGCCTTTGGATTTTCCTTTATCCTACCTGCCAGAGCCACCTCGTGGCCCCTTTTTGCCTTTCTAATACCCCTTTTAAGATCCCGTCTACACTCTCTATAAGCTTCCAGCGCTGTCTCAGTCCCTAGTTGCCTAGATCTAATGTAAGCCTCTCGCTTTTTCTTGATCAAGTTCTCAATCTCCCTGGTAAGCCAAGGTTCTCTAATCCTACCTTTCCCATCCTTCCTCCTTGCCGGCACGTATCTTTCCTGCAGAGAGTTTAGTTTTCCCTTGAAAGACTCCCACATGTACCTCGTCGACCTGCCCTCAAAAAGCTTATCCCAGTCGGTATCTTTAAGATCTTGCCTAATCTGGCCGTATCTAGCCCTCCCCCAGTTAAATACCTTCCCTTTTGGGCCAGTCTCGTCCTTTTCCATTAATATCCTAAAGCAGACAGAGTTGTGATCACTATTTGACACCTGCTCTCCTACCTCGACGTCAACCACCTGGCCTGGCTCATTTCCCAGAACCAAATCCAGTATAGCCCCATCTCTAGTCGGGCCATCCACATACTGCTCCAAGGACCCTTCCAAAACACACTGTACAAATTCCTCCCCGTCCACTCCTACAGCCCTGGGCACACTCCAATCTACTCCAGGAAAATTGAAATCTCCCACTACTACCACCCTATTTCTCCTACACTTATCTAAAATGTCCCTGCATATCCCTTCTTCCACGCCCGTTGGACGGTCTGTAGTAAACACCCAACAGAGTAACCACTCCCTTCCTATTCCTCAACTCCACCCATAGAGACTCAATTCCTGAATCATCCATACCTCCCTCCCTCTGCACTGCTATGACGTTGTCCTTAACTAATGAAGCCACTCCCCCGCCTCTCCTCACACCAACTCTGTCACGCCTAAAACACTTATACCCTGGAATATTCAATTGCCAGTCTTGCCCCTCCTTCAACCACGTCTCAGTCACCGCCACCACGTCTAAATTCCTCGTGAACATTATTGCCTTCAGTTCATCTGTTTTGCCAGTCACACTCCTCGCATTAAAACACAACTCTTCCTGAAAAGGCTGTAGAAGCAGAATCTTAGTTTTTAAGCAGAACTAGCTAGATTTTTGATAAGCAAGGAACTGAATGGTTATCAGGAGTAGGTGCAAATGTGGAGTTGAGTTTGAATCAGATCAGTCGTGATCTTATTCAGTGGTGGAGCAGGCTTGAGGGGCCGAGTGCCACGTACTTCAAAGGCCAGTTTCAAGATGAGCACTTCTGTATATTGAATTAATATAAAGCAGCATCTGCTCTGATGAGAGACTAAAGGATTCCTTTCTAAACTTTACAACTCAGATGAGTAACAAAACACAATTGGAAACTGACCAAGGGCCTCTTATTTCTAATGAAAATGGAATTATCCAATAAAAGCATCAGTGGACTTTGCAGAGGGGAGGAGAGAGAAGACAAATTACAATAATGACATTTTAATGAACTTTGCAGCAACGATATAAAACCCCAATTGAATCCTAACAAGATTAAATTCTGTGTATAATCCATTCTTAAAACGGTAAATCAAAGGTGGTCTCATTTCATATCTGTGCGTCTTGTTGCAGTATATCTTTCCTTTTAAAGGCAGCATGTGGCAGGGAGATTTGAAAGCACACTTACAGCATTTAACTAATGAAGTTCTCTGCAGGTAGAAACTGTCTTGCTGCGTGATGAAGCATAGTTTCTTGCAAAATTAGTTGCAGGAATTTTGTAAATGTACATTTAACATCAGCATAATCAATTTGTGCAGAAACTATTTTACATTTTTATATTTGCCAGGCTGTCATTTGTGTTTTTGTCAATTAGCATCTCTTGTCTATAAATGTTACATTTTCAGGAATTTGAAAAATCTCAAAGCTGCCAATGGTTTTACTTGCCTTGGTTATAAAGTAGTCAATCATTTTAGAAAAATTGCATAGCAATAAAATATTTTGGGTAGGTGATATTTAGGATTTATTAATATTTATCCAGTACAGGTCTAATTGAGATAGATTGGTGAAAGTAGACTTAGAAGGCAAGATGCGTCACAGTTTTAGCTGTTTATTTGTGATTTTCATCTGTGAAAACCTGGATAATAATGCAATATTAAGAGTTTGAAGGACTATGTTTTCAAAAGTTACATTTTCAATATGATTGGATGTGTCTACAGAGCTGGTGCACTGTAAGAATTTCAGAACTACTAGTAAGTGATAACTGCTAGAGAAAGGAGCACAAAAAAAAGAGCATTTGAGTGTCAAAATGGATGCAGTTTTACAGTTCCATTTGTCCAAGTTCATGAGGTTTAAAAAAACACCCACAATCAAACTGGACCTCTTCCATAAAGCAAAAGAGATTTCTACCAACACAAGAAGGTTGTGAACCAGGAGCAACTTGAGATACAGGGTGTTGTCTACACTACTCTGATGAAACTTCATCCGAGTTCGGATAATGATTGCACAGCCTGGTCTAGCAACTGGATACAAGCGGAGTGCGGGGAAGATATTTTGCTGTTAGTGGGTGTCACACAACATCTTGGTGATTAGTCTGCTCCTTGAACCCTTCAGGAGACTCAGCTAGTGGTTGAGTAGGCATAGCTATAAATTACGTTTAACAAATTCTGCAATGGAGCCTTGTGCACACCCATTATAGTGGAATATATTTATTAGACTGGACTGCAGCATTGATTTCAAACTTTTAAGTGTAGTGAATGCCTTGAACCCTATTGATGTGTGCATTTCCAGCGAGCTCCTGAACTAACGTAAGAGACAATCTCAGCTACCTGATAGTAACCAATACAGTTATTGTAGATGTTTTAAGAACTAATATGCAGAAAGAATAGAACATAAAACACTGGCACAAACAGGCCCTTCGACCCACAAGTTGTGCTGATCATATCCATACCTACCAGGCCTATCTATAACTCTCAATCCCATTAAATCCCATGTACTCATCCAGAAATCTCTTTTTAAAAAAAACCCCAGCGAGTTCGCCTCTACCATCACCGATGGTAGCCAATTCCACTCGCTCACCACCCTCTGAGTGAAAAACTTACCCCTGACATCTCCTCTGTACCTGCCCCCCAGCACCTTAAACCTGTGTCCTCTCGTAGCGACCATTTCAGCCCTGGGAAATAGCCTCCGAAAATCTACCCTATCTATTCCTCTCAACATTTTATAAGCCTCTATCAGGTCTCTCCAGGGAGAAGAGACCTAGCTCCCTCAACCTATCCCCATAACGCATGCCTCCCAATCCAGGCAGCATCCTTGTAAATCTCCTTTGCACCCCCTCAATAGTTTCCACATCCCTCCTGTAGTGAGACGACCAGAACTGTGCACAGTACTCCAACTGGGGTCTGACGAGGGTCTTAAAGTTGCAGCATTACCTCCTAACTGCTAAACTCAATCCCTCGATTAATGAAGGCCGGTACACCATACACCGCCTTAACCACATTCTCCACCTGCAAGGCTGGTTTAAGAGTCCTATGTATTAGGATCCAAAGTTCTTTCTGCTCCTCAACACTGCTAAGAGTCCTACCCTTCATATTGTACTACTTCGTCCCATTGGACTTGCCAAAATGAACCACAACACATTTATCTGCATTGAGGTCCATCTGCCAATTCTCTGCCCAGTCTTGCATCCTATCTATGCCTAGCTGCAACTTCTGACATCCCTCCAGACAATTCACAACACCAACCTTGGTGTCGTTGGCGAACTTATTAACCCATCCCTCCACTTCTCATACAGGTCATTTATGAAAATAACAAACAGCAAGAGTCCCAGAACAGATCCATGGTGCATTCCACTGGTGACCAACCTCCACGCAGAAGAAGATCCATCCACAACCACACTCTGCCTTCTGCAGGCAAGCCAGTTCTGGCTCCACAAGGCAATAGCCTCTCGGATCCCATGTCCCCTCACCTTTTCAAGAAGTCTTCAATGGGGGAACTATCAAACGCCTTGCTGAAATAATAGTATGTCAACACAGAAGAAGTGAAATATGCTGAGACAAACTGGACTCTGATAGTCATAGAGACTTTGTGACCTATTCAAAGGTGTTGAGGGTCCAGAACCTCAACTTTGGGCTAGTCAGTGGAGTATGGCAGCACTGGGGGAAAAGGACTATGATGTCCTTCTGATGTCCCAGCCAATATTTATTCCTCAACCAACATTAGCTGTTTTATTGTACATTATATTACAAATTGTTATAGAACATTACAGCACAGAACAGACCCTTCGGCCTTCGATGATATGTCTCTCAATATGTAAATGACAGTGAAATGGCTTTGGGATAGCTTGAGGCAATGAAAATCTGTCTGTAAAAGTATATTTCATTTTCATATGATTTGTACCATTTTATGGGTGGTTTGCATTTACTGCTAATCCCTGCAATGCTTTCTCCAAAACATTGTACATAGCCACTGGAGAATAGAAGATAAAATGCCCTTACATCGCTCTGTAGAAATCAATAAAATAAATGTTGCATTCTCAGTGCTTTGGAACAGAGGCTGAAAGATAATCTCCTTCCTTCAGCTATAGTAAAATGAAAGTGCACATTGCTACACCGGCAAGCCCATTAGCTCCAGTAATAAAAAAAAACTTCAAGGGCATTTTGATAAGTGTACTTCCATTTATTAAATATCATTCACTCACTAAAGTTCCATTTTGTGCAAGGTTGAAGGAACAAAAGAGATACCAAATCATTTTATGGCATCGTTACATGTATATTTCAAGTTTGCACATGTTGAAGTGCCAGCACAGCCTATCCAGTAGTCCAGGCAAATATTGAGCCACCCTGTTTACCTGAGGTAGTATGATGCACTGAAGTCCCAGAATGCGTCGGTTAGAGGGATTAGTGGAGTAAGTAGGTGCGCTTACAGGGATCCTGGTGGGATTGTTGTCGGTGTAGACTGTGGACTGAATGGCTTCCTGCACTGTAGAATTCTAATGATACAGTAGTTAATGCTCACCATCACTGTCTTGGCAATGATCTGGTGGAACGGAGTACCCACACGTTATGAAACCCAACTGATTTTCATCCCACAAGAAATGCAAGTAAACTGATCCTCCAATTTCATTCCTGTTTTAGGTACTTTCTAGCATAGAATGACAAAAAATTGTCACGTCAAAAATTGTTCATTAAGTGAACAGTTGGAGTATTGGAGATGTTTTGTTCTGAGGAGCTATACGAGTACAAATATTTTGTATATTAAAAATTCCATGCTTTGGTCTTTGAATGTAGAAGTCCTTTTACCAATTAGATTTCATAATATGAGGCAACTGCCACTTAAACCAATCAGAAACCAGTGTGCTTTGATCAATCAGATCCGAGACCATTTCTGGTACTTAACCAATCTCATTCTACTAAAGAATACTTTTGTGGGAGCAGAGTTATCTCACTATTTTCCTCCAGAAAGAAACTTTATGATATAAAAGACAGATAAATAATCCAAGAATTTTCACAATCTCTCCTTTCCTCTAAGACAGCATCATATATCAACCACGTTCTTCAGATCTTGCTTTAACTTTTGTTCAACATCCCGTGACTGTAGTCTAAAGGGCAAATGTACAGTTGTCTAAAAGCCAAGAAGACATTGATTCCCATCTCTCCTGCCTTTTGACTCTCATTATTGCTCTATCCTCTCACTTGTACTCTTCTAGTGTCTTTTCTCTTTGTTGCATTCTTCTTGGAAAAAGAGAGAGGATTTTGATTTGTTTTTTTATTGTCATATATGTTAGTATACAATGAAGAGTACTGTTTCTTGCATGTTATGCAGACAAAGCATACTGTTCATAGGGAAGGAAGGGAGAGCATGCAGTGTTACAATCATAGCTAGTTTGTAAAGAAAGATCAATTTAATACAAGGTACGAACATTCAAAAGTCTGATGGCAGCAGGGAAGAAGCTGTTCTTGAGTTGGTTGGTATGTGTCCTCAGATTTTTGTATCTTTTTCCTGACAGAAAGTGGAAGAGAGAATGTCAGGGATGCGTGCAATTTTTGATTTTCCGAGGCAGCAGGAAGTATAGACATAGTCAGTGGTCGGGAAGCTGGTTTGAGTGATGGACTGGGTTTCATTCACAACTTTATAGTTTATTGCAGTCTTGGATAGAGTAGGAGCCATACCAAGCTGCAATACAACCAGAAAAATGTTTTCTATGGTATATCTGTTCAAGGTACATCTGAGAGTTGTAGCGAACACGCCAAATTTTCTTAATCTTTTAAGAAAGTAGAGGCATTGGTGGGCTTAACTATAGTGTTGGTGTGGTGGGACGAGGACCAGGACCAGAACAGGTGGTTGGTGATCTGGGTACCTAAAAACTAAGCTTTAGATGATTACTTCATCCCCATTGATGTAGACAGGGACACGTCCTCCACTACACTTATAGAATATAGAAACCTACAGCACAAACAGTTGCGCTGATCATATCCCAACCTACTAGGCCTATTTATAACCCTCAATCCCATTAAATCCTATGTATTCATCCAGAAGTCTCTTAAAAGACCCCAACAAATTCGTCTCCACAACCACCGACGGCAGCCGATTCCACTCACCCACCACCCTCTGAGTGAAAAATTTAACCCTGACGTCTCGTCTGTACCTGCTCCCCAGCACCTTAAACCTGTGTCTCTCATAGCAACCATTTCAGCCCTGGGAAATAGCCTCTGAGAATCCACTCTATCTATACCTCTCAATGTCTTATAAATCTCTATCAGGTCACCTTTCGTTCTTTGTCTCTCCAAGGAGAAAAGACCCAGCTCCTTCAACCTATCCTCATAAGGCATGCCACCCAATATAGGCAACATCCTTGTAAATCTCCTCTGAACCCTTGCAATAGCTTCCACATCTTTCTTGTAATGAGGATTCCTGAAGTTGATGGCAGTCTCCTTTGTTTTGTTAATGTTGAGGGAGAGATTATTGTTGTTGCACTGATTCACCAGATTCCCTATCTCTACTGCACTGTATTTTGCCATTGTTTGAGATCTGACCCACAATGGTGGTGTCATCAGCAAACTCCTCCGGGTTTCCTCCGAGTATTCCAGTTTCCTCCCACAGTCCAAAGATGTGTAGGTTAGGGTGATTGGCCATGCTAAGAAATTGCCCCTTAGTGTCCACAGATGCATAAATTAGAGGGATTAGTGGGTATAATATTTAGGTTTATGGAGGTAGGGCCTGTATGGGATTATGTTTGGAGTAGACTCGATGGGCCGAAGTGTCTCTTTGTGCACTATAGGGTTTCTATAATTCCAACTTAAAATTGAGTAGGAGGGAAATTTGGCCACACAAAGGTGTATAAGGAGTATAGTAGGGGCTGAGGACACAGCCTTGCAGAGTACCGGTTTTGAGGATGATCACGGAGGAGGTGTTGCTGCCTATCCTTACTGACTGCGGTCTGTGGGTTAGGAAATTCAGGACCCAGTCGTAAAGAGAGGAGCTGGGCTCATTTTGCCTGTGAGACTTGCCATCTGCCACTAAACAACTGAGCAGCCACTTACCCTTTCTGGTCCTATGCTACTTTGTAAACCATCACCCTTACTTAAAAATGCTTTTCCTGCATCCTAAGAAGCTAGTGTCCCATCTCCAAACTTCATTTCCTTTTCAACATCTTTGAACATGTTATCTTCTCCTGAATCAGTACCCATCTTTTGTGCAACTTCAGGTTTGAATCTCTCAATCGGCTTTTCCTCCATCTCAGTCAGGCATTTTAAAAAATGAACAATAAAGCCAAAAACTAAGGTCAGGTAGCTTAACATCAGCAATGGGGCATGGTGGGTGATTGACAAGTTGAGAAAATTAATTGACATTTAGACTGATGAGTTTGTTAAAGGCAAAACATGTTTGGTAAACTGTTCCCAGTTATCTGTTGAAATAATGGAGATATTTGAGAATGGTTGGTATGATGTGCATCTGGACCTTCAAAAGATATTGACAGAAACATTACATAATTGACTTTCTAGCAAAATGATACCTCAGGATTAAAGGGGCAGTGGCAGCATGGATACAAAATTAGCCAAGAGACAAAGCAGAGAGGCGGTGAACAATTACTTTTCGACTGGAGGTGGGTGTTCCAGTGAATATTAGTACCACTGCTTTCGATGTACATTTTAATGACCTGGACTTGGATATACGTAGTAAACAAAGAATTAGTCACAGGCTTCAGGAGGACATATAGGCACCAGCAGCTACATGATGGACGAAATTGCACAGAAGCGTGAAGTGAAAAGTTTTGCAAGGAAAAATGATAGGCAATATAATCTAAATGGTGTAATTTCAAAGGGGAAATGGGGACAGAAACTTCGACACTGTATAAACCAATTCTTAAAGATAGCAGGACAAGTTGGGAAGCCTTAAGATTTTGATGAATGAGTGTTTGAAAAGTTTAACCACAGAACACAGAATTAACATGATTTCTAATAAAAGCAGATACAATGAGAAAAGAGCAGTGAGTAGGACTAGTTGGATAGCTCTAACAATAGCAGACACAGTGAGCCAAATGATTTTATGAGCATCAGTGACTTTGATCATGGTGATGTTGGTGTCCTGAGAACATAAGAAATAGGAGGAGTAGGCCATCCAGCCCTTTGAGCCTGCCCCATCATTCAATAAGATCATGACTGATCTGAAGTGAATCAGTTCCATTTTCCTGCTTTCTCCGCATAACCCTTCATTCCCTTGAATATCAGAAATCTACCTACATGTGACTTAAATATGTTCAGTGAAGTAGCCTCCAGCACTTCAATAGGCAGAGAATTCCAGAGATTCACCATCCTTTGAGTGAAGAAATTCTTCCCCAACTCTGTTCTAACCTTCCCCCCCCCCCCCCCACTCCTTATTTTAAGGCTGTGCCCTCTAGTTCTGTTTTCCTTTCTAAGCCGGAAGAATCTCTTGACCTCTACCTTATCTAGCCCCTTCATTATCTTCTAAGTCTGTATAAAATCCCCCCTCAGCCTTCTAAACGCAAACGAATACAGATCCAGCCTATTCAGTCTCTCTTCATAAGCTAACCCCCTCATCTCCGGTATCAGCCTGGTGAACCTCCTATGTATTTCCTCCAAAGCCAATATATCCTTTTGCAAATACGGGGACCAAAACTGCACACAGTACTCCAGTTGCAGCCTTACCAATGCCCTGTACAGTTGCAGCAAGACCTCCCTGCTTTTGTATTCTGTCCCCCTCGCTATAAAGGCCAACATTCCATTTGCCTTCTTGATCACCAGCTGCACCTGCAGGTTTTTGCAATTCATGCACAAGGACCCCCAAGTCCATCTCCACCATAGCATGCTGCAGCTATTCACCCTTTAAACAATAATCCCTCCTATTATTATTACCAAAGTGGATAACCTCACATTTGCTAATGTTATACTCCATCTGTCATAGAACATTGAACATTACAGCACAGAACAGGCCCTTCGGCCTTCGATGGTGCGCCGACCAATATAAAAAGCAATGCCCCTCCAAACTAAACCATTCCCTTCTCTTCCGTATATTTATCAACTAACCTCTTAAACGCCACCAAACTTGGCGCATCTACAACTGTTGCAGGCAGGGCATTCCACTCCCGAACCACCCTTTGGGTAAAGAACCTTCTTCTGATATCCGTCCTATAACTATCACCCCTTAATTTAAAGCTGTGTCCCCTCGTGCTAGCTTTCTCCATCCTAGGAAAAAGGCTATCACTGTCCACCCTATCTAAACCTCTAATCATCTTATATGTTTCAGTAAGGTCCCCTCTTAGCCGCCTCCTTTCTAACGAAAACAACCTCAAATCCCTCAGCCTCTCTTCATAAGACCTGCCCTCCATACCAGGCAACATCCTGGTAAACCTCCTCTGTACCCTCTCCAATGCCTCCACATCTTTCTTATAATGTGGGGACCAGAACTGCACACAATACTCCAAGTGCGGCCGCACTAGAGTTTTGTACAGTTGCAACATGACGTTGCGGCTCCGAAATTCAGTCCCCCTACCAATAAAACCTAAGACTCCATATGCCTTCTTAACAACCTTATCGACTTGACTGCCTACTTTCAAGGATCTATGCACGTATACACCAAGATCCCTCTGTTCATCAAAACTATTAAGAATCCTACCATTAGCCCTATACTCTACACATTTATTATTCCTGCCAAAGTGCATTACCTCACACTTTTCCACATTAAACTCCATTTGCCACCTCTCGGCCCAGCTCTGCAACTTGTCCAAGTCTCTCTGCAAACTATAACACCCCTCTTCGCTATCTACCACTCCACCGACTTTAGTGTCGTCTGCAAATTTACTAATTTTAAATTAGTAAATTTTAAATTTACATTTTAAATTTACTAATTTACTGTCAGGTCTTCGTCCACTCACTCAGCCTATCCAGATCTCTCTGCAGACTTTCCATGCCTTCCATGCAATTTGTTTTTCCACTCATCTTCATGTCATCAGCAAATTTTGTTATCCTACACTCAGCCCCCTTCTCCAGATTGTCTATGTAAATGGTAAGCAGTTGAGGCCCCAGCACCGATCCCTACAGCATTCTATTAGTCACCAACTGCCAACTAGAAAAGCATCCATTGATTCCAACTGTTTGCTTCCTGTTAAACAATCAATCCTCAATCCATGCTAACACCTTACCCCCAACTCCATGCACCCTAAACTTTTGCAGCAACCTTTAGTGAGGCACCTTATCGAGTGCCTTCTGGAAATCTAAAAACACCACATCCACTGGTTCCTCTGTAGCTTTTCCAGTGAATATTTGTTCCCCATAACAACTATCCTGTTATTTTCGCTCCTATCCAGAATCATCTTTGCGATCCTTTTCTCTACATCTCTGGAACTTTTTGGAGGCCTATAGAAAACTTCCCCAACATTTGAAATCCTCATCCATATCTATCTTTTGACTTCCTTCAACGATTTAGGCCCTGAACTCTAGAATAATCTCCATCTAACAACCCTCCTCTGCTCCTTTATGATATATCTTAAAACTTAATCACTTTAACTAATCTTATAATCCTTATCTTCCAATCTCCTCTCTTGACTAAATCAGTTTTTGTCTGAGTCTATGCTCAGACAATATGTTCAATATGGAACATATTGGCATGCTTTCCTGTGTTACAAATGCAAGTTGTGGTATCGAGAGAGATTAAAGCTGTGGCAGTGACAAGATACAAGACAATTTTAATAATGGCTGTTGACACCCAAGTAGTATTTACATACTATTCAAAAATGAACCTGAGCTTGGTCTTTTCTTGATTGGATGCAAGCATCACTGCCAAGGTCAGCATTTTTTTTGTCCCACTGACCTTGGACTGAGTGGGTTGCCATAGTTCTGGAGTTACATGCACACTGGACCAGGTGAGAAACTAAAGAGCATTAGCAAACCAGATGGGTTTTACAGCAATCGATTATGTTGTCCCTTGAGACTATTTTAATAGTACAGATTAAAGAAATTTATATTCCATCAGCTGCTGTGGTGGGATTTGAACTCATGTCCCTAAAGCAATAGTCTGGGACTCTGGGTGACTAGTCTAGTGATGTTACCACTTTGTCACTATCATCCCATGATGTCATTTTAAAATGTAGTGCTTTATGGAAACGAAGTTGGATCTAATACCACATTTAAAGTTTATTTATTAGTCACAAGTAAGGCTTACATTAACATTGCAATGAAGTTTATGGTGAAATTCCCTAGTCGCCACAGTCCAACGCCTGTTCGCATTAGTGCACCTAACATTTGACATGAAGGTGGCTCATAACCAAGATATAACTATATAGCTTTTGCATGGCAATGTAGAATTGCAGAGAGTCAAAAGCAGCGTGCAGAAAAGAAATGGCTGGGTTTTGCTTACCAGTAAAGTGCTAGAACAGCAAGAAATAGTCATGATCAAAATAATAATTTACTTTAATGTTTTATGAATTGCACCTTGCAAGTTATTTCAAAAAATTATGCATGAAGCACTCCAACAATTGATTTCTCTCTTTACTCTCACACCACCACATGATTCCAATTCCCAAACCCTTTATTGAAGTAATGGACATTGCTGGTAACCTAGGAAACTGAGACAAGGAGTCAGAAGACCAGAGTATATCTGTCTGGTATGGGAAATCCAAGCTTTATGCTAAAAATATCCCTGCAGACAAATTATAGTAAAGCATTGCATTTATTTATAAAGTAACATTAAATTTTGCTAGAAACAGAGAAATTGGCGCTTGTGCTTTGTAGCAGGAGATGGTTTATGAAAATTGCTGGAAGGCACAGGAAGGTGAAATATAAAGCAATGCTAGTTCAAGTTTCCTAATATAATGCAACACTTTTCCCCCACTGCTTGTAACCTGGGGGGATGAAGTTTTCATTTTATTCATCTTGTGTTTCCTTTATTAGTTCTTTAGTTGGGGTCACAGTTTTCTGAGGCTAGAAGGTGAGCTGGAAAGCTGCCTGTAGTCCTCTGCTAATGCTGCTGAATTAACTTATTTATTAGAGTAGCCAGGATGTCTGTTTCTCTCTTTTCTGTCTCTGACTCATTACTGAGTAAGTTAGGTAAAAGGAAAAATTCCTTTTGTGGGAAGGTGATATAACATGACCTTCGCCCCCTTCTCACCTTTTATCTCCCCTCTCACCTCACACATAGAACATTACAGCGCAGTACAGGCCCTTCGGCCCTCAATGTTGCGCCGGCCAGTGGACCCTCTAACCTAAACTATTCCAATATCATCCATATGCCTATCCACTGAACATTTGAATGCCCCCACAGTAGGCGAGTCCACAACTGCTGCAGGCAGGGCATTCCACGCCCTCACCACCCTCTGTGTGAAGAACCTGCCTCTGACATCCGTCCTATAACTACCACCTCTTAATTTAAAGTTATGTCCCCTCGTGTTGGTCATCACCATCCGAGGAAAAAGGCTCTCACTATCCACCCTATCCAGTCCTTTGATCATCTTATACGCCTCAATTAGGTCACCGCGTAACCTTCTTCTCTCTCATGAAAATAACCTCAGGTCCTTCAGCCTTTCCTCATAAGGCCTTCCCACCATACCAGGCAACATCCTGGTAAACCTCCTCTGCACCCTTTCCAATACTTCCACATCTTTCTTATAATGCGGCGGCCAGAACTGTACGCAATACTCCAAGTGCGGCCGCACCAGAGTTTTGTACAGTTGTAACATAACCTCACGGCTCCTAAATTCAATCCCTCTACCAATAAAAGCTAACACACCGTACGCCTTCTTAACAACTTTATCAACCTGGGTGCCAACTTTCAAAGAGCTATGTACTTGTACCCCAAGATCCCTCTGCTCGACAACACTATTAAGGGTCCTTCCATTAGCCCTATATTTCATATGCCTGTTATTCCTACCAAAGTGAATCACCTCACACTTATCCGTATTGAATTCCATTTGCCACCTCACGGCCCAGCTCTGCAACCTATCTATGTCCCTCTGCAAACTGTAACATCCATCCTCGCTGTCTACAACTCCCCCCACTTTGGTATCGTCAGCAAATTTACTAATCCAACCCTCTACACCCTCATCTAGGTCATTTATAAAAATGACAAACAGCAGTGGCCCCAAAACAGATCCTTGAGGTACACCACTTGTAACTGCACTCCAGGTTGAATATTTCCCATCAACCACCACCCTCTGTCTTCTATCAGCTAGCCAATTCCTAATCCAAACTGCTAAATCACCTTCAATCCCATGCACCTGCACTTTCTGCAGTAGCCTACCATGGGGAACCTTATCAAACGCTTTGCTAAAATCCATATACACTACATCAACTGCCTTACCCTTATCTACCTCTTTGGTCACCTCCTCAAAAAACTCTAAGGTTTGTGAGGCACGACCTACCCTTCACAAAACTGTGCTGACTATCCCTAATCAATTTATTTCTCTCTAGAGAACATGTCAACTTCTGCTCAGGTCTTGTTCTTTCCACATCACATGCCCTTTAGTAACTCACTCAAGTGGCTTCTCTGAATGTGTGAGCCTGTAACCATGTTGTCAAGCAGCCTTTTTGGGATTAAAGATGTTAGTTTTAAATGGAAAAGCTCCAGGAGGAATTCTTGCCATTTTTCCAGGCTAGCCTCAAATTCCCATTGCCTTTACTTTGACCACTAGATGCAGCTAGCCACATTCATAATGGAATCTTCATATTGCTTACCAGCCTCTCACCCACCAAGGAGAGCAAAGTAATAATTCCAATTAGAAGATTGCACTTTGGAGTTGCAGCATAAGTGACTACATGCAGTTTCATTACATCTAATACATCTAACCATTTTCTCTGGGTGAAGGGAAGCATGAATATGTAAAAACTCGCATTCTAATCAATATTCTGTAAACTGTGTGTGCCTTTATATGCCCTGCTTGTGATCAGAACTCTCCACTCGCCTGACGAAGGAATCGCATTTCTGCAAACTAGTAGCATTTGCTACCAGATAAACCTGTTGGACTTTAACCTGGTGTTATAAGATTTATTACTGTGGGAAAATCAGACAGAGGATCTCATTATTTTTTTCTCTATCTATAGTTCTGGATTATTTGTGAACTATTAATAACATCAAGAAATGCTACTGGCAGCACGTGTAACTACAAAAAAGCAAACCACATCTGGGTAGCATAAGGTGATTGGGTTTCCCAGGTTTTACAGTTCAAAGCTTCTATCCCATCATCAGAGATGGGTATTGAGCAGAGACACTTCGTAAAAGTGTATTTTATCATTGTTGCAAGTCAGCTTACGTTAACACTGCAAAGAAGTTACTGTGAAAATCCTGTACTCGCTACAAACCGGCACCTGTTTGGGTCCACTAAGGGAGAATTTGACATGGCCAACCAGCACGTCTTTCAGACTGTGGGAGAAAGCGGAGCACCCGGAGGAAATTTACGCAGACACACGGAGAACGTGCAAACTCCACACAGACAATGACCCAAGCTATGAATTGAACCTGGGCCCCTGGCATTGAGAGACAGCAGTGCTAACCACTGTGCCACTGTTCTGGGTGTAGGAAAGTGTTTCAGATGAGTTAACCTGATCTAAGCATAAACACTATTATTATTCATCTTAAGTTAACTATCTTTCCATTTAGTCTAACCTACTAGCATTGAGGAGACTCAAGAAACCTGTCTGAAACTGAGCTGAAAAAAATCCTGATGAACTGTTTAGCATTAATGGATCTCATTTCGAGGAAAGCGGTAATATGGAGAAGTAAATGTAGAGGATTGTTTATGGTCACTGAAAGGGTTTTGAAGAGGTTGGTAAGTAATTTGTTCAGAGGCTATGAAATAAACACATTTAGATTATTTCCTGAAAAATACGTATTTTTCTTAACCACTGAATATAAATTATATAATTGACAGTACAACAGAAGGTAAGTCATAGAAGCAGTTGAAAATGGTTGAACTGAGGAATTTCTGCAGCAGGAATTTCTGTTGTTGAGGCAAACTCACTGGGGTCTTTTAAAAGACTTTTGGATGAGTATATGGAAAAGAATAGGATAGGGGGTTATAGATAGGTCTGTGGATTGGTAGATGTGATCGGTGCAACTCGTGGGCCGAAGGGCCTGTTTGTGCTGCAGTGTTCTATGTTCTATATGCTCAAACCTGAAGATGAGATGATTGGCCCCCAACAACTGCACTCATCTCTCCTTGCTTCAGTGGAGGGTTTTCACCTCTCGATCCCCATTGACTTTAGTTTAACTTGGACTCTTCGATACCAACTATTGTTGTCTTCGTGCCGGGGCAGTCATTCACACACCTGAGATTCAGCTCTTGGTGTGATGCCCCCGTTTGAAATAATGATGTCCAGAGCTGAGTAGTCCTCAGAACTCCAGTTGAACTTTGAAAAGCCTATTGGTGTTAGTTATTCAGCCACTTGCTTAAGTTTGATTGAGAGCAATGAACTGTGGCAGGCAGATTCCATGTTGAGAATTCACATGACCAGTATTTCCCCAATCTCTTGTTAGCCTGTCATCCTGGGGATAAATGTACCCAAGGATTGTACTAGAGTAGTCAGGGACTTGGCTGAAGTGAAAATGACTGTCAGGCTATTGCTTAAACCATCCATGGGAGAATTCCTCATGTTAGTGAGGAGGACTTTGCAGGATTGACTTGAAGGATGTCCCTTTGTAATGCCCTATCTTATCAATACTTTGACATTTAATGGCTTTATTACTGAGTATCCCAACGATCAATATCCTGCAGGTTATCATTGACCAGAAACTGAACTGGACTAGCCATATAAATACTGTGGCTATAAGAGCAGATTAAGAGCCTGGGAATTCTGCAGAGCATAACTCCCCTCATGACATCTCAAACCTTGTCCACCATCTGCAAGGCACAAGTCAGGAATGTGATGAAGTACTCTCCCCTTGTCTCGCTGTGTGCAGCTCCAGCAACACTTAAGAAGTTTGACACCATCCAAGACACAGTTGAATGCTTAATTAGTATCCATTCCACAAATATTCACTCCCTCTACCATCAACAGACACTGGTAGCCATGTGTATCATCTACAAGATGCACTGCAGCAACTCACCAAGGCTCTTTGGATAGCGCATTCCAAACCTGTGACTTCTACCACCTAGAAGGGAAGGGCAGCAAACACCTTAAGTAAAGTTTATTTATTAGTCACAAGTAAGGCTTACGTTAACACTGCGATGAATTTACTGTGAAATTTCTCTAGTCACCACACTTTGGCGCCTTTTGGGTCAATGCACCTCAATAGCACGTCTTTCAGAATATGGGAGGAAACTGGAGTATCTAGAGAAAATCCATGTAGACACAGTGAACTTGCAGTTTCCATGCAGACACTGACCCAAGCCGAGAATTGAACCCAGGTCTCTGGCTCTGTGAGGCAGCAATGCTAACCACTGTGCCACCATGAAGCCTGCTGGGAAAACTACTACTTGGCTCCCTTGCAAATCACTCAGTCTCTTGACTTGGGAGTATATTACCGTTCCTTCACTGTCTCTGAGTCAAAATCCTGGAACTCACTCCCTAACAGAACTGTGGATGTACCTGCACTGCAGCAGTTTGAGGC
Organism: Sphyrna mokarran; assembly: GCA_024679065.1. Lineage (NCBI taxonomy): Eukaryota > Metazoa > Chordata > Chondrichthyes > Carcharhiniformes > Carcharhinidae > Sphyrna > Sphyrna mokarran. The sequence goes on from JAGIQG010000002.1 coordinate 11,998,637, forward strand.
ACTCCCCATCACCTTCTCTAGCAATTAAGGGTCAAGAATAAATGCTGGCCTAACCAGTAAAACACCATATTGTGAATAAAAAATGCCTAGAGTGCAACCAAGTAACCCAGATTTTTTCCCATTGCTTATAAATTTGATTTAACCGGAACTTGCCAATTAAATTAACTGACACTTCAGAAACCAGTTAATATGCAACCATATTGATGTGGGTCTGGCGTCACAAAAAGAAGTGCCTTTCACAATCTCGGGATGCTCCTAAGCACCTTATGAAGTGCTATCAAAGTGTAGTTAGTCAGATGTTAGGTCAGATCAGGATGGAAAGCTTCCTTTAAGAACATAAGAAATATGTTTCCTTTCCAGGAGGGCATTAGTAAACCAGTTTAATTTTTCCACAACTTTTGACAGTTTCACAGTCAGTTCCAATATCAGCTTTTTCTTCAAGATTTGCTTAAACACCAAATTCCGATTCTCCTACTGCCATGGTAGAATTTGAACTTGTGTTTTGCATCACTAGCCCAGTAACAACCAGTATTACCATGTATCCCAAACTCCTAGAAGGTGGTGATGGTCTGGGAAGTCCTGCTTATTGTGGGGGGATAGGTGATACAGGTAAGTTGCATCACGTCCTTTAAAAAGTACCTCGATGAGCACCTGGCACATTGTAACATTCGGAGTTATGGACAAGTGCTAACAGATGGGATTAGATAGGAATTCAGGTGTTTCTCACGTGTCACTGCAGACTCAATGGGCCTAGGGGCCTGTTCTGCACGGTATAACACTATGCATGCTCATTACGAGAAGAGACAGCTAGCCCACTTTATGTTGCACATGTGGTGGCCACATTTCACTCCTGGGTCCTAGCTACAGTCATTACCCATTCCCATGTTGTTCAGGTATTCCCCAGACCCAAGTTTGATCAAAGTTGATACTTCAACATGACGCTAGAGCATGCTGCTTTGCCTTTTTGTGTGCGTAGAATTATTTGAAGAATCATCATTATTTCAGCCAATATTTATCCATAACCGAAAAGGCAACATTTAATTCAGTGTTATTTGTAGGATTGTGCGAAAATTGGAACAGATTCCCTAGGGTGATGGAGGAAGCAGATTGTGTTAATTCTTTTAAATGCAAATTAGGATTCTTTCAGAAAAGAACATTTTGAGATTCAGTACATGAGTAATTAGAATCAAGATGTGGCAAGTGTAGCATGATTAAAAGGATTAAGTAATTTTGGATCTGTGATTCCCAAAGCTTTCTATCACTGCAGGTTTTCCTCTCTTTCTATCTGGTTTGTTAACTAATTGATAGAGATTTATTATCATTAATAATCAGTAACTCCATTATTGTCTCTAGTGACCAGAGGGATGGTAGAAGGCAATCTAAAGTACTCTTATGTTGCCTGCAATTTCTGACTACAAAAGAACACCCAGCAAAAATAATTCAATCGCTATGTCATGCTTTGAGGTATCCTGAGGACGTAACCAGTTTGTTAACCTCATTTTTTTCATCAATTAACAAGTGCTTCTTCCTGCCTTTTCTTTTAAAAGATGTGTTTTACTAGAAAATAATGATTAATTAAGGCTTTGAGACTTGACAACATTTCTTCAAAGACTAGTTGTGAATACAAATCTGGAGGATTTGAAATCCTCTGTACCCCACTGATATTTCAGCTTGGAGATTGCTCACTCGCCTGTGTTTCTGCTGTGTAGTTCAGGGAGGATGACTTGTACCTCCACTGTTCTCTGGCATCATGGCAGTTGTTATCCAAAATGCCTCAAAGCGTCTGTAGAATCAAGTTGTGATGATCTCTGCGAGTTTGCCATCATTTAGTTTGCACCCATTCACTAGCAAGCATACAGAAAACTGTCTTGCCAATAATTTATTTACAGTAGCGTTATTAATGCTGTGTTTATGTTTTGGGAATATGTATGTTCCTCCTTGCGAAAACATTCACGTATAACAAGGTCAGGATTTATAGCTTGCTTGACACTGCGCAATTTAATCCCCTGGAATGAATTTTCATGTGGCTGTGCTGACTAATCACATTTAATATTCAATTAAATATTGTAATGAGCAAAATGTTAAAGGATCAATTTACCTGGTCTTGCTGGCTGGGTAGATTATGGCTCTGGAAATGCAGACTAACACACTCTTGGTTCAGTCATTTAGATTTTGATGCGTAAGAGACTGCCAATTTAACTGCAGTGTGAAAATCACCGCTCAGATGTATTTTTAGAGTTTAGGTCAGCAGTGATTAGTGCATCGCTCAAAACTGTGCTGTGTTGCGGCTTTCTGTATAACCATGTACCTATTCAGTCTGTAACTTATTAATGTTGAACTCAGCAAGACCTGGCCCTGAGTACTTCAGTACAAAAGTATTCTAGTGATGCAGGCCAAATGTATGCATTTAATGCATTAACCTGTGCAGATTTTTGATTTAAATGTCAGAATTATCTCTCTGGGTGTGTGGAGTAAGTGATAAATTTTAAGTGACAGTAAGCTGAGAAAATAATGTTGTCAGCACATTTAATCAAGAATGCAGGATATCTGCTTGAGTATTGCTCTGCTTCATTAACACATGACCTACGGTGCTGTTGATGCTGATCAAAGGTATATTTGAGCTGCATATGTTTCACTTTTAACCCCCTCCCCCAGAAAATGAGCTGATCTGCAATTTTTCTTCTTCTTTCAGTGGGCCGCATTGTCTTTGAATTATTTTCAGATGTCTGCCCCAAGACCTGTAAGAATTTCCTCTTTCTCTGCACAGGTATGTAAATGAAGGTACATTCTTTAAGACACACAACAAAGTTAGCATTTTTGAGCTGCTGAAAGAGAAATGAGTTGGTTTCACACTTGAACACAGAACAATAAAATAAATCATGTAAAATAAATGGGGAAAGCAAAAATAATTTGAGAAAAGCTGGGTTGGCAAATCCAGCTTAAAACTTTTCATTGGAACCTGTAATCCAGTTTTGATGAAACGTTGGCTTTTTCCTTTGTACGTGCTATCAGAATTGATAACATTTCAGCATTTTCTATAATAGTTTTTCTTCTGGAACAGAACAAGGAGCAATAATCTTTGTCCTAGTTGGTTTCACTTAGTCAGTTTGGAAGTTCTAGCTTGCTGGCTTACTTGTGGCTCCCATCATTGGTGGTTTTTGTTATTTGGTGGGAACGATGCAAGCTAAGCTTTGTGGGAGCAAATGTGTCTGCCAGCTGATTTTTTTTTCCCCCTCTTCCACTGCAGAATGCTCCATCTAGTGGTCTGGATGAGTAGCTATGAAATCCTGCCTTCACAGTAGTTCAATTAACATGTTGGTTCCATCTCCATTTTCTAACCATTTAAGTGTTTTGGCTTTCTGTTACAAAAGGCATTCGGTTGCCATTTCAACCTTTTTAACTAGGGCACATTAGGCTACACGTTTTTGTATGTGTTAAGAACAATAACAGTAGAGCTCAGGAACAGACGCTTCAGCACACCAAGCCTGCGCTGACACATGATACCTTTCCAAAATAGATCTTTTGTCTCCACGTGGTCTTTATCCTTCTATTCTCTGCCTCTTCATGTATCTGTCAAGATTCCTCTGAAATACTGCTATTATACCACCACCTCTGGCAATGCATTCCAGGCACAACATCCTCTGTGTCAAAACATAAGAACATAAGAAATAGGAGCAGGAGTAGGCCATTCAGCCCCTCGAGCCTGCCCCGTCATTCAATAAGATCATGGCTGATCTGTAGTGTTTCAGTACCACTTTCCTGCTTTCTCCCCGTAATCCTTGTCAGTCAAAACCTATCCACTCTTGACTAAAATATATTCAGCGAGGAAGCCTCCACCACTTCAACAGACAGAGAATTCCAAAGAATCACCACCCTTTGCATGAAGAAATTCCTCCCCAAACAAAACTTGGTTCTCACATCTCCTTCCCCCTTTCACCTTAAACCTACGTCCCCTAGTAATTGACAGTTCTACCTGAGGAAAAAGACTCCAACTATCCATTTTATCCATGTCTCTCATAATTTTATTAACTTCTATCTCTGATGTTCAAATGATTACAACTAAGTTTGTTCAATCTCTCCTCATAGTTAATACTCGCCAAACCAGGCAACATTCTGGAAAACCTTTTCTATACCCTTTCTAAAACCTCTGTCTTTCTGAAAGTGTGGCAACCAGAACTGTATGCAGTATTTCAAATGTGGCCCAACTAAAGTTCTATACAGCTCCAATATGACTTGTCAGTTTTTAATACTCTATGACCCAACCGATGAAGGCAAGTATGCCTTGTTGACCAGCTTATTCATTTGTGTTGCCACTTTCAAGGAACTGTGGACTTGTACGCCTAGATTTCTGTGTATGTTAATGCTTCTAAGGGTTCTGCCATTTACTGTGTACTTCAGTCCTTCACTAGACCTTCCAAAAAGCATCATCACCTTGCATTTGTCCGGATTAAACTTCATCTGCTAATTCTCAGCCCAGGTCTTCAGCCAATCTATGTCTTGCTGTACCCTCTGGCAGTTCTCACTAGCTGCACTCCTTTGTTATTGCACTTCATTACAAGGGAGATGCTGTAAGCTCGCAACAGATCAATAGATTGACCGAACTCTTTCAGCTGCTGATCAAACAACGTCTAGAATTGTCTGATTTCGGAAACTCTGACAACTGCCATTTTCTAAGTTTCACGTGTATTAATTTGCAGATAAAATTGTTTAATTTCACAATGGATGTCAGGAATTTTACTGTAATGAGCTCAAAGTTGTGAAACTATACCTGGAAGAATTAAATCTTGCCTGCGTAGCATTCTGGAGTTCTGTGAAAATTCCAACTTTTGATCTTGGGTCAGATGGAAGGTCATTGCTGAGCAGCTGAAGATATTTGGGCCCAGGGCACCAACCTGAGAAACACCTGCAGCAATGATTGGCAACAGCAAAAAATAGGAACTTCATGATGTGTGTATGCCTAGAAGGGCTCTCCATTTATATGATTAGCCCTTTACATTGGCCTATTGAATAGACAAGGTATCACAAGGTTGCCTGCAGAGAAATACTGAGGATCAGATCCTGAACAATGGTGGAGAAGTTAGGAGAGTTGACTGGCTAAGTCACAAAGATGAGACCAATAACATTTTAAAGATTAAGAAATTCCAATAATACCAAAGAGAACTATTGAACAAGATTTGACTTTTTGAAACTGTATTAAAATCCATATATAAAATAAATTAACAAGCCAAGTATATTTCAAACAGAGAGGTAACATACACTTCAATCAATACAACACATATATCCCTTGAGTGGTTATAAGCACTCGCATTACTTCCCACACACCTGTGACATCAGGTGAATCACAGTCTACAGATCTTGGCCTCCACTACATAGGGTCTCTTACCTCCCACTCAATTGTTTCAGCCATTGAGTCACTTTCACAAGCAGCAATATTTCAGCCTAAATCCCTGGATATGGTTATCATGCACATCTGCGAGCCCTCTGTCACTTTGCTTATGACAGTCCTGATGGTATGGAATGAACTGATTTCTCTTAAATGGTTTGTTTGGCTCTAACAGCACTTCGTATTTGCAGCTATATATCCTTTCCAATCGTTCAACGTACATGTATTCACGCAGGTAAATGTAGTTGTGGAGAACACTGGGATACATGGTTGCAAACTGGAAAGTATTGAAGTAGATGGGGAGGATGTGCTAGATATTCTTGAGGGTTTGAAGTTAGATGAGTCCCCTGGGCCGGACAGGATTTACCCTAGGATTCTCTGGGAGGCGAGAGAGGCAATTGCAGAGCCTCTGGCTCTGATCTTCAGGTCGTCGTTGGTTACGGGTATAGCGCTGGAAGACTGGAGGATAGCGAATGTGGTCCCGTTGTTCAAGAAGGGGAATAGAGACTTTCCGGGCAATTATAGACTGGTGAGTCTTACTTCTGTTGTGGGCAAAGTATTGGAAAGAATTATTAGGGATAGGATTTATAGTTATTTAGAGAGAAACAAATTGATTGGGGATAGTCAGCATGGTTTTGTGAAAGGTAGGTCGTGCCTTACTAACCTTATTGAGTTTTTTGAAAAAGTGACCAAAGAGGTGGATGGGGGTAAGGCAGTTGATGTGGTATATATGGACTTTAGTAAGGCGTTCGATAAGGTGCCCCATGGAAGGCTTCTGCAGAAAATGCAGATGTATGGGATTGAGGGTGATTTAGCTAATTGGATTAGGAATTGGCTAGCTGATAGAAGACAGAGGGTGGTGGTTGATGGAAAATATTCATCGTGGAGTTCGGTTACAAGTGGTGTACCTCAGGGATCTGTTTTGGGGCCCCTGCTGTTTGTAATTTTTATAAATGATCTGGATGAGGGTATTGAAGGATGGATTAGTAAATTTGCGGATGACACCAAAGTCGGAGGAGCGGTAGATAGTGAAGAGGAGTGTTATAGTTTGCAGAGAGACTTGGACAAATTGCAGAGCTGGGCCGAGAGGTGGCAAATGGAGTTTAATGTGGAAAAGTGTGAGGTAATGCACTTTGGCAGGAATAATAAATGTGTAGAGTATAGGGCTAATGGTAGGATTCTTAATAGTGTTGATGAACAGAGGGATCTTGGTGTATATGTGCATAGATCCCTGAAAGTAGGCAGTCAAGTCGATAAGGTTGTTAAGAAGGCATATGGAGTCTTAGCTTTTATTGGTAGGGGGATTGAATTTCGGAGCCGCAACGTCATGTTGCAACTGTAAAAAACTCTAGTGCGGCCGCACTTGGAGTATTGTGTGCAGTTCTGGTCCCCACATTATAAGAAAGATGTGGAGGCATTGGAGAGGGTACAGAGGAGGTTTACCAGGATGTTGCCTGGTATGGAGGGCAGGTCTTATGAAGAGAGGCTGAGGGATTTGATGTTGTTTTTGTTAGAAAGAAGGTGGCTAAGAGGAGACCTTATTGAAACATACAAGATGATTATTGGTTTAGATAGGGTGGACAGTGATAGCCTATTTTCCTAGGATGGTGAAAGCTAGCACGAGGGGACATAGCTTTAAATTAAGGGGTGGTAGTTATAGGACGGATGTCAGAGGTAGGTTCTTTACCCAGAGGGTGGTAAGGGTATGGAATGCCCTGCCTGCTGCAGTTGTAGATGCGCCAAGTTTGGTGGCGTTTGAGGTTAGTAGATAATTTTATGGACGAAAAGGGAATGATTTAGGTTAGAGATTCATTGCTTTTTCTTAATTGGTCGGCGCAATATCGAGGGCCGAAGGGCCTGTTCTGCACTGTAATGTTCTATGTTAATTTAGTACCTACTTCACCATGGAGATTTGTTCAAAAGCTGTCAAACAAAAAACTGCTCCATTTGGAGAGAGCTTTGTTGTTTTTCTCTCTCAAATTCTATGTTCTCAGCCTCCCAACTTAAAACGTAGGCTCACCCAACCCTGCAGTTAGTTTTCTATTTACCGTTTGTTTCTTACTGCTCATCCTCACAGAAACCTCAGATGACGTGGACGTTTCTTGAAACCTAATGATGTCATGATAAAGAAATGAATTAACCTTTCAGAACGCTGGCCAGTTCAGCCTGATTTTAAAGGAACCATCACACAAAAAGAAGTGTATGCTTTTCTGAAAAGATATGGGTCATCACAGAAGGCTGAGAGGTAGAGAAGTAAAAAAGACATCGAGGGGATACCAGTCACTTGAAACAAGGTGCCTGAGACCCCATCACTGATGATTAGAAGATTGGTTATGGAGGGCAATATAGTAGGTAACTGGTTCTATTGAAAAGCTACTTTTTAATTTTTGCTCATCTCTTCCTGGTTACTGAAGAGTTCATTCTCAAACTGGAACCCCAGTACCCAGGTAGCTCTATGGGGAAGGGATGTGAACTCATCAGATGTCTGTCTTGCTAGTACCAAGCATTCGATTGACTGACATGTTGTTTCTGCCATGGTGAATTGTGCCGAAAGGGTTTTGTTTAAAATCCTGTGTGTTATCTAGTGGTAACACATGCTGTTCTGTTAGAACGTCAATGGTGTATTCTGGATGGGAAGAGATCCCGAGTGTGTCAATACTTGTAGGCAAGTGTCCCAGTGCTTTGTGAAGGGCCCTGGATCCTGTGTTTATTTCAAGTTTATTTATTAGTGTCACAAATAGGCTTACATTAACACTGCAATGAAGTAACTGTGAGAATCCCCTAATCGCCACACTTAGGTGCCTGGTCAGGTACACTGAGGGAGAATTTAACGTGGCCAATATACCTAATCAGCACATCTTTCAGAGTGTGGGAGGAAACCGGAGCACTTGGAAGAAACCCACGCACACACGAGGAGAACGTGTAAACTCCATACAGTGACCCCAGCCAGGAATCGAACCCGGGTCCCTGGCGTTGTGTGGCAGCAGAGCTAATGTGTTGCCTGTATGTATATATTTGCAAAGGGACCTTACTAGAGCTGCAGTATTTGGAGCGGGTTTGAGCGGAATGTTATTATTTGGAGGGCTTTTCCCATTCAAAACTGTATGAAACCTACTTGGTATGCAACTGTACGCATCCTGTTTTGTATATACTAACATTGCTTTGTCTCCCACAGGTGAAAAAGGATTAGGAAAAAAAACTCGAAAGCAGCTTTGTTATAAGGGCTCCACTTTCCACCGTATTGTAAAAGAATTTATGGTCCAAGGTGGTGACTTCAGTGAAGGTGGGAAAAACATGATTTGCAATATATTAGTTCAGCTGAAGTGGTATCAAGGCTGCAATCATTGTAATGTAGACTGAGTATTTCCTAAAGTTTCTATGATTTAGCCATTTGTATATTTTAGCTATTGTAAAATAACTAAAAACGTGTCTGGAAGAGGCAAGCAGCCTTGTTTTTGTAACTGCCATCTGAATGTGAGCTGTCATTGAGTACGGATTGCTGCACTGATACAGTTGAACACTCTGCTCCCATTGAGATTGCTCTGTGTCTGGTGACAAGCAGGCAGCACAATCATGCATGTTTGTGGATCATGCACGTGCATCACAACATCTAGCAAGAAGGATAGCAATCAGCGTTGGAACTTGTTGTGTATTCTTTCATTTTCCCCTCCTTAGTCTGCAAACACCACCAGCTACTGCCCTGGCTATGAGTGAAAACAGGGGATCTAAATTTTTTTTTTGTGTGGGATGTAGGTATCACTGGCTAGGCCAGTATTTATTGCCCATCACATTGCTTAAACTGAGTGGCTTTCAGATGGCATTTCTGTGAGTCTGATGTTACATGTAGGCCAAACCAGATAATGATGGTAGATTTCGTTCCCTAAAGGGCATTAATGAACCAGATGGGTTTTTACACCTATCGATAATGGTCATCATTTTGACTTCTAATTCAAGATTTTTATTGAATACCTGGTCTCTGCATTACTAGTCCAGTGACAATATAACTATGTCACTGCTTCCCCAGACCCAGAACATGGATCCTTCCTGTTCTATACCTCAGTACTATTCTTGCTTGAATAGAAAACTTCCCTCAATTAAAGTCACAGTACATTGGGAACATTTTTCTGCCCAGTAGATTAGAAAACCACATGTAATGAATGACTAAGGATGCCGTTTGTAATAGGTTTAAATTTTGCGTAGCTCTGCTTTGCTCTTCAATTTTATTCTCATTCTCCCACCTTTCCACTTAAAGTAGATCTTGTAGAATCCTACACTGCAGTTTCTCCCTGTCATGCCCATGCTGGCTTTTTGAAAGAGCTATCCAATTAGTCCCTCAAAACTGTACTTTTCCCCCATAGAACCTGCAAAAAATTGTCTTTCCAAGTATTTAACCAGTTTTCTTTAGAAGCTACTGTTGAATCTGTTTTCACCATTCTTTCAAGCAGATCAGATTTCAGATTATAACCTGCTCTTTTTCTTAAAAAGATGCCATTTATCTTTGCTGTATCAATTGTTTTAAATCTGTCTTCTGATACTCAAACCTTCTGCCAATTTCTTCCTATCAAAACCCTTCATCACATTGCACATCTGTATTCAGTATCCTGTGAACTTTCTTTATTCCAAGTGGAACAATCCCAACTACTTCCTCTTCCTTGGTAACTATCACTGCATTCTCACTAAAGCTTTTGATATCCTTCCAAAGATGATGTGTCCATAGTTAGACACATGAATTCAACAGAGGCCTCATTAGTGGTTTATAAATGTGTAACTTCCTTGTGTTTTTATATGCTTATGTGCCTACTCATAAAACCAAGGATCCCTTATGCTTTTTTCAAACACTTATTCTACTAGCTTCAAAGATTTGTGAATGTGAATGCCCCCATCTCTCTCCTTTTCTTTATGTTGTACAATGTATTACTTGATCACGTCAAATTTTTTCATTTTCCTCAATAGAATTAAAGAATTGAATCTTGTTATTATCAATGGTGATCTCATTGAACAATGTACATATTTTCACTTGCTTAATATGTTGACAACATTGAAAGCTATTTGAAAAATGACAAGTTTGCTCATTTTTATTATTTATGCAGTAGGCTTTATTTAAATTGATATGCTTATTATGTGCTTAGGAAAAGAAAGGGAAGATGCTACATTTTCCATTGGTGATGGAGTTCGGTCTTTGGAGGAGGGGTGGTTGCTGGTATCTAACAGTACTTCAGTAGAGTACATCAACAGTCTTGTTCATGTAATTCTCTCAAACTTCCTACTTCAGCTAGTACAAGGTGGCAAGATTTGAGAAACACTTTCGATGGTGTACTTTTCTGTAACTGAAGCAAATGGAGAATGCTGGAACCGAAGATCTTGTCCCACTGTCTGGCAGTGAACTGTAAAGCTCATATGAAAGGACATTAGCTGAACCTGATTGCATAATTCCTGCGTAATGTAATTCTTGTTTAATTAATAGTCACTGTGGAGCCTAGTGTTACTTATACACTTGTGGTTCTTAGGTAATGGACGAGGAGGAGAATCTATTTATGGCGGATACTTTGAAGGTAGAGACATCTTTTTAATTTCATTACAAAGCCCAAAATAATCTGTTGATTTACTAAATAGAAGATTCCCTCTAACAATACGTGAATAGCATTGCTTTTAATTCCCTCACCTGTTGCATGTAGCTAGTGCTTGAAATGTTGCATGCACAAAATAGATGCATGAATTTGGGCTAATTGTTTCTTAGTGTGTTCACTGTTAACTACAAAAAAAAGTGAATTATAAAAGGTAAATTATTATGCAGTAAGCTCGCAACTTGCAGCATGGAGGTTAGGCAATTTATTCATGAGAAAACCTATCATCCTGCCTAAAACTTTCAACATATTCTTTTATTTATAGAGAATGTGATCTTTTGCAAAATGAAAAGGTAAGAAAAAAAAGCTAAGTAACACAATTAAAACACACTCCCTTGCACCCTCCCCAGCAACTACCGTTATTGGCAGTGAGTTGATGGAATATATGGTCCAGTTTTCTTTATTGCTTGCAGACTTTAAAGAAAAACAAAAAAACCACACACACACACCCAGACAAATTGAAACCGCTCACCTGGAGCAATTTAGTGCACTGGTTTCAGTACTGGTAATAATCAAGAATTTGAAATCTGTGTTCCTCCTCAACACAATATTTTAGTATAATGCTGCGGTGAGGCCTAAAGCAAGGCTGTTGCTCTGTTGTTGGTGCAATTAGTAAATAAACTTCAGCAACTCTGTGGAGCCTCTCAAAGCTGATCAGCTACTCCTCTCTTGGACAGATGAGAATTTTGTGCTCAAACACGACAGGGAGTTCCTGTTGTCAATGGCAAACAGAGGAAGAGATACCAATGGCTCCCAGTTCTTCATGTGAGTATGACTCTTGGTTATTTTACCAGCATCATATGGTGAAGTGCCATTCATCAGAAAGATGGTTATCCACATAACATCAGTGCCTGCAGATGTTGAGCAGTTTGCATTTTTATCGCATCTAGCACATCATTGGGACGGGATAACACATTACCAATTTTGCATTTCATCAATCATGTTAAGTATAAGTTTTTTTTGTTAACCCCCAATTTTTTTTTTCCCATATGCCTAGAGCATAAAGATGCCAAACAACATTTTTTTTTAACAAAGCCTAAATCTGTAGGAAAAGTCCAAATACTACCCTAATTGTTTCTTAGTTTGTTCACTAATGTGTTGCCTTTGACGAATAAGGGAGCAATTCATGGCGAGAGATTTACTGTATTGGTTACAGCTATCCATTTTTTTTTTGCTTTCCCTGAAAGAAGACAAGAAAAGAGTAGATTCATGGCAATGAATTCATCAAGTTCAACACAGCATAAAGGCTATTGTTCAAATCAGAGACTGCAGCAGAGTATTATGAAACAAATCCCAAAAACTGATAAAATTCCATATATACCTTTAAACATCCGAAATATGCATTTTCAAATGTTTTGAGATTTTAACATTCTTGGCGTGCCGGTACTTATTTTCCTCTATCACTTTTATTTTAATATTTTTTCTTATTAATACACTGCACTCTGCCTCGTTTTAATCTGTATCAGTGCTTATCTGTTTTGCTTCTACACTGTCCTCTGGGCACCTCTGGCAACAATTGATGCTGAAGGTCACTTTTCTAGTCAATCAAGATTTGGGTCTTAACAATTGCCTTAATGATCAGTTCAGCTCTGTGTGCTTAGCAGGCTGTACTAGCAATCTGCCAATGCCTGACGGGGCACTTACAAATGACTTAGCTGCTCTGCCATTTAGTAGGATTGTGGCTGATCTGATTATAGTCTCCATTCCACTTTGCTGTCTGCCCCTCCCCATAACCCTTGACCCATTTGCCCATGTATCATTTTTCTAAACTTGAGTGGGTATAGACTTAACCTATTCAACCCAATCAGATAAATCCTTCATCCCAGGAATAAGTCGAGCAAATCTTTTTTAAGACAGTTGTATCATTTTTCAAATAAGACAGCCAAAGGTCATAGTGCTCTGAGATTATTTGAAATGATACAGTATCTGCCTTCCCAGCAGATCACAGATATAACTTCTGTTGAAGAGGTTCTATTTGCCCATCCTTCTACAGCATCCCACAGCTCCACTCCAATGTTGTGTCTTGAGCAACTCTAAATTTTATCCACTATGGCCCTACTGAGCTTGCATTAGTACAGCACAGGAAAGGCACTTCACAGGAGCATAATCAGACAAAAAATTGGGTCGTGTTAGGACATTTTAGCCAGAGGTAGATTTTACGTGGAATCTTAAGAGTTTCTGGAGGAAGTTGTGGTGTTTAGAACCTAAGTGGTTAAAAAATGGGAGATGCACAAGAGGCCAAATTTGGAATCCGACTGGATTCTTGGAGGCTGGTAGGAATGATGGAGATTATAGAAGGGCAAGGTTATGGGGAAGGATTTGAATGTTAGGATGAAAATTTTAATTATTGGTGGACTAGGAAGAATGTACTGGCCTTGTGAACTTCCTCAGGAATCTTTCCAAAATGAACCCTGGAATGAAGAGCTTATGTGAGGAATGGTTGAGGACACTGGGTCTGTACTCATTAGAGTTTAAAAGGATGAGGGGGGGGGGGAACTGTTAGGCCTGGATAGAGTGGATGTGGAGAGGATATTTTCACTAGTAGGAAAAACTAGAAGCAGAGGGCACGACCTCAGTCTGAAAAGACCATCCTTTCAAATACTTGAGGAGGAATTTCTTCAGCCAGAGAGTGGTGAATCTATGGGACTCTTTGCCATGGAAGACTGTGGAGGCCAGGTCACTATCTATAAAACAGAAATAGGTAGGTTCTTGATTAATAAGGGCATCAGGGGTTATGGGGAAAAGTTAGGAGAATGGGGATGGGAAAAAAAAATTAGCCATGATTGAATGGCGGAGCAGACTCAATGGGCCATGTGGCCTAATTCAGTTCCTATGCCTCTTACGGTCTTAAGTAGCTGATGTAGACCACTGAGCAAAGTTTGGGTTAGGATGCATTCATGCTTTGGGAAAAGCAATACTTAAGATAATTCTGAGTTGGTCAGTGTGAGAAGCTCCATGTTTGGTGTTTGTAGGGTCAAGTGGTCAGATCCAGGGAACAGCATGGAAACTGCAGTTAGTCTTCTAACTTCCTGAAAGGAAATCCTGCTTTTCTGCACCATCCTTTGTTTTACCTACAGTCTCTCACATTTATATAAAAATCAAAGTAGTAACTTAGAGTAATAAAGGAAAAGATCTATTTCTGTCACACTGTTGACAATCTCAGTGCACATAATGGGTAATTAAGTCCTTTTAAGCACAACGTAATTTCTTAAAATATAAGAAACGTGGCAGCTGTTTTGTGCACTATTAATGCAGTGCGGTGGCACAGTGATTAACACCGCTGCCTCAAGCACCAAGGATACAGGTTCAATTTTGGGCTTGGGTCACTGTCTGTGTGGAGTTAGCACGTTCTCCCCGTGTCTGCGTGGGTCACCTCCGGTTTCTCCTACAGTCCAAAGATATGCAGGTTAGGTTGACTGGCCATGCAAAATTGACCCTAGTGTTAGGGGATTAGCAGGGTAAATATGTGGGGTTACAGAAATAGGGCCTGGATGAGATTGTGGTCAGTGCAGACGCAATGGGTTGAACGGCCACCACCTGCATAGTATGGATTCTATGATCTAAAACAAAAGACAAAAACATCATAAGGAGATACTCTATTCCAATACTTTGGTTGAGAGTTAATTATAGGCCAGTACATTAGGGCAAACTCCCCTGCCCTCCTTCATTTCGTGCCATTGAATCTTTTTTTAACCTTCAACTGAGAGGTGAAGACTTTGGTTAGAGTCTCATCTCTCATCTGAATGCTCTCACATAGTGCAGCACTGCCTCAGTAGTATGCCAACATATCAGCCTAGATTTTTATGCTCATGTGCCTTGAGTGGAACTTGACCTGCAGCCTTCTGCCTCCAAAGCAAGAGTGCTACCAATGAGCCAGAGTTGAAATTTGTTAAGCTTAGCTATATCAGCCTGTGCATTTTTACTTCATTTCCTGATAGCGTGAATAATTTGAGATGTGTGACTTCACAAAGCTTCTAATTTCCATTCAAACAATGACTGGCAGTGAGCAGAAAAAGGATCTTAGAACCTCACAGAATAGATTTTCTCCCCATGAATTATAAAGACATCATCTAAATCTACAGATGTACCAATTTTGTTACCACAACACATGACTTTCACTGTGCTAACGTTTTGAATCCTGGGTTATTAAATCTTGGGCAGAGCAATTTAGCTAGTCCTACACTGCAAATATCTAATCAAAGCAGCAAGTAGCCAAATGCTTCTAATCCAGTAACTGCAGCCAGCTTGCAGGAAACTACTGGAAAACTGAGGGTCATTCTGCAGTTTCTTGGCATCCATTAGTTTACAACTGATAGCATAAATGCCACATAAATTGCTGTCTATATTTAACTGGATCACTTCCCATTACTAAGTTAGTGATCTTGATGCTGTTCTTATGAATGCTAACGAGAGAATCTCCTCTTTACTTTATTATTCTTTTGATAAACTCCTATGGTACGCATAATTCAAAATGTAGGAAGATATAATGGAGTTTTCTTTGACTAGAACATGTTATCTAACTGCTATGATCACATACCATCTCCATGCTATGATCGCATCCTACACATCCCTCATCTCTGTTAGTCTAGGTTTTTTTGAAACAGAAGGAGAAGAATTGATCTTAGCTAATGTTCACACACACTCACTTTATTTCAGTAGGTTTTTGTTTGAGTTTCAGCTCCAGAACAACCAGATCACATAGGCATGTCCCCAGACTGGGGTTCTTTGTTACTGGAGATATTTAAAAAGATCTTGTAAAGTCCAGCATTTGTAATAAGGTACAGTAGGTAAAAGCAAATTACTGCAGATGCTGGAATCTGAAACCAAAAGAGAAAATGTTGGAAAATCTCAGTAGGTCTGGCAGCATCTGTAAGGAGAGAAAAGAGAGCTGACGTTTCAAGTCCAGCTGCCCCTTTGTCAAAGCTGAAATTCAGAAGAATTTGTTGCCCATGATGCAGGATTTATAATTGCTTCTGTTGAGAGAGTCTGTTTTTTGTTTCTTTGTTATTTAACAACTCAATTTATATTGATATCCTAGGTATTATGTCCTTCAGAAGTGTGAATATATACTTAGATTTCTTGGGTTGCTAAGTTATGATAGCACTGTTACTGTCTCAGTCTTGGGGATGAAAGGAGAAGGTTCCTCGAGTCTGCTTGGCTATCCAATAGGATCGTGACTGATCGTCCGTCTCATTGTCATTTTCCCATTGTCATTGTGTGCCAGTTTATATTTGGAAGGGTGACCATTGAGAATTGGCGTACTCTTGTGGACTCCTGATCATTTGTATGTACAAGGATACATTTGATTGGCAGAAGATGATTAACTGGCATTTCAAATTTACTACACACACCCACTTAGACCGTTGTAAGTTGACACTTTCTTCACCCCACCCAGCCATCTAGTTTCCTGGGTACAACAAGTAAAGGGAAAAATATAATGCTGTCATCTGCAAGCTTAGTGGTAACACTAGTGCGGTGTCGTTCTGTCATGGATGATATCAAGCTTCATGAATATTATTGGAGCTGCACTCCACTTAGAAAGTGGAAAGTATTCCAGTACATTCCTGATTTGTGCCTTGTAGATGGTGGATAGATGAAAGGCAAATAAGTAGTATGAGGAACAATTGAATTCAAGGAATCTCACACCATTTCACTGTAGTCAGTTCAGACATTAACTCTAAGTATAGACCATAGAACATTACAGCGCAGTACAGGCCCTTCGGCCCTCGATGTTGCGCTGGCCAGCGGACCCTCTAACCTAAACTATTCCAATATCATCCATGTGCTTATCCACCGACCATTTGAATGCCCCCAAAGTAGGCGAGTCCACAACTACTGCAGGCAGGGCATTCCAAGCTCTCACCACCCTCTGTGTAAAGAACCTGCCTCTGACATCCGTCCTATAACTACCACCTCTTAATTTAAAGTTATGTCCCCTCGTGTTGGTCATCACCATCCGAGGAAAAAGGCTCTCACTATCCACCATATCCAGTCCTTTGATCATCTTATACGCCTCAATTAGGTCACCGCGTAACCTTCTTCTCTCTAATGAAAATAACCTCAGGTCCCTCAGCCTTTCCTCATAGGCCTTCCCACCATACCAGGCAACATCCTGGTAAACCTCCTCTGCACCCTTTCCAATGCTTCCACATCTTTCTTATAATGCGGCGATCAGAACTGTATGCAATGCTCCAAGTGCGGCCGCACCAGAGTTTTAGAACATAGAACATTACAGCGCAGAACAGGCCCTTCGGCCTTCGATGAACAAGCAGTGACCCTCTAACCTAAACCATTCCCTTTTCATCCATAAACATATCTACTAACCTCTTAAACGCCACCAAACTTGGCGCATCTACAATTGACGCAGACAAGGCATTCCATACCCTTACCACCCTCTGGGTAAAGAACCTACCTCTGACATCTGTCCTAAAACCACCACCCCTTAATTTAAATCTATGTCCCCTTGTGCTCGCTTTCTCCATCCTAGGAAAAAGGCTATCACTGTCCACCCTATCTAAACCTCTAATCATCTTATATGTTTCAATAATAATTTTTGTACAGTTGTAACATAACCTCAGGGCTCCTAAATTCAATCCCTCTACCAATAAAAGCTAACACACCGTACGCCTTCTTAACAACTTTATCAACCTGGGTGCCAACTTTCAAAGAGCTACGTACTTGTACCCCAAGATCCCTCTGCTCGACAACGCTATTAAGGGTCCTTCCATTAGCCCTATATTTCATATGCCTGTTATTCCTACCAAAGTGAATCACCTCACACTTATCCGTATTGAATTCCATTTGCCACCTCACGGCCCAGCCCTGCAACCTATCTATGTCCCTCTGCAAACTGTAACATCCATCCTCGCTGTCTACAACTCCCCCACTTTGGTATCGTCAGCAAATTTACTAATCCAACCCTCTACACCCTCATCTAGGTCATTTATAAAAATGACAAACAGCAGTGGCCCTAAAACAGATCCTTGAGGTACACCACTTGTAACTGCACTCCAGATTGAATATTTCCCATCAACCACCACCCTCTGTCTTCTATCAGCTAGCCAATTCCTAATCCAAACTGCTAAATCACCTTCAATCCCATGCATCTGCACTTTCTGCAGTAGCCTACCAAGGGGAACCTTATCAAACACTTTGCTAAAATCCATATACACTACATCAACTGCCTTACCCTTATCTACCTCTTTGGTGACCTCCTCAAAAAACTCTAAGGTTTGTGAGGCACGACCTACCCTTCACAAAACCGTGCTGACTATCCCTAATCAATTTATTTCTCTCTAGATGCTTATAAATCCTATCCCTTATAATTCTTTCCAAGACTTTGCCCACAACAGAAGTCAGGCTCACCGGTCTATAATTTCCAGGATGGTCCCTACTCCCCTTTTTGAACAAAGGGACATCATTTGCCATCCTCCAGTCTTCCGGCACTATACCTGTAGCTAACGACGACATGAAGATCAAAGCCAAAGGCTCTGCAATCTCCTCTCTAGCCTCCCAGAGAATCCTAGGGTAAATCCCATCTGGCCCAGGGGACTTATCAATTTTCATACCCTCAAGATTCGCTAACACCTCCTCCTTATGAACCTCAATCCTGCCTAGTCTACAACCTGGTATCGCAGTATTCTCCCCGACAACATTGTCTTTCTCCTGCGTGAATACTGACGAAAAATACTCATTCAGTGTCTCTCCTATCTCCTCAGGCTCCACGCACAACTTCCCACTGCTATCTCTGACTGGCCCTAATCTTGCCCTAACCAATCTTTTATTATTTATATACCTGTAAAAAGCTTTAGGATTCTCCTTAATCCTATCCACCAAAGTCTTCTTGTGTCCTCTTCTAGCTCTCCCTCTTTAGCTCCTTCCTGGCTAATTTATAGCTCTCCAGTGCCCTAACTGAGTCTTCACGTCTCATTATATAAGCCTCCTTCTTCCTCTTCACCAGAGATTCAACTTCCCTAGTACACAATGGTTCCCTCACTCGACCACTTCCTCCCTGCCTGGCAGGTACATATTCACTAAGGACATGCAGAAGCTGTTCCTTAAATATGCTCCACATTTCAGATGTCCCCAGCCCCTGCAATTTCCTGCTCCACCCTATGAACATAGAACATTACAGCACAGAACAGGCCCTTCGGCCTTCGATGTTGCGCCGACCAATATAAAAAGCAATGCCCCTCCAAACTAAACCATTCCCTTCTCTTCCATATACTATGCATCCTAAATCTCTCCTAATAGCCTCATAATTACCTTTCCCCCAGCTATAACTACTGTTATTCGGTATGTGCCCATCCCTTTCCATCACTAAGGTAAACGTAACCGAATTGTGGTCACTATCACCAAAGTGCTCACCCAGTTCCAAGTCTAACACCTGTCTCACATTGTTACAAATCAGAAACGTTTTCTCACTGAATCTAAGTTTGTTCCTTTTAGCACCCTTTAAAAATGAAAGCTAATTGCAGCCTAAAAAATTGTAGAGTCATATTAGGGTGATACGTCCCACCGCAAATCAGAAGTGGGAGTGGAGAGCTGGTGAGGAATCGTGTCGAATTTGCACAGCAATAAACCGTTTGGCCCAACTGATCAATAATGAGTTTTTATCCCATTTGTTTATGGGGCATGGGTGACACTGACGAGGCGAACACCTACTTTCCAGCCCTAATTTCCTTTGAGAAAGTGGTGACCTGGTGTTTTTGAAATGCTGCAGTCCACACACAGTTCCCTGCATCTTTCTTCATTTTGCCATGTCAGCGTATTCCTTTCTATACATTTCTCCCTCATTTGTCTATCCAGCTTTCCTTTAAATGCAAATAGTTTTTCTTTGCACCCAAATTGTAAAATATGTTTTGCTGCTTGCAGTTTCCCAGTGAAGTGATATGTTATGAAAATGCTGAGTCATTTTTTTTCACCCCCCCGTGAGACAAGAAATTCAAATCCATGCCTGCCATCTCCATTATTCAGTGTTTGGATATGTTCATTCTCTGTTGGGTTTGGTTAATATCCCTGATGTTGTTTCACTTTAACTTCCATCTTTCTTGATGAAATGAGATGAATGGCACCTCGCTATATCTTTATTTTGCATCTATCACACTAAGGTAGGTCGTTTTATCACATGCATCTGAACTCATATACATGGCCTTTGTTTTCCTTCTTGTAATGAATTCATTACCAAGAAATATATAAACCCAGGCTTTTAATTAATTGATTAACTTGCATTGAGGGGGGAAAAGTTACATTATTCAGACGTTAAAGCATACCCAGAAGCTAATCTCTAAGGGCTCTAAAATTTCCATTTACTAGTGCCTATAATTGATAGAGGAGTGTTTTGAGTGGACAGTGCCAATGGTGTACTCCTTTGTAGTGCCAAAGGCGTCAATTTTACAAAGATTAGGAAGTTGAAAGGAAAAAGGACCAGTTATATTCATGTATATCATTTACCTTTAATTCCTAATATTCATTTCAGTTTGAAATAGTTGGACTGTATTTTTCCTGGTAGCCATAAAGCATTGCAGGTCACTTGGTCAGAAGTGAGTACATTAAGTTCTCTTGCCTGTTGTGAGTTAGCTCTTGAGTGAAGTTGTATGGATTCCTTTCACAGAAATTGGAATTAATGTCCACGCATTATAGCTGCTATCACGATTGTACAATAGCCTGTAAACTTAAAGTTTGGAGTATTAAATAAGTTGCCTCACCCCATTAATTCGCATTTCAGGGCAAAGTTTTGTGTATTGAAGGTTAATTTGTAACACCTATCCAAGTAGGTGTAAAGAACTAAGATTACAATTAACGGTGCACTATGTCAGGATGTGAATGTGAAAGTAAGAGTATGTGTGTGTGAACCGTTTATATTAAGGATTAAAATGATATCTAATGATTGATCTTTAATTACCTGCTACATTGACAGCAAATTCTTGTTTGATTCGATAGCGTCATTTTGTTAGTTTACTTTCCTATGGCACCGTCATCAAGCTGTTGACCTGTTAAATATTGGCCTGGAACATCTAGTCATAGTTGACCTGCCCATAGCAGCAGTGCAGCAATTAGGCTGAGCCTGCAAATGTGTTTTTTTTTGTAAACATTTGGGTGGTTCCAAAATGGAAATATAGTGAGGATACAACACAATGGCCTACAATTAATTTTAAAATAATTAAAATTTGAATATTATAGGAAATCTGAAGGAAGTATACATAAAATAATGAAGGAAGATCAGGGTGGAAATAGTTTTAGATAGTATATGTTTCAATATAATTGTTATTGGAACAGCTGTATGACAGCAGTATAGTGCTCAAGTCATGTCAACATTTTGACAGATGGTTGAGAAATAGGGCTAAAGGGATGGGTTTAGAATGAACATGTGAACAAGAATTTCTACTAGTATGAAGGATAAATGCAGCAATTGACTATTTGGCCTCTGCCCTCTGTAGCAAAGTTATAGTATGTAGTTTTGTGAAGTGAATTTATTTAAAAGGCTAGTCCAAAACTGCAGAGTAGCATAAACCTACTGGCAATCCTTGAATTATTATGATAGTGGAATCCCCAGAGTGCAGAAGAAGGACTTCTGACTCATTGAAACTGCATATCCAAAAGAGCATCCCATTCAGACCCTTCCCTATCCTCGTAACCCATGCACTTACTGTGGTTAATCCACCTAACATACACATTTTTGAACACTAAGGGGCAACTTAGCATGGCTAGTCCACCTAACCTGCATATCTTTGGACTGAGGGGAAACTGGAGCACACGGAGGAAACCAGCGCAGACACGGGGAGAACGTCACAAAGACAGAGACCCGAGGCCGGATTTGAATCTCGGTCCCTGGCACTGTGAGGCAGCAGTGTTACCATGCTGCCCCTAATATTTCTTCAGTGGTAGAAATTGAAACACAAAATAAATTCTCTATTAACCCTGTGTATAGACATAACTCAGCTACTTGTTCTTAATGGGAATCTATTAGAGATATTTATCCCATCTTTGGCATTGCATATGGATGCATATTTGGAACTCTCCACTCACTGGGATATACCTTATAAATTGTGATTGCAAGCAGTTGTGAGTAGTATTGCATTGTTTTGACATGTTAGAAAGGAATAGTTTGGAGATGTTGCTGAGCTTGACTAAATTTAGAAAACTGAAACCAAAAGCAGTGATGTATCACTTTCTTTCTTGTGTTATTTCAACTGCTTCATGTTATCTGTCTTCATTTATTCTTTCACGGGATGGAGACATCACTGGCCAGGTCAGTGTTTATTGTCCATTGCTAATCGCCCTTGAAAAAATAGTGATAAGCCATTTTCATAAAACAGTGCTGTCTGTCTGGTGTAGGTAACCCACAATGCTGTTAAGGAGGGAGTTCCAGATTTTTGACCCAGTAGTGTTGATATAGCTCCATGTCTGGATAGTAGATGACTGGGAGGAGAACGTGAGATGTTGGTGTTCCCATGCATCTGTTATCCTTCTAGAGATTATGGGTTTGCAAGAGCAAAGGAGAGACTCTTGAGTTGCTGCAATGCATCCTGCAGACGGTACGTACTGCTACTGTGCATCAGGGATGGGCGGAGTGACTGTTTAAGGTGGTGAATGGGGTGCCAGTCAAATGCACTACTTTGTCCTGGATGGTGTCAAGCTTATTGAGTGTTGTTGGAGCTGTACTTACCCAAGCAAGTGAAGAGTATTCATCACATTTCAGCGCCCCAGTATGCTGATTCAGCAATGGTAATGCCATTGAATGTCAAGGAGAGGTGGTTGATTTTTTTTGTAATGGTCATTGTCTAGCACTTGTGTTGTGTGAATGTTGTGTGTCTTATCAGCTGAAACCTGAATATTGCTCCATTATCTACGGAGTAGCAAATGGTGCTGAACATTGTGCAACCATCAGTGAACATCCCCACTTCTGAGCTTATGATGGAGAGAAAATCATTGATGAAGTAGCTGAAGATGTTGGACCTAAGACATTACCCTGAGGAACCTGTGGAACGATGTCTTGAGACTGAGTTGATTGACCTCCAACCACCACAGCCATCTTCCACTATACTAGGTATAATTACAACTAATGGCAAGTCTGCCCCACTTGACTTGCCAGTGCTTCTTGATGCCACTCACTATCTTATACTGCCCTGATATCCAGGATAGTCACTCTCACTTCACCTCAAGTTCAGTTGTTTTATCCATTTTTGGATCAAGGTTGTAGTGAAATCAGGAGCCATTTTCCTTTAGTGGGACCTAAACTGAGCAACAATAAACAACATATTGCTGTGTAACTGCTGCATGACAGCACTCTTGACAGCCCCTTTCTTCACTGGCTTGATGATCAAGAGTAATCTGCTGGGATGGTAATTGGCCAAGTTGGATTTGTCCTGCTTTTTGTGGGCAGATATGGGCATACCTTGGCAATTTTGCAAAATTGCCCAGTAGATGCCTTTCTTGGAGCTGTACTGGAACAGTTTGGCTAGCGACATGGCTTGTTCTGGAGCACGAATCTTCAGTAATGTTGTCAGGTCTTGTAGCCTTTGCAGTATCCAATGCCTTCAGCCATTTTTTGACATCAAGTGGAACGAATCGAATTGTTTGAAGACCTACAACTGTGATGCTATGGCTCTCAAGAGGAGGCAAGATGAATCATCCATTTGGCACTTCTGCCTAACAATGGTTCCAAATACTCCAGCCTTGTCAATTGCACTGATGTGCTGGACTCTGCAGTCATTGAGAATGAGAATATTTGTGGGGTGCCGCCTCCTCCAGTGAGTTGTCCACCAGCATTCGTTGCTGGATGTGACAGGATGCAGAACGTCAATATGATCATTTGGTAGTGGGATCGCTTAGCTCTTATCTGTCACATGTTGCTTCCAATTGTGGCTTCACCAGGTTGATGACTCCCTTTCAAGTATGCCTGGTGCTGCTCCTGGTTCTTGGAACCAGGTTAATCCCCCAGCTTGATGGTAATGGTAAAGTGGGAGATATCCTCTGATTGTGGCAACTACAATTCTGCTGCTACTATCTGAGTCTCCAGTTCCACCCAGCCAGTTCACATATTCCACCACCACAGCCCAGATAGTCCACAATGGTTGGAAGGTTGTTCTTTGAGACTTTTTCTTTAGTTGTGATGGCAAGACTCCTTTAACACAGTCATAGGTATATGCCATTGTTAGCTGCCATTCATTAAAGCTTCAGAGTTAACTGTTAAAGAAAATTGGATATATACTGGAAGAAAAAAATGGCAGAGCCTTTTGAGGCAAGAGTAGGGAAATGAGATAAACTGAATAGTTCTTGTAAGTAGCCACTACAGGCACAAATGGCCTCCTGTGTTGTATTGTTCTTTTATCAATCTCTTAAAGCCATAAGTTTTACCAGACATAATCCAGATGTTTGCAGTCCTGTCGCCCCTTATAATAGTGTGGCAGTCTAGTAGCCAGGCACATGGATGATTTAAGTGTTTTATCATAAGGAACAAATCAGAATTAGCATGTACTCTCCTTTAATTCTCCTGTGTCTGTTTTATCACACCAGCAAGTGGAAAAATACCATTATTTAGCTTATCTTGGAAAGAAATATAAATTGTGAACTGTCATGAAGCTTGTTAATGACTACAAAATCATAACTATCTACCTGACAAGTTAGCTGCAAGATTACTCACTGTTACAATGACCTTTTTTCTCCTTCATGACCATGGGAATTCTTAATAATGCTTATACCTGCAAGTTATATCCTGCCCACGGTTTTAGTTCTCAAATTTCAAGCATATATAGACTAGAGAAAATTCAGGAGATGAATGGGTCATTCAGCCCATCATGCCTGTGTTCGTGGCTCTGTCATTTGTGAATTTTTTCCTGCTGGTGCATCTTGAACCCGTGATTTTAATTTGTTTTCGACTAGCATCCTGTAATAGAGCATTATTTATTACCAAGTGAGAATATTCAGAGACAAGGGCACCACATTTTTCATAGACTGATAAACTGACTGTAATACTAATGAGCTTTTATTCTGTGACTCCTGTGACATGTATGCTCAGTAATAAGGGTATTTGCATCCATTTCAATTTGTTAATCTCCATCAGCACTCTGAGGTAGTGGCCTGTCAGTGTAGCAGTTGAAACCAACACTGTAGACCACAGGCAATATTGTGATATGCATTGAACAAGATGTTTGTTTATGGTGGTGAGGGATCTGCTTCCTGATTCTGCTTTCCAATGAGCTGTTGCCAATCCCACTTCCTAATTAGCTGCAGTGGGCCTCTGTTCTTTCATTTCTTTATTCGCATACTAAAAACTTCAGGAAACAGAAGGAGAAGTTGATTCCATCAGCAAGAGATGAGGATGAAAACAAAAGAGAAGGAAAAATTGATGGGCGGTGGGGAAGTGACTAGCACCATGTAACAGAAGCAGTTGTGATGGAGAGCTAGTGGAGAAGCAGAAGAGCATGCAGGGAGACGGAAAAAGAGTACATCATTTGAAACAATGTGAAACATTCGATGTGTTTCATCAAGCAGAAGTTGAGTAGGAATGAGTAGAATTAAGAATGTTGGTCGAGAGATAAATTGTTTATTGCCAGTCTGCTTCAAACGGAGGCATGGCAGAACAGTTGGGAAAGAGCTAGAGTCTTTGGGTAAGATGCACTTTTGGAAAGTCAATACAGACTCGATGGGCCAAATGGTCTCTTTCTGTACAGTACGTATTCTATGATTCTATAGAATGAATTTAATATTTGGAGCTCTCAGAATGTGATAAAATACCAAGGATTGATCAGTGTTGGGCTACACCAAAACTTGGTATCAGAAAACACCAACTTGAGGGTTTTGTGGGGTATATACATAAATATACTATATATATAAAATGTGTGTGTGTGTGTATTCGGGATGATACAGTGGTTAGCACTGCTGCCTCACAGCACCAGGGAGCCAGGTTCAATTCCTAGCTTGGGTTACTGTCTGTGTGGAGTCTGCATGTTCTCCGTGTGTTTGCATGGGTTTCGTCCAGGTGCTCTGGTTTCCTCCCATAATCCAAAGATGTGCAGGTTAGATGGATTGGCCATGCTAAATTGCCCCTTAGTGTCCAAGATATGTAGATAAGCCACGGTGAGTGGAGAGGGCCTGGATTGGATGCTCTTTTAAAGTCAGTGCAGACTCTACAGATCAAATGGCCTCCTTCTGCACTGTTGGGATTCTATGGTTATATTGGTGTATACGTGGAAGCTTGATGCCAAAAAGTGACTTGGGTATTGGAAGAGGTGAAAGTCAGACGTTTGAGTAATAGGTGGAGAAACCAATCGACAAGTTGTGTTGCTGACGTAGGTTTCCGCAATGTGATGGTGCTTGAAAAGGGCACTGTGGTTGAACAGGTCATGTTAAGAGCTGCAGAGAGGTTAGGGAATTTGAATGCAAGATGACACACTGTGATGAAGTAAATGATAAGCAAGGTTGAGTGCCAATGTCATTCAAACTTTGGAGAGGAACAGAAAATTGAAAACACTAAAGGACAGAAATAGTTGAGTGTAGAATTTTTAGAGAAAGTTGATAGTGGTTTTGAAGGGCATCTGCAGGTCAATACACACACCATACTGATGCTGGTGATTTGTCACAAAATGGCGTCTGTGACAAATCTCATTATGTTCATAACCTATGACAATAATGATTTGCTTCTCTAAATAGGTTAAAAATATCTTTTTTGCAAGGATTTTAACAAATTAAGGATAGTTTATAATTTCCTATAATCATTTTCAAAAAAGCTGTTGCTAGTCCCTACAGGGCTGGCATGATGGCACAGTGGTTAGCACTGCTGCCTCATAATGCTAGGGACTCAGGTTTGCTTCCCAGCTTGGGCCACTGTCTCTGTGGAGTCTGCACGTTCTCCCTGTGTTTACATGGGTTTCTTCCAGGTTCTCTGCTTTCCTGCCACAGTCTAAAAGATGTGTTGGTTAGGTGCATTGGCCATGGTAAATTCTCCCTCCGTGTACCCAAACAGATTTAATAAATCGGTTGGATTTAAACCTGGTGTTGTCAGACTACTTACTGTGTTTACCCCAGTCCAACGCCGGCATCTCTACGTCATACCCAAACAGATGCCAGAGTATGGTGACTAGGGGAATTTCACAATTACTTTGTCACAGTGTGAATGTAAGCCTATTAGTGACTAATAAATAAACTTTACTTTTTACTTTTTAACAGTGTGCATTGTTAATCACAATCCAGAATAAATATTTGTGCCTTTTCACTGAAACACATTCAATAGGCCAAGTTCAAAGCAGCAAGCATTTTATCATGGTTTTCAGAATCTAATTAACTTTAATTGGAAACTTAGTTTGTTCAATATCACTGTTATAAATTAGGGATTTTTTGTATTTGCTGGAATTGAAACACATTGGTCAGTGAATCTACTTTTAATGGCAATGATTTATGTTCAAATCAGTTTAAAATTGCTGTGATATGTGACTTGAATCTGTTGCTAATGGAAATACATGAACAGTAGGGAGAAAATGTCAGCACCACTTTTTCTCATCCACTATATCTGTCATAAACATGGAGGATATAGTTCTCTGGAAATGTCAGAAGTAACAGAACTGCTTTCTCAGTAACTCTTTAAGATTTAGATTTACGTTCTCTTAAAAGATAGCTTGCCACAGTTTTATTTTTCTGCTAGTGTATAGAATAAAAGGCAAGTGATATGAAACTTGTGTGGCATATGCATCTTTATATTCTACAGAGAATGCTATTCTTGGATATCACAAGAACTGTTTGTTTCCCACTTGTTGCTGCATTGAAGATGGCTTATTTAAAACCTTATTTTTCACATGCCAGCTCCCAAGCTGTAGCATGTGGACTTGTAAACTTGTACATCAAACTGATCAGTTGGGCTTCCTCTGTGATTTTTCAGTGCACAGTGAAAATTCCTTTTTAAAATTATGCACAATTTTAAGTGTGAGCTTTTTATGGATTTTTTTTTTGGAAACCGAGAATTATATTTCAAACTCATTAGTTATATCCTGAGTGTGCTATCTGGGAAACTTTTTCTGCTCTGAAGGGAGGGAGCACATTGTTCAGAGCACTGGAATTCAAATGGCATTATGCAGTGAGGAGATGTGAATTTTGAGTATCACTGCCATTCTATCATAAGCCAGAGTAGAAAACTGATGAAGATCAAACTTCATGAAAGGAACCAAACAAACTTTCCTAGAAATGCATTACTTTTTTATATAGTTTAAAAGATAATTAATTTGGAAAAAATATGGAATCTAAGATTATTTAAAATTAATAAAATCCTTAATATTTTGTATTACTTTTCATTGAGTCATTAGTTTTAACATGATGGCCATTTTTGAAACCAAATTATTGTGGTTAAAGTTTGTTTTCTTTTAACTGTTGTTAGATTTCCAAATATTCTAACTGAGCATTTTTAAAACTGATACAAAAGCTTGATTAAACCGAATAGCCAGACAATGGCTCTTAGGTTCATGTGATTGTAGATTACCTGCCAGAGTTACCATTCTTGTAAAGAATCTAACAAAATGTAATTGTAGTATATGTCAGTTCTTCATTTCAACATCGTCCACACATCATATCATGGAAAAATCACCTTGGGCAGTTGTACTTTAAATGATTTTTCAAAGTTGGAACATTGTCTAAGTTGTCATGCCGACTCCTATAAACAGTACTGGCTGCTCCCCCATTCAATCATAGCAAGAATCAGAAGGCATACCTCTGCCTATCTTTCCATGGGCCTTGGTTGTTTTCCTCTTAAGTTTGAAAACAACATAATCATTTCTGGATTTTCCCATTGTTTTGTGGTAAACATGGCAGGTGATGTGGTGATAAGCATATCTGGTACATACAGATGAAAAAGATCCTTAGTGATCTTGTGCAGGCAATATTTGAGGCAAAGAAGTAAGCCAGGGAGGGGAAAAGCTAACTGGTTCTTAATCCTGATGGCCTCGCAATGACTTCCATTAATAGGTGAATTTGTATTAATCTATTGGATGCTTGGACTTCACTGTCATGCCTGTCCTAACAAGTTCCTAAGCATAGATATGAAAAGGACCACAAAAGTGACTGCTGGCACGTATGAACCCATCTCTTGACATGTCATTGTTGCTGGAGAATAGATTTAAATACTCTGCAAGTGCAGTCCCTCAGTCAGTCTTGCTACTGAATCATGTTAGGCTTTGTAATAAATTTGATCCTTGCCTTCTGGCTCGTTAACCTGATAGTAAAACCTTTATCCTAGACCAGGTCGATCATGAGGGTTAGCACAGGAGATTTTAAGCTTCAGCTCCCATACTCGCACCCAAAGCCCTATCTGCCAATATGAGACTTCATTAGTAACAATTCTAGTCAGTGTTAATAAATAGAAAGAAATGATCCTTGGTGGCAAACAGTGCCAAATCCTTCCCTGAGGTAGATGCTGAGAATCATCTTTCCAGTTGCTGTGATGCCTACTACAATGCTCTCTCCGTGTTATTTATATCTCTATCATTTGCTGCGTTGTTGATTGACAGAAGTATCTCTGAGGAAAACCTTTCACATGGTTGAGAATCATCTTGATTCAGACTGCAGTGGTCCCTTAAATTGGATTGAAGGCAATATTTATCCATCCAATTCTTGGACATTCAAGCTAACAGCTAATCCTGAAAATACTATGGATCGCCAATATCTGGGTCAGAGACAGCAGGAAGAAGAGAACAAAGTCACGTATTTGATTGTACTTACAGAGGTCAACCTATCCCCCTTTCTGATATCTTCAGTTCAAGGATTCAAAGTCTCCAAGCAACTGTCTGCATACTTATCTCTGACTTTGTTCCACAGCTTGTTAATCCCAACCTTGGTAGATTTCATCTCAGCTATAGGAGATTTTGAAACAGATGAAAATGACACCTTGGTCCTACACGAGGTAGATAGCAGTTATTTCAATTGGTTCCGACATGACGGCATTTATGCTCAGAATCTAAATGCTCTTCGCTGGCCTGGGAGTCTAAATTGTAAAAAATATGGGTTGGAACATTTAGAACATAAAAGATTAGTCTATTTAGTCCTTTAAAGCTCTTTAATTCTCCTTTGTGCCTAGTTACCTAAAGTCCTAAATATTTTGCCAGTGTGATCTCACTGGCAAGTTCAAGAGTCCAATAAAAGCTTTGGATATAGATTTATACCTGAGGGTGTTCTCATGCCCAATTTATGCTCTTAATGTTTTTAACTTTGGGGAAAAACTTCTAGGGCTTAACAGCCATAATAACAGTAGATGCAACAAGCAAATTTGTAAACGTATTGCCCAGAATTATGCTACATTGATGGACTTAATTGTTTCACAGTTTCTCTTAGACTGCAGGGAAAAAGCCATTTCACAATCTTTTGATGAGTAGGAATCCTGATCACAAGGCACATAATGATGTGGGTGCCCATCAGCGTATTGTTATTAATTCATCCAGAAGAACCCATAGTTTAGAACTTCAAATGTGTTCAGTAGAGATTTTGCCAAAAATTCTTAGGCAAACTGACTTCCCATTTACAGTTTAAATCGGCCTTCCTTTGACAACTTCTTGACCTGGAACCAACACTTATTCTAAACTTGCATTAAGTTCATCACAACCAGTTATTAGGAGTTATATTTCAAGTAGGCCCATTCCAGTACTTATCCAACCTTCAGTGTCTACTCCTGGTCCATTCATCTTGAGAGATTCCAAGTTGCCTTTGTCAGCAAAAATCAGTGATGAAACAGGTTCCAAACTGATTTCAATCATATCAGCTAATGGAGCTCACTGATATGAGCTCAGGATATGATATTGTCATTGGAGAGTTTCCCTGCAACCATGCCTTTAAAATAGATGCCTTCATACAAGCTAGTAGGAAGTATCACAGCACCAGGTGTTGTGAGAGATTTCTTACTGCGTTTACCCCAGTCCAACTCCGCATTTCCACATCATTCATAAAAGACTACAGAGCACAGAAATCTTGAACTCAACCCAGCCAGCCTCCCAAGTGGATTCTAACTTTGAGTGGTACTGCTGACTTTCCACCGGCCTTGTGCTTAAATTGGACAACATGACCTTGGATAAATGGGATGAACACTGATCACATCTGGAGGTGGCATTTATTGTTCCCTGGCCTCAGAAATATGATATGATGACATGAAAGTGGACGACAGCCAGACACCGAATCTGCCGTTGGATATGTTTTTATAGACACAGCTATCTATCAAAAGATTTCCTTCCACTATCAGAGAATGTATCAACTGTTTTTGTTCAACCACAAACAAAGTTGGAGACTGGATGAACTCTTTAATGTAAACAAGTGTTCCTGCAAATTATCCTTCATTAATTTTGGGCAGAAGTAACTGATGTGGGAATTATTCGACTGATTACGTGCAATCCACATTATGGACTGCACCAATTTAATCAGCAACATTTTTGAGGAGCTTCCTCTCATTGTCAAAAGGTAACTTGAGATCTCCAGAATATCACATCTAACTTTACAACCCCCATCATTAATCTTTGACCAGTTGCATTTCCATGACTCTCAACAAATCAAGGACCATTTTATCCAACATTCAGTTACTTACCCATGTAACTCTCAATCCATTCCTAATTGCATACCCATCCAATCCTGTTTTTCAAAAAAATTTATTAATCAACATTGTATTAACAGCTTTAACTGAGAGCCATTTCTGTCGACCATTCCTTTCTTAGGCATTGAAGAAAGAAATATTTTGAGTCTTGACTTGGAAGTTGTGTGTTCTAACCTTTATGCCAAATTAAGTCTTTTGTCTCCATTATCCATTCTTCTTGACTTTCTAAAAATCCAGGCGATCTTTCCTGAATCCTATCCAATATAAAGTCATATGGGATTAAATTTAGGCTGCCAACAATTAAATAACATGTGGCTTTGCTAAAGATTAAATTAACCTCCTTTAGTTTCAGTTCCTTGCAGTACATTCCAGTTCACTATTCCAAAAGAG
This sequence comes from Sphyrna mokarran, assembly GCA_024679065.1. Taxonomy (NCBI): domain Eukaryota; kingdom Metazoa; phylum Chordata; class Chondrichthyes; order Carcharhiniformes; family Carcharhinidae; genus Sphyrna; species Sphyrna mokarran. Next base: position 12,030,591 of record JAGIQG010000002.1, read on the forward strand.
AAAATGCTGGAAAATCTCAGCAGATCTGGCAGCATCTGTAAAGAAAGCAAAGAGCTGATGTTTTGAGTCCATATGGCCTTCTATCAAAGCTTTGACAAAGGGTCATATAGACTGAAAATGTCAGTTCTGTTCTTACACATGCTGCCAGACCTGAAATTTTCCAGCCATGTTGATTTCAGATTCCGGCATCTGCAGTATTTCACTTTTATCCAATTCATTATTTATTTTGTTGATGAATTCTTCACATTGACTGGATCATGTGAATGAAATATCCCTATCCTATTTTTAAAAATCCTTTCAAAGTCATAGAGGGTTGCAGTTGGAAACAAGCCCTTTGGCCCAATTTGTCCATGTCACCCTTTTTTTTAAATCACTAAGCCTGTCATCATTGCCTGTGTTTGGCCCATATCCTTTTGTACCCATCTTACCCATGTAACTATCTAAATACCCTTTAAAAGACAAAATTGTATCTGCCTCTACTACTATTTCTGGCAGCTTGTTCCAGACAATTGCCACCCTCTGTGTGAAAAAAACTGTCCTTCTGGACCCTTTTGTATCTCCCCTCTCACCTTAAACCAATGCCTTCTAGTTTTAGATCCCTCTACCTTTGGGAAAATATGATGACTATCTAACTGATCTATTCCCCTCATTGTATAAAACTCCATAAGGTCACCCTAAGTCTCCTACTGTCCAGGGGAAAAATGTCCCAGTCTATCCAGCCTCTCATAACTCAAACCATCAAGTCCCAGCTTGAATTCAAGTTTCAAGTTCTGCATATTTACACTAATTCTGTACCCAATTCCCACAAATGCGCATAACCTTACATTTAGACTAAAATCTATTGGATTACTCACATCTGCTTAGTTGGCCCTGATTGTACTGGATATTAAAATGGCATTATCATCAAATGTGTTAGAGATGTTCTCATATCTTCTCGGTATCATTAACAAATAGGAAACACGGCCCATACTCAAATGGTATAAACACACAAGCAACAAAAAGCAGGGCCACTAATTAACTGACCACTTTGACCAAGCACCTGTCTAAATCCTTTCATCAGAGTGTTGTGATTTTACAAACTAACTTTCTATTAGAAACACAACCTTCAATTTAGGCAGGTACTTTGTTAATCATTGTATATAGTACCTCCACTCCTCATTGCAGAAAGATGCCTTTTGTTCCCTGTCTATTTTGTTCTTTCGTTTGAATGTGGAAAGTTGCTGCTTTGATGTCCAGTGAGAAGCAAGTTGTTTTTTAGAATAAGACCTTGCTTCCTAAAAATTTACTTTTTATTCTCTTTTGCTTCAGCAGTCTGCACTATTAAGTGAAAGAGGTCTGACTATTAGCATTTAATATCTCGAGTATCTTTAATACCTCAAATTCTTTATGGGGAATTATGTTTTTCCCCACTGTACCCAATTTACTTGTTCACCTGGCATTCTCACAAGGTCAAAGTTTTATTATGAAAAATTGCATTCCTCTCCATTGTTGAATCTGCACACTTCTCTTTCTCTACTGTCCAAGGATTATGAATCATGGCTGCATAATGCCATGACATTACAAAGGGCAAGAAGAGGAACCAGGCAGCAAGAACTGTCACAGCTGGTCCAGGGATTGAACCCATGTCATTGGCATTATTAAGCGCACACAATTAGCTGAGCTAACCAGCATGTTTTTGGGGGCTCTTTAAGCATAAGTTACAATGTTTTACTTGATATTGTGGGCAGACAGGGCTGTGGGCCCCATCCTAGATTCTTCCCAAGGGTTATCTCACATTGTTACCTGAAGCAGAACACATTGCACTTTCATCATAAGAACAGGAGTCCTTTCAGCCTTTTACCCTGTCAAATTTCAAACATTACGATTTGTTCATCGCAGCTTTTGACGGGATTGCCAGCTAAGTTTATGCAACTTACCCTTGTATCTTAATCTTGGTGCCATTCTAATGGAATTAGTACTGCACACCAACCCCCAACAAAAATATCTAAATATCTTCCCTGAACTGAAATCTCCAAAAACAGAATGTAGTACCCAAATCTGGTTTCTGACCATGACCGTATAAAATGGAGCATAATTTCCTTTTTCTCTGATTCCAGTCATTTTGAGATATTAAAAAACAATGTTTAATTTGTCTCTTTGCATCTGTTTGTACATGTAAGCACTCAAATCCCTTTTGTCTTCAAATTTCTAGTTTCTTGCTGTTTAGGAAATACTCTGACTTGTCTTGGGCCCAAACTGGATGACCACACTTGCCCAATTGAATTCTATTTGCTAGCTTAATTAATCTGTCTGTGTCCCCTTTGTAACTTCTTCCTCCCGTCTGCACTACTTAGTGTCATCTAAACTGGAGCTGTATTTTCTATTGCCTTGTCCAGTAGACAGTCTTCATCTCAACCTACTCAATTAGTGTTATCAGGTTCATGTTTCATCAGGTTAAAGTCTCTAGCTTCTCAGTGATTCTGTAACTTCAGTGTATTGGGGTATGATTCATCAAATATTCCTTCCTGCACAATCCTCAACTTGACCATCTTTTCCTAAAAGGTGACAGCAATTGGCAAACTGTTTTACAGGTCATGCCTTTGCCCTGTATAACTACTAAAATTGAAACACTTGGTGAAGACTTCTCAGGAGCTTTAAAGACCCAACTATATGCCATACTTATGAGACTTGGCAAAACAGAATACCATCTCTTCCACCTTTGTTCTTAGTCGCTGTCTGTGTAATTCAAGCCACTTTCTTTTTGGAAGGGCATGTGAGAATTTCTCCCTCTTTATAACTTTGATCCCAGACATTTAACTTCCTTACTTTGCTTGTCTCCGTTGCCTTTCTTTGAGGTGTACCTCACCTTAACTGTTGTCAAGACTCTTGAGTCTTTTCATATTTTTGAAGTTAAACAAGCCCAGCACTGTACTGCCGAAGGTGGTATTTGGTTTTATAAGCCTGCATGAGTTTTCACACAATAAAACTGAGAAGAACATGATGTGCATCGTTTGGCTGCTGAAGTTCCCTTGGGAATGAACCTAAATTATGGACCTTCTGTTGGTTCATTCTTGGAGCACATTCATCATGATAAATTTATGCGATGGATTACAGTAAGTACTGCTAATATTTTATAGCCTTTCTGTTCATTGGCTGCACCAAAAGTCTTGGGCTGTAACCCACAAGTGTATTATAGTTCTGTTTTTAATTACAAAATACAAAACAAGCTCTCAAATTGTGATTGAAATAATATCCTGCGTATAATAGCTCATAAAAATAAGGACTGCAGACTGAGGCACCTAATCACTTTTCTGTTGCACCGTCAACATTGTCCTCCACCTGGCAAGGCCTCGTATCAATTTCAAAGGCTTGTGTCCAGTTATTTATTTTCCTTCAGGTATGAGGAGAAGGATGCAGTTTGTACCCCTTGCACCATGGCCAGCGGCAAACACAAAATTCGTCTCCAATCCTACCTGAAGGCAGTGATCTCACAGCTGGGTTACAGCTATGGTAAGGTTCCACAGGTGCTAACAGCCCTTTGGAACTTCACTCCTGCCAACTGGTCCATGAAAGAATGTTGGTACTGAACCTCTTGAAGAGGGCCACAGTCTGCTTGGCAAGCTGAATGCAGATGTAATGCAGATGCAGATTTTGAGAATGAGGGGTGGGGTGGAGAAAGTGATTCTAGCAGTAGATTTATTTTTAAAAAGCTTGGTTGTGGGAAGAGAAGCGAAAGTAATAAAGACATTAATTTGTAAATTTTGTGTTGAAACTGAACAAAATAACAATCTGAAGAAAAATTTTAGAGCCCTCTATCTACAAGCTTCAAGTACATTTTAATACAAACTTCTATGCATCACATTTGTTTTTTGACTGCTTATAAAACAAAAACTATCCTCTAGTGTTGTGTTGACTTTTGATGTCTTGTGATTTAATGTTATTTGTTTTTAAAAAAAAAGAAAATTGGATTTTTTCTGTCTGGAATGTATTACAATTTTTCTCTTGCCATTTTTGTGTAAAATTTACAGAATCAGTGTTACATCCTGCGCTGCAAAGGTAATGTGCCATTACTCTAAGGCTGTCCTTATTTGCTCAATATGTTGATTTCTCTTGAAAACAAAATGTCTTTGCACTTTCTAAATCATTGTGGAGGGAGGGCAATGGGTCTCATGAAATCAAAAACACTTGTGATTCCTTTAACACCAAACGAGGAGTGAGAAAGGCGAGCGAGAGACAATAGATTTTCCATGAAAACAAAAATGCTCAAAACACTCAGCTCAAGCCACATCTGTGCAAAGAGGTCATAGAATCCCTACAGTGCAGAAGAAGGCCATTCAGCCCATTAAGCTGCACTGACAACAATCCCACCTGTCCCTGTAACCCCATGTATTTACCCTACTGATACCCCTAATATTAATGGACAATTTAGCATGGCAAATCCACTTAACCTGCACATGTTTGGACTGTGCGAGAAAACCAGAGCACTGGATTAACCTTCTAGGCCAAAGATCTAGTGTCCTTTCACCTGTCAGTGACATCAACTCTATCTTCCTCTCTCCACAGATGCTGCCGAATCAGCTGAGTGTTTGCAGCATTCCGGTGTTTAAAGCATTCCAGTGTTTAAAAGCTTATAATTGATACAGTACAGGCAACACTGCTATTAAACGGCTAATGTGGGACAGGAGACAGTTGCTAACCAAAATAAATTTGTCAGCATTCACCTAGACGGTCCACTGGGAAAACCTGGTCTAAAAACAGTAGTTTGGGTTGCTGGCCTTAGCAGAGGCCATTCAGTTAATTTTTTTGGGAACTGCTAGCATTTAAAGATCCAATCAGCTAGTGCAAGACTGGAGTCACGTTAAACCAATCATTAAACTTCAAAGTTATGTCAGGCCTGTGGTGGATTTATCAGAATCCTTAAGAGTCCAATGTAAGACTGGTAACAATCTGGCCCTTTTTAATTCTTTCAGGGGACAGGATGGGGGGGACATTTGTGAGGCCAACATTTATTGCCTATCTCTAATTGTCCTTAAGAGGTGGTGATGAACTGCCTTGAACATGATGCAAGTACGCTTACAATGCTGTTAGGGAGGGAGTTCCAGGATTTCGACTTGTACGTATCACTAAACTAATAGCTTCACTGCGATGGTAATTGGCTTCACTTTGATATTTTAATAGTTGAAATTATTTCAATACGAAGATAAATGGAGAGAAACTTTTCTCTGGTGGTGGTGGTGTCCAAAAATTGAGGACATGAGCTTAAAATTAGGAGGAGGTATCTAGGCATTTCAGGAGATATTTCATCTCACAGGGTAATGGAAATCTGCAACTCTTTCCCAACCAAAATAAAACTTGAGACTGGGTCAATTGATAACTTCGGCCATGAGATTGCCTAATAAAAATCTGTCAATGGTATTAAGAGTAAAGGAATCAAGCAGAAAAGTTACAGTCCAAATACAAATCAGTCACAGATCTAATTGAATGATCAATTTTTTGAGAGGCTGACTGGCCGCCTTTTGTTGCTATGCTTTCAAATATTCTTTCTGCAACGTATCTTATTCAAGGTTTCACAGTTTTATCTATTGTCACCTGGGCACAGACACTTCAATCCAAGAGCATGTTGAAGGCAATTAATAAGGTTTTATTTCCCCCCACCCCATCCCTCAGGTACAGGAGTCACCGATCCATTGAAATTAACAATTACTTTTGTTAAAGGTTTTGATCGGGACTTTGAGTTTCTGTCATCTGCAGCTGCTGAAAGCCATCTAACACTCATATAATTTCAGCCTTTTAAAACTGCTATTGCTAAATCCTGCTGCAATCATGCAAGTTGATAAAAGTACAAACAGTTCTAGAGGAGCCTTCACAAAAGAAGATACTGCGTCTTTAATGCTTAGTACCAGGAATGAAACTTCTGGCCCTAAACTTGATCCTGTTGTAAATTTAACTTTATTTATTGCACTGGAGGAGATTATCATTAGTCATCAAATTGTAACCTTGATTCAGACTTCTGCCCAGTGTTAACCCAAAACATGTATTTGAATAATATTTTCCTTGAATTACTTTGTCTGAACATGAGAACCAGAAAGAAGGGGTAATTTCGCAGCATCCTCTTGCATATGTTCCAAGGAAAAATTAGCTTCTTGTTATAAATGGCTTTCAAAATCAGAAGAGCGTTCCTTCTTCTTGCAGATATAATCTAAAATGTTCCCAGTTGACTTTGGATTAGAGTGTCTGTGACCTACTTTTTCAAATGATAAATACAATTTTAGATGGTGTAACTGGAGTCAATTTTAAGTAATCTAGATGGCACATCCATGTTGTTTAATAGCATAGACTCCAGGGATCATAATTCGTGTCTATTTTCAATATAGCAGAAAGAGCAGCAGTGAAAGTTGCTCTGCAGTAGTTGTTGTTTTCAGGGAGTGTATGGGTGTTAATGAAGGTGATGTTCTAAAGCTCCCCAATCCACTGTTCTGAATGCAAACTCTTGTTTTCATATGAAATTTGTTGTGCATTACTAAAAGCTCTTGTGTCATTCTTGCTTATGGATTCTTTGTTTTTAAAACTCCACAGTGCAGAAGGTTTCTCAATTCTAGATTACTTCCGATACTGTTAGCATCTGGAAATTTCTATAGTCCAATTAATGTCATTTTTCTGCAGTGTGCTCAGGGAAGATTAGTCTTTTGGCCTTGCACCCATTTCAGGTTGCCTGTCCTTTCGATGCACGATGGAACTGTATGCAATCTCCAAAACCCCTTAAAACTGATTCAGTTAATGAATGTGCAGGATGATGGCAACTTTATTTAATCATCAAAACCAGTCAATCAAAAAGAGTAATTGATTCCCTCTGTCTTGCCATTAAGTTTCCAGTGTAGCATTTTACTTTGGAAAGTCCATACTTGAACGCTTGCCATTTTTGGTAATTAATCATGCCCAATTGACTCTCAGCAAATTGAGTGTAATAGTATTTCTTGCTTATCCAGCAGATGGAGCTCCTCTTTGAGCTGCACCATTGTAATGTGAGCAAGCTTACATCGGGGACAGCTGGAGACACTTGTAGATGCAATAATAGTCTTATTTTCAGAAGGTCAAATTAAGTATATAATAGCAAATTTCCATTAATTCCATTGAAGGAATATCTACATCTGCCCAATCTGGTTGTCTTGCTCGTAACTAATACACAGAAATAGATTCATGACAGATATATCGTGGAACCTTCAGTAAATCACCAAAAAGCCAAGTGTGTTTTGTAAGATTGCAAAATGTGCCACAGTTAAACTTTGCTGCGGGGAAAACCTTGTAAAATATGTGAATTTAAAAACTGGGCATGATAATTTAATTGTAACTAATTAAAGTGAGCAGATTTTCATTCCTCCTTGTACATCACCAATATACTTAAACTGCTGCAAATTACAAAATACATTGACCAGTGTTTGAGCCAATACATAGCTAGAGCTTCCAAAAGAGTGTTTGTTCCTTAAAAGGTCAAAATGTTTTAAATAATAGACTGTATTGGATATGGACACAAATAGAATTGGGACAATTGAGTCCACGTCTTAAACACTCACAGTACCATGGAAATATCCAAACTATATAACACATGAACTTTTAAAATTACCCCTCTTTCGTAAGGAGTACGTAAACCCTGTCAGCAGAAATAATTTGAGGGGCCACGATGGGCAGTAATCACACATTAGAAACTAATCTGAAGGTTCATAAGTATCTTCTTGTTAAATCACCAAATAAATTCTCTGATGAAAGTATTTCACCAGTTAAGAGAGTTGAAACCTTTGTTATTGCAGAGGCACTAGAACCAGGTGGTGTTTAGCCCCATTGCAAGAGGGGAATCTTACTTAATTTTTATTGCAACCTGGTAGGTGGGCATAAAATAACATTTGAGCTCCCGGATCAAGATCATAAGATATAGGAACAGAATTAGGCCACTTGGCCCATTGAGTCTTTTCTGCCATTCAATCATGGCCAGTGTGATTCTTTTTCCCGTTGTCCAGCCTTCTCCCTGTAACCCTTGATCCCTTTGTTGATGAAGAGCCTGTCTATCTCTGTCTTAGAGACGCTCAAAAACAAGCCTTGCCCCAAACCTAAAAAGAAAATCCATTCAAAGTGGAACACAAGGCCATAACTCGCCACTACAAGTATTTGAGTCCCAGGACATTAATGGGTATTATGGGTTAAACATAGAGAGGTCATCAGCCCAGTGCGTGGAGAGTTTGTATATGACTGACTTACCTTTTGAACGGCAGTTGTTTGAACTAACTATTTTTTCTTTCTCTTTCATATTTTTAAATATTCTTCCAAACCCTGACATTAAAAATGATCCCTACCTCTGTGCCTGAATTCGCGACACCCTTCCTATTTTTTTAAAAAAAAACATCCTTCCAAAAATGGATTCTTTCAATGGAACAGAACTACAAAGCCAGCTCCGCATCTGGATGGGTAAGTCTCATTGTCATTTTATTGCCCAAAGATGTTGTAACTTAATTGCTGTGCACGTAACTTGTAGTCCAAACTGTTCTCTTTTAATCTGGAGGTCAGACTACACTGCTTTAACTCTAATGCCGCAGCTAATGGTAGTGCTGCTGAAACCTTTCTGGTTTACGTGATGTGGTTTGCTTACTGTCTTACTCAGTTGAACTAACAGAATGGCTGGCTGTTTTTAAAGCAGGTCCCTTTTGCTACATGGAAAACCATGATCTGATGATTGGGTGTTCTGCAATTGAGTAGCAACAATGTTAGCAATGAGATTTATTGGGAATTGTCTGATTTACCATTTGATTTTGCTGTAGTTGAAAACAAATAGTTCTACATCTACTCTCTTGTGTATTAAGGTTATACATTTGATCCGAAATCTCTGTATTTAGTTAGAAATTTGCTAGAACTATTTTTGATTGGTACTGCACCCCATCTCCAATGAGTTTGATTAATTAACCTTGTGAAAACAAATGAACTTCATTCATCCCAGCCTTGTTGATATTAATCCATATTTCGTATGTGTTCTGTTGCTGTGTAGGAACATTAATGCAAACTCCCATTTTAACTGATTTTTAGTGTACATGTCGTCTTTGGTCAAGTAATAACTGGCTTTGATGCCATCAAGGAAATAGAAAACTTGAAGACAGATGCTGCCAGCCGACCATATGCAGATGTTAGAATCATTGACTGTGGAGAGTTTGTCCCAAAGTCAGCAATGCATGGTGAGTTTTTTGTTGACCTAGATATATCCAGAAAGGGAAGTTGTTATTGGTATTAGGTGCAATCTCTTCTTACCATACTGCTCTAACTAATCAGAACAATTTGATATTTTTATTCTTTCAAGGGATGTGGGCATTGTTGGCAGGGCCAGCATTTGTTGTCCATTCCTAATTTCCCTTGAACTGAGAGCTTGACAGTTAAGAGTCAACCACACTGCTGTGGGTCTGGAGTCACTTATAAGCCAGGCCAGGTAAAGACAACAGATTTCCTTCCCTAATAGAGATTGGTTTCATGGTACTATTGCCAAGACTAATTTTTAATTCCAGATTTATTAATTGAATTCAAATTTCACCAACTGCTGTGGTGGGATTTGAACCTACATTGCCAGAAAATGGGATAGATAAGATTTGTAATAGTTTTAAAAAGCACTGTATAAGACACAAAATATGAGCAAAAGTAGACCATTTGGCCCTTGAGCCTGCTCCACCATTCAATAAGATCATGACTAATTTGTTTGTGTTTTAAATGTCACATTCCCATCTAAAGTAAAGATTATTAGCCATTAATAAGGTCTGCGTTAACACAACAATGAAATTACTGTGAAATTCCCCTAGTCGCCACAATTCAGCACCTATTCGGGTCAATGCACCTAACCAACACGTCTTTCAGAATGTCGGAGGAAACTCATGCAGACACGGGACGAACATGCAAACTTCCTAGACACACACTGACCCAAGCCAGAAATCGAACTCAAGTCCCTGGCACTGTGAAGCAGCAGTGCTAACTGCTGTACACCATGCTGCCCCCATCTATTCCCAATAACCTTTTGATTCCCTTGCCTAACAAAACTCTATTTACTTCTACCTTTAAAAAAAATTCAGTGATCCAGCCTCTCCTCCCCCCCCCCCCCCCACCCAGCTTCTAAGACAGAGTCACACGTCCCTCAGAAAATATTTCTCCTAATTTGTCTTACAAGGGTGACTCTGAGTTTTAATATAATGCCCCCCAGTTCAGAATTCACCCACAAAGAGAAAATATCCTTATAGAACATTACAGCACAGAACAGGCCCTTCGGCCTTCGATGTTGCGCCGACCAATATAAAAAGCAATGCCCCTCCAAACTAAACCATTCCCTTCTCTTCCATATACTTATCAACTAACCTCGTAAACGCCACCAAACTTGGCGCATCTACAACTGCTGCAGGCAGGGCATTCCACTCCCGAACCACCCTTTGGGTAAAGAACCTACCTCTGATATCCGTCCTATAACTATCACCCTTAATTTAAAGCTGTGTCCCCTCGTGCTAGCTTTTTCCATCCTAGGAAAAAGGCTATCACTGTCCACCCTATCTAAACCTCTAATCATCTTATATGTTTCGATCAGGTCCCATCTTAGCCTCCTCCTTTCTAACGAAAACAACCTCAAATCCCTCAGCCTCTCCTCATAAGACATGCCCTCCATACCAGGCAACATCCTGGTAAACCTCCTCTGTACCCTCTCCAATGACTCCACATCTTTCTTATAATGTGGGGACCAGAACTGCACACAATACTCCAAGTGCGGCAGCACTAGAGTTTTGTACAGTTGCAACATGACGTTGCGGCTCCGAAATTCAATCCCCCTACCAATAAAAGCCAAGACTCCATATGCCTTCCTAACAACCTTCTCGACCTGACTGCCTACTTTCAGGGATCTATGCACATACACACCAAGATCCCTCTGTTCATCTAGACTACTAAGAATCCTACCATTTGCCCTATACTCTACACATTTATTATTTCTGCCATAGTGCATTACCTCACATAACCTCTCCATATTTGCCTTGTCAAGACAGTTCAGGATCTTCAATCGGGAAAGATTTTTATAGGATTAAGAGGGATAGCTCATCCATTGAGTCAGTATTGATGTGATGAGTAAAATGCTTCCTCCACAGAACTATAAAATTCCTACTCTGCAGAAGGAAGCCATTTGTTTATGGACTTTAGTAAGGCGTTTGATAAGGTGGCCCATGGAAGACTTCTGCAGAAAATGCAGATGTATGGGATAGAGGGTGATTTAGCTAATTGGGTTAGGAATTGGCTAGCAAATAGAAGACAGAGGGTGGTGGTTAATGGGAGATATTCATCTTGGAGTTCGGTGAAAAGTGGTGTACCTCAGGGGTCTGTTTTGGGGCCCCTGCTGTTTGTAATTTTTATAAATGATCTGGATGAGGGTATTGAAGGATGGATTAGTAAATTTGCAGATGACACTTAAGTCGGTGGAGTGGTAGATAGTGAAGAAGGGTGTTATAGTTTGCAGAGGGACTTGGACAAGTTGCAGAGCTGGGCCGAGAGTGGCAAATGGAGTTTAATGTGGAAAAGTGTGAGGTAATGCACTATGGCAGAAATAATAAATGTGTAGAGTATAGGGCAAATGGTAGGATTCTTAGGAGTCTAGATGAACAGAGGGATCTTGGTGTGTATGTGCATAGATCCCTGAAAGTAGGCAGTCAGGTCGAGAAGGTTGTTAGGAAGGCATATGGAGTCTTGGATTTTATTGGTAGAGGGATTGAATTTCGGAGCCGCAACGTCATGTTGCAACTGTACAAAACTCTAGTGCGGCCGCACTTGGAGTATTGTGTGCAGTTCTGGTCCTCACATTATAAGAAAGATGTGGAGGCATTGGAGAGGGGACAGAGGAGGTTTACCAGGATGTTGCCTGGTATGGAGGGCAGGTCTTATGAGGAGAGGCTGAGGTATTTGAGGTTGTTTTCGTTAGAAAGGAGGAGGCTAAGAGGGGACCTGATCGAAACATATAAGATGATTAGAGGTTTAGATAGGGTGGACAGTGATAGCCTTTTTCCTAGGATGGAAAAAGCTAGCACGAGGGGACACAGCTTTAAATTAAGGGGTGATAGTTATAGGACGGATATCAGATGCAGGTTCTTTACCCAAAGGGTGGTTCGGGAGTGGAATGCCCTGCCTGCAGCGGTTGTAGATGCGCCAAGTTTGGTGGCATTTAAGAAGTTAGTTGATAAGTATATGGAAGAGAAGGGAATGGTTTAGTTTGGAGGGGCATTGCTTTTTATATTGGTCGGCGCAACATCGAGGGCCGAAGGGCCTGTTCTGTGCTGTAATGTTCTATGTTTCTTTGAGTCTGCACTGACTCTAGAAGAGCATCTTACCGCCACCACCCTTTACCTATAACCCTGTGCATTTAGCATGGCCAAGCCACCTAACCACATAAAAAAATGTCAGAACTAGGAGCAGGAGAAGGCCATCTGGCCCCTTGAGCCTCCTCTGCCATTCAATAAGATCATAGCTGATCTTTTTGTGGACTTAGCTCTGCCTGCTCACCATAACCCTTAATTTGTTTACTGTTCAAAAATGTGTCTATCCTTGCTGTAAAAACCTTCAGTGAGACTTTGGACTGAGTGGGGAAACCAGAGCACCCAGAAGAAACCCATGCAGACACTGGGAGAATATGTAAACTCCACACAGACAGTGACCCAAGGTCAGTGTTGAACCTGGCCTATGGCACTGTGAGGCAGCAATGCTGGCCTGTGCTGTAAAGTTCTGGTTTTACAATTATTGGTTACAATTACTGGTTTGACAAGTTGCAGAGCTGGGCCGAGAGGTGGCAAATGGAGTTTAATGTGGAAAAGTGTGAGGTAATGCACTTTGGCAGGAACAATAAATGTGTAGAGTATAGGGCTAATGGTAGGGCTCTTAATAGTGTTGAGGAACAGAAGGATCTTGGTGTATGTGTCAATAGATCCCTGAAAGTAGGCAGTCAAGTGGATAAAGTTGTTAAGAAGGCATATGGAGTCTTAGCTTTTATTGGTAGGGGGATTGAATTTAGGAGCCGCAGCATCATGTTGCAGCTGTACAAAACTCTAGTGCGGCCGCACTTGGAGTATTGTGTGCAGTTCTGGTCGCCACATTATAAGAAAGATGTGGAGGCATTGGAGAGGGTACAGAGGAGGTTTACTAGGATGTTGCCTGGTATGGAGGGCAGGTCCTATGAAGAGAGGTTGAAGGATTTGAGGTTGTTTTCGTTAGAAAGGAGGCGGCTAAGAGGGGATCTTATTGAAGCATATAAGATGATTAGAGGTTTAGATAGGGTGGACAGTGATAGCCTTTTTCCTAGGATGGAGAAAGCTAGCACGAGGGGACACAACTTTAAATTAAGGGGTATGAGTTATAGGACGGATATCAGAGGTAGGTTCTTTACTCAAAGAGTGATTAGGGAGTGGAATGCCCTGCCTGCAGCTGTTGTAGATGCGCCAAGTTTGGTGGCGTTTAAGAGGTTAGTTGATAAGTATATGGATGAGAAGGGAATGGTTTAGTTAGGAGGGGCATTGCTTTTTATTTTGGTCGGCACAACATCGAAGGCCGAAGGGCCTGTTCTGTGCTGTATTGTTCTATGTTCTATGTTCTATGTTCTATTATGAAGAAGACATTCCATGGTTTAGGGCCAAGAAATGTTCAAAGGTCTTTGCACACTGTTTTGCCCATGTCCCCTATATTTCTTCTGGTAGGATGTAAGCTTTTTTGAAGTTTATTCATTAATATCACAAGCTTACATTGACACTACAGTAAAGTTAGTGAAAATCCCCTAGTCACAACACTTCAGCATCTGTTCAGCTACACAAAGGGGTAATTTAGCATGGCCAATCAACCTAACCAGTGCATCTTTGGACTGTGGGAGGAAACTGGAGCATCCGGAGGAAACCCACACAGATACAGGGAGAATGTGCAAACTCCATGCAGACCCCAAGTCAGGAATATAGGCAGCACACTACGCCACCATGTCACCCCATCTTGAGAACAAGATGCTGATCTGTGTGTGTTTACTGTACTGGTTTTCTCTTCTCCCTGTGCTTTACTGGAATAGCGTTCCACAATTGTGTTACTTTAATTCAGCCAGCATGCAGATAATAAAATGCGACACTGGGCATATTCACAGTTCATTTGACATTGGAACAGCACTGACTTCACCAAATGTTCGCATGTAAGGAGCCACCTATGACCACCAACAAGCAGTGTTTCTGACTGAGTTTTTGTTTATGTTCCCAATCCCTGTCCTTTGTCAAATATATTCAACCCCTAAATTGCTGTTGAAAGCGGTGTCTTCAGATTGGCAGCTGACATCAGAAGAGTGAAATGATCTTTAAGTTTGAAACACTGGAAGTGTAATGAGCTCCTTGTCTGTCTAGTATACAGAGGTGCAGATTACATGGGGCAGTTCTTTATATCTCCCATTTTTCAGTGACCGAACGCAAGAGAAAAGTTGCTGCCTCCTACTCCTCACGTGAATCCAAGACTAGCTCCGATTCTTCAATATCTTCCAAGTCCTCAGAGTCTGAGACAGAGACGGAAGAGGAAAGAGAAAGGAGAAGGAAACGGAAAAGGAAGATGAGAAGCAAACATTCAAAAAGACGGAAAGAAAGCAGGAGCAAAAAGAGAAAAATATCTTCCAGCCAGAAGAGGTGCAGTGAAATCTTTACAGCCATTCTATAATCCATGTATATATGTATTTTATAATTGAATTACATTGGAGTAATTTCCTAGCTGATATTTCTCTCTAATCTGGGAAGTTGAGCTGTATTTATACCAGCTGTTTCAGTGCAGCTTGTAATGCTGTACTCCTTTAAAATCACAATTAGTTGATTTGCTCTACTTGTGAGGGTCAACTATTAACTTTTCATAATTTAAAGAGTTTGTATAGGGTGTTCATGTGTTGTGGGTAGCGTCAAGCAAGACTTCACCAGAGAAAATAATAGGCTGAAACAGTGTGTATTGCTGAGGGACTGCTACGTTGTTGAAGGTGCTAGCCTTCAAATGAAGTGCAATATTTCCAGTCTTATCCAGTGATTCAAATGCATGTTAAAACTTCCTTAATACGGTTAAAAGGAGAATTTTCCAAATGGGTGACAGTGCTTAACACAGCTGCCTCACAGCGTCAGGGACCCAGGTTCATTTCCAGCCTTGGGTGACTGCCTGTGTGGAGTCTCTGCACCTTCTCCCTGTGTTTGTGCGGGATTCCTCCAGGTGCTCTGGTTTCTTCCCGCAGTCCAGAGATGTGCGGGTTAGGTTGATTGGCTGTGATAAACTGCCCATCAGGTTAAGGGAAGGTTAGGGGAAGTAGCAGGTAAGTATATGGAATTATCGGGTTAGGGCCTGGGTGAGATGCTCTGTCAGAGAGCTAGTGCAGACTCGATGGGCTGAATGGCCGCCTTCTGCACTATAGAGATCCTTGCGTGAGTCAGTTAGCTGTCCATCAATCCCATTGCCGGCTATTGGAGCTGTTTTCTGACACCAACGGATCCCTAAAACCAGGGACTCCATTTTCAAAGTATTGTATTTTATAGTTTTGAGGTACATTCAGAAATGTGATAAACTGCCATATAAATGCAAGATTATTTCTTTTGCTCGTCTAAACCTGTGTTAAAGGTTCAGAATTGAGTTTTTTTTATTGAAGAATGAATCTACTCAGAATATAGCTGCAATAATTCATAAAATCCCTACAGTGCAGCCATTCGGCCCATTGAGTCCATACTGATGACAATCCCACCCAGGTCCTATCCCCATAACACCACGTATTTATCCCACCTCTAATCTACATATACTGAGACACTCGGGCAATTTAGCACGGCCGTTGCAGCTAACCAGCACATCTTTGGACTGTGCTGTGTTGCACTAAGAGCATTTCAGCTGAGGTGGTGATGGAAATGGTAAGCTACAGCAGTGAAGGAGAAGATGTTCTGAAAAGAAGAAAAATTATGTTAACTTGAAAAGAACCTTGGTCCGACCACACTTGAACCTGTTTGATGAAACTGTTCCTGCACTTTTGATGCCAAGTAATGCTGTCATATTTACAATGCAATAGAGGTGGCCCATCAGCTGCTGATGAACTTCATTGGAATGAGGCTTTCAGAAGAATATTCTGGCAAGAAAATATTATGCAATTAAATACATATTTTTTATCACCATATCATGTCTAACAGTGCCAAAGCACTTGTTACCGTGAGTTTGAGGTAGACCTGTTGCAGGTCTAGGGGCAGGAAAAGAACAAATAGCAATTTATTGCCTCTGTTTTTTTCTATTCAAATGTGACACATTGATTCTAAATTGGGAAGCCCCCACTGAGGGGTGATCTTATAGTGGTCTATAAAATGAGGGGCATAAATCAACTTAGATAGTCAGTATCTTTTCTCAAAGGTAGGGGAGTCTAAAACTAGAGGACATAGGTTTTAAGATGAGAGGGGAGAGATATAAAAGTATCCAAAGGGGCAATTTTTTCACACAGAGGGTGGAGAGTATCTGGAACAATCTGCCAGAGGTGGTGGTAGAGACAGATACAATTTTATCTTTTAAAAAGCATTTAGACAGTTACATGGGTAAGATGGGTAGAGGGGTATGGGCCAAATGTGGGCAATTGGGACTAGCTTAGGAGTTTTTTTAAAAAAAAAAGGACGGCATGGACAAGTTGGGCCGAAGAGCTTGTTTCCATGCTATAAATCTGTATGACTCTATAACTACAATAGGATTCCTCGTGCCCTCACCTTCACTCCATCAGCCTCCACTTTGAATGGATCATCATCTGCCTTTTTTCATCGCTTTGTGTAATTCCACCACAAAACATGAATTCCCTTTCCTTTTAGCATTTGAAAGAATGCTGGAAACTTGTTTCCTCTGCAACACCCCGATCCACTGCACTTCCCCTGATACCACCATGGCAACTTCCAATCCTCAACACCTACCAGGACAAAACATGCTGCTCGATTGACACTTCATCCACCACCTTAAACATTCACTTCCTTCACCGCCTATACACAGTGTCAGCAGTGTGTACCATTATTAAAATACACTGCAGTAACTCACTAAGATTCTTTTGACAGCACGATCCAGATCCAAGACTCTCTCATTTGGAAGAAGAGCAGCAGAATTCTGAGCCAGACCATCCTGGCTTAGAAATATATTGTCACTGTTGCTGGATCAAAATCCTGGAAAAACCTTCTTAACAGCACTGTGGATGTACCTGCAGCAGTTCAAGAATACAGATCACCATCACTTGCTCATGGGTAATTAGGGATGGGCAAAAAGTGCTGGCTTACCAGTAACTCTTGCCATCAAGGAGAGGGTTAAAAAGCACAATTGCGACACTTGTCCTTTTAGAACATAGAACATTACAGCACAGAACAGGCCCTTCGGCCTTCGATGTTGCGCCGACCAATATAAAAAGCAATGCCCCTCCAAACTAAACCATTCCCTTCTCTTCCATATACTTATCAACTAACCTCTTAAACGCCACCAAACTTGGCGCATCTACAACTGCTGCAGGCAGGGCATTCCACTCCCGAACCACCCTTTGGGTAAAGAACCTGCCTCTGATATCCGTCCTATAACTATCACCCCTTAATTTAAAGCTGTGTCCCCTCGTGCTAGCTTTTTCCATCCTAGGAAAAAGGCTATCACTGACCACCCTATCTAAACCCCTTTATCTTCTCCCGTTCCATTCTCCAGGACCACAAACACTTCAAGATGAATTAGAGATTTAATTATCCTTCTTTCAATATGTTATACTGTATTAATTCCTGATGGTGTTGCCCAGACATTAGGGAAACACAACATCTGATTCAGTGATCACTATGTGGAGCGTCTCCATTCAGACTAAGTATGAGTAAGTTTCCAACTACCTGTCACTTTAGTTCTCCATTCCTTTTCCACTCTGAAGTCTCTGTCCTTGCCTTATTTTGATGGAGCTCAATGTAAACTCAAGGAATTGCACTTCATCTTTCGTTCAAGCACTTAACAGCTTTCTGGATTCAACAGGAAGTTTGACAATTTTTGGTGAACTCTGACCCTTTGTGATAACATAAGAACATAAGAAATAGGAGCAGGAGTAGGCTATCCAGCCCCTCGAGCCTGCTCCGCCATCAGTAAGATCATGGCTGATCTGCGGTGGTTCAGTTCCACTTTCCCGCTTTCTCCCTGTAATCCTTAATTCCCTTGATAATCAAAAACCTATCCACCCTTGACTTAAATATATTCAGCGAGGAAGCCTCCACCCTTTCAACAGGCAGAGAATTCCAAAGATTCACCACGCTTTGAATGAAGAAATTCCTCAACTCTGATCTGAACCCCCCCCCCATATTGTGTTGTGAGACTTCTTAACTGTGTTTACCCCACTCCAACGCTGGCATCTCCACACCCTTTTTAATACAGCAGCTTTTGGTGGTGATTCTGCTTTCCCATTCACACCAGCTTTAGATCCATCTTTTTGTTTCTTTACTTGTTCAATTACCATGCCGACTGATCTTGCGTCTTCATTCCTTTTGTGATTGTCTCTCCGACCTTCCACCTGATCATGGATGTTGTATTTTATTCTTCCCCCTCTCCCCCACTCTATTTCCCTGTCTATTTTTTAGCTTAAAACCTCCCTGTCTTCCAGTTTTGATGAAAGGTGATTGAGCTGAAAAACTCTTTTTCTCTCTCCACAGCTGCTGAGAATTTCTAGCTTTCTATCTCTTTACTTGTAGATTTTTCTGTAATAATTCATTTGCTTAAAGAAACATTCATTTGTGGAAATGGTCACAATTTAGTGCTAGGAGGAATCGTAGCTTCAAATAGTGTACCGTTTTAATCGCTGTTCATTTTTTTTCCTCTTGAAAATATTTCCTGGGATGTATTTAAATGTACTTGTGCGTATCTGTTTTCTGCTTACTCTTGTGTTTCATGAACTTCAGTCTGCTTTTCTTACTCCAGCAGCCACAACGGTGTAGATGAAGAGGATGAAAAAGACAGAGAATCAAATCCAAAGCGGCAGAAACTGTCGGTGAGGCCTGAAGAGATTCCTCCAGTACCAGAGAACAGATTTCTGCTCAGACGGGATTTACCAAAACCAGATGCTGAACCGTGAGTGAAGTGTACAGATGCTCCTTTAAATAGTACAACTATTTATCTTGAACAATAATTATTAATAAGATATGTGGCAGAATGGTAAGCAGGCACAACATGGACTGAAGAAAGATCCATTAATCTCGGGCAAGATTTTCCGGTCTTGGGCCAAGTGTGGCTGGAATGTCCCATCCATGATATTGCTTTGCATCAGTATGTGCTAACCTAACGTTCAAAGAACTTAGCACAATGAATTAATTGGTGAACATGATTACTCATTCACATTTATTTAATTTATCAGCTGGAAGCATTCCTAATAAGGATTTGCCAACAAGCAAAATGTTTCCATTTTCATCCTGTTCTGCACACAACTAATCAGTAAAATGGAATCCATGACGAAGGCAGTCGTATTTAGAACGTTTAGAAACTCAATGCAGTCAACAGAACGAACGTTGTTTTATGAAAAAGAAATTGTGTTTAGCAGATTTGTTAGAGTTCTTTCGGGTCATAACAAGAAAGAGGGATAAAGAGAAACCAGTAGACGCAGTGGGTTTGGATTTCCAAAGGGTATTTGATAAAGTGCCGCAAAATAAAGTGCCATAACTTGGATTAAACATTGGCTCAATGGAAGAAGCCAGCGAGTGGTAGTGGAGGATTGCTTCTCTGAGTGGAGGCCTGTGACTAGTGGTGTGCCACAGGGATTGGTGTTGGGTCCATTGTTGTTTGTCATCTATATCAATGATCTGGATGATAATGTGGTAAATTGGATCAGCAAATTTACTGATGATACAAAGATTGGAGGTGTAGTGGACAGGGAGGAAGGTTTTCAAAGCTTACAGGGAGATTTGGACCAACTAGAAAAATGGGCTGAAAAATAGCAGATGGAGTTTAATGCAGACAAGTGTGAGGTATTGCACTTTGAAAGACAAACCAAGATAAAACATACTACATAAATGGTAGGACACTGAAGAGTGTAGTGGGACAGAGGGATCTGGGAATATGGATACATAATTCCCAAAAAGTGGTGTCACAGGTGGATAGGGTCGTAAAGAGTGCTTTTGAAACATTGGCCTGTATAAATCAAAGTATTGAGTGTAAGAGTTGGAATGTTATCATGAGGTTGTTTAAGACATTGAGGCTGAATTTAGAGTATTGTGTACAGTTTTGGTCACCTAGTTACAAGAAGGATATTAATAAGATTGAAAGAGTGTAGAGAAGGTTTACGAGGATGTTGCCAAGACTTGAGAAACTGAGCTACAGAGAAAGGTTGAATAGGTTAGGACTTTATTCCCTGGAGTGTAGAAGATTTGAAGGGAGACTTGATAGAGGTGTATAAAACTATGATGGGTATAGATAGAGTAAATACAAGCAAGCTTTTTCCACTGAGGCTAGGGGAGAAAAAAAAAACTAGAGGACATGGGTTGAGGTAAAGGGAGAAAAGTTTAAAGGGAATATTAGGGGGGCTTCTTCACACAGTGGTGGGAGTATAGAATGAGTGCTAAATGAAGTGGTGAATGCAGGCTCACTTTTAACACTTAAGAAAAACTTGGACAAGTACATGGATAAGAGGGATATGGTCCAGGTGCAGGTCAGTGGGACTAGGCAGAAAAATGGTTTGGCGCAGCCAAGCTAGGCCAAAAGGCCTGTTTTATGTGCTATTATGTTCTAAAAGGGTACTGCAACAGATTAATCTGTTGTAGTACCCTTTTAGGATAATTTTAGCAGGGAGAATACAAGTGCAGAATATTACTTAAATTAGGAGAGACTGCACTCTGCTTCCTGAGGGACCTGGTACACAAATCTCAAAGATCAGTCTGCCAGGTACAGTAAGTGTTAGGAAGGCAAATGAGTATTGACCTTTATTGCCAACAGAATAGGAAATATACATAGGGAAGTCTTGCTACAATTGCACAGGAAATTGGGTGAGATCACACCTAGAATATTAGGTAGCTCCAGTCACTTTTTGGAAGGAGAGACATATTAGAAGCAGCAGTTTATCAAAAGTTCACTCGGCTGATTCTTGGGGTAAGGGGTTTGTCTTGAGGAAAGATTGAGTATGTTGGGTCTACAATCATTGGAGTTCGGAAGAATTGCAGATAATCACATTGAAATGTGCAATTCTGAGGGAAGCTTTAACGAGTGGATGCTGTCTCTTCACAAGGATATCAAGAAGCATGGGACAAAATTTCAAAAAAAGAGCTCTCTCATTTACGACAAGAGTTGAGCAAAAATTTTTTCGAACATTCTTAGTATTTGGAGTTCTCTTCAGGGAGCAATGGAGGGTTGGCCATCGATTATATTCAAAGCTGAGTCGGACAAATTTTTGATTGACAGGGGAATTGAGGGTTACAGGAAGGAATTTCACAAGATCAAAAATGTTTGGAAATCGTTACCCCAGAGATTTGTGGCAGCAGAATCATTGAATATGTTCAAGTTGATGGCTAAATTTTTGAACTTGTGTTGAGGAACAGAGAAGAAAGTAGACTTAAGGCCACAATCAGAGCAACCGTGATATTGAATGGGCTGAATCATCTACTCTTGATCCTATTTCTTATGTTTTTGTTGGAATGACATCAATTGATTCTGATCTATAGCAATTTATGGAACTATAGCAGCTTTGTTTAGGATTAAAAGCGATTTAAATGAACGCATTTCTGTTGCTCTTGCCATTGGGCTGGCACTAAAGGGAACATCACAAAAGCTATAATTCTGTCTATGTTGTATTTTGGCTAATTAGTATTCTCATTAAGTTTTGGCCTGCAACCATGGAATGTTGGAAATCACGAGAATTTTTAGAAGGAAACATAAAATATCATATTCCAATTAAAAACATAATCTATGCCAACAAACGCTCTCATTGTTCCTTGGGAATTTTCTTGTCCTTCGGTTTACTTCTTTCCTCAACCGCTTTTGTAGCAGATTTTTATTTCATTACTGAAGGTAATTTTTCTGTTTTAAATGGGGCAATAATCTTGGTATTCCATTTTTCCCTACGTGAGGAAGAAGAGCCCACGGCTGTCTGTGTCGGCACATCAAATGTTCCTTAGTTTGTTGTATAATGCAGAGCAACCCCGGGCACCCCTCCCCCACCTTGGCTGTGCCTAAACAGTGTACTTCAGGCTGCTGTTCCCACTTCATGTGCTTTACTGCACCACTGGAATAATTGTCCATTTCCCACAGGAGCTATCTGTTGGGGTGGCACAGTGGTTAAGCAGTGCTGCCTCAAAGTTTCAGGCTTTGATTCCTGGCTTGAATCACTGTCCGTGTGGAGTTTGCACATTTTCCCTGTGCCTGGGTGGTTTTCTCTGGGTATCCTGGTTTCCTCCCATAGTCCAAAGATGTGTGGGTTAGGTGGACTAGCCATGCTAAATTGCCCCTTAGTTGTCAGGAGATTAGCTTGGGTAAATGCATGGGGTTATGGCCTGGCTGGGAATGTGGCCAGTGCAGACTTGATGGGCTGTATGTAGTATTCTATGATTCTAAGTCGTGACCAGTTTAGCAACTGTTTATCGAACAGTTCAGATGGGTATTTAATGTTCTCCAGCATTTTTTTGAAAAGCATCAGTGCCTTACTCCAGGCTGTAATTTCACTTCACAGCTGAACAGCACAGGACCTACTCGACATCTTCTCCAAGCCCCCTCCAGCAAACCATTGTTATCAATAAGCTGATTGTTCATGTTGTTTGAGAGACTTTGGACTGTGTGACAA
Source organism: Sphyrna mokarran (assembly GCA_024679065.1). Taxonomy (NCBI): domain Eukaryota; kingdom Metazoa; phylum Chordata; class Chondrichthyes; order Carcharhiniformes; family Carcharhinidae; genus Sphyrna; species Sphyrna mokarran. The sequence goes on from JAGIQG010000002.1 coordinate 12,053,374, forward strand.
TTGGCTTCCACATTTTTTCTGCATAACAATACTAACTTGACTTAGAAAAACAAATGTTGACTTGGATGTGAAAAGTTTTGACATGACTTTTTTTATTGATGAATACATTAGTCAAGCCTGGATGAAGAATTTGCATAGGGTTTGCCTAGAGTAAGAAAGTATATTCAAATCTTTGTGATAAAATAATTCAACGGTGAAGAATACATTTTCCCAGAGCAACTGGCTTTCTCTTGATTCTTGGGAACCATTTATAGAAGTATAAGAAAGTACCCCGGGTAAATTTTGGCTTACTAATTTTTGTATTTATGAATTGGATGGAATTTTGCAATGTACACATTTTTCATTCAATCTCCTTTTATCATTTTAGAGTCAAAATTCAGCTATTTTTCCTCCATTACAGAAAAGTTCAGGAACCGCCCTCAACTCATAATGATCAGAAACCAGTGGTGTCAAAATCAGGCCGCAAAATTAAAGGAAGAGGCACAATGGTATACATTTGCATTTATCATCCTCTGCTGCTTAACTCATTAAACAGTGGTAGTTCCTTATTGTTTGAGCTTTGATTTCTACACCCTGATCTTGCTTTTTGTTATAAAAATAAATGAAGCTTATTTTGTGCTTGTACAGAAATCTTTTAAATTTATCGTTGGCTGCAATATTGAAGTTGAAACCCCGTTCACAAATATTGCTGACCTTCCATGTATTTCAAATTGTTTTTTGCCATGTAGAAATACCTTTAGAGAAATACAGGCGCAGTTAAGTGGGAGTCGTATATTGTTATTAATGACCCTTTCAGAGAATATGAACCAGAACTCGAAAGTGTAGTTTGACACTGAGCCATCAGTGACTTCTGTTGATGGGTGGGTGGGTGTAGGTCTCTTCAATGAATGAATGGCTGCTATCTTATGGAGGAGGAAGCAGCTTTCCTTTAATTTGAGTTGGGTTCAAACTTGCAGTGGCAGATTGACATGGAGTTAGTCTGTGTGGCAGATTCCAATATTTTTATTCATTCATGAGACGTGGGGGTTGCTGGCTGACCAGCCTTTATTGCCCATTCCTAGTTACCCAAGAGCAGTTGAGAGTCAACCACATTGCTGTGGCTCTGGAGTCACATTTAGGCCAGACCAGGTACGATGACAGATTTCCTTCCCTAAAGGACATTAGTGAACCAGGTAGGTTTTTCCGACAATCAACAATGGTTTCATGGTCACCAGTAAATTCCTAATTCCAGATTTTATTTATTGAATTCAGTTTCCACCATCTGTCACGGTGGGATTCAAACATGGGTCCCTGAGCCTTAGTTGAGTTTCTGTCTAGGGATAATACCATTAGTGCATCACCTGCCCAGATTGAGCTAGGCAGTTCCAGGGGATAGTCCAGAACACTGATGATGCTGAACTAGCCAGCTAGCTCGTTGATGACATGCGGTGGAGGTGACCCATCACTAGAGGCTTAGCACCATGAAGCTGTGTAAGCTAATGATTGGGAGCACTGTAGTCTGGTAAGCTGAGTGTTTTTTAACATGTTAAACTTCAGTTGTATCACCACAAATCCTATTACCATCGCTCTTCCAAACCTAATTTCCCTGGACCTGGATAATTGTAATGTTATCGATGGGTGAAAGGTCACCCTTTATCAGGCAAGTGGAAATGTAACTTAAGTGGAATGCTACTTAAGTAGAATTAGCCATGAGAGTCTTAGGTTGCTTTCCTGTGTCTGATACCCTGTGTTAAAAGGCATGGTTGTCTTTGGTGATCCCTGAATGATGCAGCACACTAAGCCCTGGTTAGGATGAAGGTCTCGAGGTTAATCTTCAGTGTGTATTGCATTTAGCTGGCCTCAGCTGATTTGTTAAAAAGGCAGTTGGAGGTGGACTTGATCTTAAAATGGGGAGAATCAGTCAAGATTCTTGAATTGAGAGTTATTCCTCCCTATACATAGCCTAGGACAAAAGTAGCATTGCCTCCCTCCACGCAATGGAAATGCTGCCAATCCTCAAACTAGTACTCTTAATTTATATGGGGTGTTGTAGGATTGTCTGCACTTGTGCGCCAGTACGTGTTGAGTTCTTCAAATGAAAAAAAGGAAACTAAGAAATGAATTAGTTCCATGAGTAGTGGGATTAGTAACCACGGAGCTTATTTAACACAATTGATAGAAGGATTAGAGAGGAGTTTTGTTTATTGTAGACTCTCTACAATGCAGAAAGAGACCATTCGTCCATCAAGCCTATACAAACTCTTCATCTTGCTCAGGCCCACCTCCTACCCTATCCCTATTACCCCATCTATTTACTTCAGTAACCCCCTCACCTACACATCTTTGGACACAAAGGGACAATTTAGCATGGCCAATCCACATAGCCTAAAATACTTCGGACTGGGTTCAGGAGAAACCTTTTCACCAGAGTGTGCCAGGAGTCTGGAACTCATTGCCTGAAAGAGTGGATGAGTCAAAAACTCTTGTAACATTTAAGTAGTATTTAGATATTCACTTGTGCTGCTGTAGCTTCCAGGGCTAAGGGCCAAGCTCTGTAAAATGAAATTAGTGTAGTCAGAACTTTTCGTGACCAGCATGGACATCATGGAATGAACGGCCACCTTCTTTACTGCAAGCATCTGTGAAGTTTACTAGAGATTTGTGTTATGTGGTGTGTACCCAGATGAGTAGGATGGCAAGTGAAGAAATTAGAAAAGGATGGAGGGTTTGGGGGGGAATCAAATTCTAATATCCAATTGTCCTTCCAGGCAAAAAATGTTGAGAAATTTCTTTTTTTGTAACTTTTTATTTTTTTTCTGGATTAGCGCTATCGCACTCCTTCGAAGTCTAGATCACATTCCGAATCAGAACTGGACGAGGAAAGCAGTGAAACACCACCTCATTGGAAGGAAGAAATGCAGCGAGTTAGAACATATCGCGCTGCCAGCTTAGAGAAATGGACTAAAGGAGACAAGTATGAACTCTAAGATGAGACTTAAAAAAAATGGTTTTGTGGAAGGGTCCTATGGACTCAGAACGTTAACTCTGTTTTTCTCTCCACAGATGCTGCCAGACCTGCTGAGTGTTTTTCCATCGTTTGTTGTTATTTCAGATTTCCAACATGTGCAGTACTTTGATTTTATTGTAGTATTCTGCTTTTGCTATGGTGAACATGCATCAGTTATGCAACCTTTATGCCTATAATGTTACTTTATTAGTTCCTGAAATGTTCTTTAGAGAACTGAGCACCAAGGAAATAGTGTAACATAGGGAATGGACAGAAAAGTGATGTTGAGGCATTAGATCATCCATGATCGTATTGAATGGTCCTTACTAAATTATTAGTCACAAGTAGATTTACATTACGCTGCAATGAAGTTAGTGTGAAAATCTGAGTTGCCACACTTCAGTGTCTGTTTGGACACACTGAAGGAGAATTTAGTATGGCCAATGCATCTGACCAGTGCGTCTTTCAGACTGTGGGAGGAAACCCACGCAGGCACGGAGCAAATTTGCAGACACTGACTGAAGGCAGGGATTGAATATGGGTCCCTGGCGCTGAGACAGCAATACTAACCACAGTGCCACTGTATCATTCAGGAATAGGCCCAAGAGACCATATGCCTGCTCCTGGTTCTATTTCCTACACATAAATATAATTATCATTATGTTTAATTTTAGTTAAATCACATTCTGAATTTGAAGAATTACAAACTGCATTTGTCTGATTTATAAATTTTGAATAAGTAAGACACTGGAAACATGTTACACCTAGAATCCCTCAGTACATCTGAGGGGAAAATTACAAACTTGTGTTCTTGCTGAATAACCATTTTTTCATATTTGTTGGGGAATGTAACCTTAATTTATTCGTCTGTATTATGGGGGCATCACTGGCCACACTAGTATTTATTGCCCATCTCTAATTGCCCTTGAGAAGATGGTGGTGAACTGCTGCCTTGAATCAGTGATTCCTATGTTAGGGAGGAAGTTTCAGCATTTTGACCCAGTGACTGTGATGGAATGGGAATACATTTCCAAATCAGGATGATAAGTGGCTTGGAGAGGAACCTCCAGATAGTGGTGTTCTTAAGTAACAATGTTCTATACGAAGAATTAAGTAACGAGAGATGGAATTTTATCTTTATTGACTCTAGGTTGATCCTCTAATTAAACTTTATATTCTTTCTTCTTCAGGCTGAAGTCAGAGTCACGTCGGTGGAGTGACAGATCTGCTTCACCATGGTCACGGTCCTGGTCACATGATGGTTATTACTCAGATGACCGCAGCAGACGGAAATCTAGCCGCTACAAGAGACCTAAGAAGGAAAGGAGGAAAGTTAAAACTAAGAAAAAATCCAAAAAGCTGAAGCATTCCAGAAGGCATAAAGTACACAAACATAAAACAAAGGAGACCTCTGTAGCTCCGGAATCTGCACGTTCGCTAAGCTGTAAGACAAAGTCTTCTCTTGAGCACGAAAAGAAATCTCTGTCATCAGCTTCTTCAAGACGTTCATCAGAAAGTGTGTGGTCTGATTCTTCTAGTCATCAGTCGTCTTCAGCCAGTACAGTTTCTCGGTCCTATTCAAGATCAAAGTCGAGGTCTCGATCCAAAGGAAGGTCTAGGTCCAGATCAAGATCTAGGACCAGGTCAAGATCCAGATCGAGATCGCGATCTAGGTCCAGGTCCAGGTGTAGTTCAAGCTCTGTCTCATCCAGAAGTAGATCCACGTCCAGATCTAGCTCAAAATCCAGGCACGAAAGGAGGCGGAGTACCAGAACACACTTTGAAAATCTGAATCAAACAAAACTTGATACTTCAAGGGTAGCTGCCAAGGAAAATGAAAAAAATGTAACACTCCCTGCTACGGTTGAAACTGTTCCTGCAGTTCCTCTAAGTGAGAGTCCTCCACCTTCAAGGTGGAGACCAGGCCAAAAACCATGGAAGCCCTCTTATGTTCGGATCCAGGAAGCCCAGGCAAAACTAAGTGAAACAACACCTACGTTGAGCAGTAGAGATTCCAAATGCTCAAGGGAGGATGATCTGTCTCCGTCTTTACGGAAACAGCACCGCAGTTCAGATTCCAGACGCCATTACAACTCTGACCATGAAAGCGATCGAAGTTCAACCTCAGACTATCAAAAGAGCTCAAGGAGCAGAGGGTTTAGTTCCAGGTCAAGAAGTCTGTCGTATTCCAGATCAAGGAGCCGGTCTAGTTCGAGGTCACGTTCACCAACTAAATCCCCCTATGATGAATCCTCCTACTCTAAATCACCCAGTCATTCAAATAAATCTGTGCAACTGTGTGTGGCCAGCAGCGAAGAGAAGTATGGCAAAATTCGAAAAAAGAATTCTGTTTCTAATAAACACAGTAAAGATCAGCAAGCAGTCTCTGCAGCCAACCATACAAACAAAGAACGTGCCACTGGAAAGAAATATGAGAAGGAGCGCAGTTTGCCATCTTCACACTGTTCCAGCGAAAGTGACTCAATTGAATATGAGCGAGACAAGGGCAAAACTGAATTAAAAAGACACAATGTGTCAAACTCACAGACAGAATCTCTCAAAAAGGACCACAGTAGCAAAAAAGTAGAGGGAAAATATGAACGTCCTAGCAAAATTTCAACCAAGGAACATACAAATGTGAAGCATACCTCATCCAATGATCGTTTACAACGACCAAGGAAGAAATCTACGAGGAACAAATTGTCCGAAAGGAAATCCTCTTCGGGGTCTTACAGCAAAGATGAGGAAACTGCAAAGAAAGCTCACAAGAAAGCAAAGTTGAAATCTGAGACTGAGTCTGAAACGGAACAGAGTAAAAGCAGCAAAGTGCAATCTGGATCCACCTCAGAGGAAGGAGAAGTGGTACAGAAATCTGATGGTGGTGAGATTGAAGGGAAGACATCAAGTCGAAGGCCACGTTCAAGACCCGAGGTGTACAGCACTAAGTCTTCTGTATCGTCCAGTTCAGAAGTGAGCAGCAGGCACCCATCAGCCAGAAGGTCCTCTGTTGCCAGCAGTTCTTCTGATTCGGCAAGGGAAAATGAGAAGAGGCGAAAGAAGAAGGTGAAGCACAAAGTTAAGAATAAGAAAAGGTCTAAGTCAAAGAGTACAAAGTTCAGAAAGAAAACTGAGAAGAAAAAATCCAAGAAGGTTCCAAAAACAAAAGAAAAATTCCATTGGCAGCCGCCTCTGGAGTTTGGGGAAGAAGAGGAAGAGGAGGCAAAAACTGATGGGCCTAGTGCAAGCGATGTGAAATCTAAGGTCAGGAACACACTACCCAACGTGGGGAGGCATGAGGCTGAAAACAGTGCCGTAAATTGTGCAACTTCAGTGAAAGCCAACCACCCAGGCAAAGAGAATGCAGCACTGCATGAATCCCCGGCAAGTGCCTCCGTTCTCAAACGGGAAGCAGAAACGTCACCAAAACAGAAGAAGAGTGATTTGGCCAAGGCTGAAGCCACAGTAGCAAAGCCAGTGGGAATGGCAGATAAACCCAAGCCCCCAAACCAAAACTCTAAGAACACTACTCCAGAGAAGTCCACTTCTGCCTCGGCACTGCAGAAAGGCAGCGACAAAGAAGCATCTGTTTCTGAGGCTGGAGCTTCCAAAGGAGCAAAAAGCTCAGGCATTAAGTCAGAAAATGACACCTCAGCAGAGAAAGCTGGGCAGAATAAGAAAGAGGCGAACAGCACTGAGACACTCCAAGCATCCGACGTCAATGGGAGCGCAACAGAAAGCGGTACGAGGGCAGAAAGTGAGTTAACAGATAGTAACAAATGGAAACCTCTGAAAGTATTACCCAGCGTGCCAACAGCCAGCCCCATCATTAATACAGAGGTTAAAGTAGAGGCTGCTGAATCTAATAACAAACCCCAGGGACTGAAAATAGAAATTAAAAGCAAAAATAAAGTCAAGCCGGGCTCTCTCTTTGACGAAGTTCGGCGAACAGCAAGGATGAACCAAAGGCAGAGAAACCAAGAAACCTCGAGTGAAGAAGACTCGCCGTCCAGAGATAGCAATAGCAGGTCTCGTAGTCGGAGTTCCTCACGTGGCCATTACAGATCTAGTTCAAGAGACAGAACGCATTCCCACACAAGATCCCGGTCAACCAGTAGGTCAAGGAGTCGCTCAAGAAGCTACAGTTCTTCTTACAGGTAGGTATGGTTTGTACAGAGATTGGGTCAAAGATTGTCATTTTTATTAACTGGTCTTTAACTTGCAAAAACTGATTATAGTGTCTACCTTTCAATAATAGCATCTTCTCCCTTCTGCGCTGATTCCTTCCACAAAGTAACACACTAATGTTGTAATTTCCTATAAGAAGCTGGGATGATTTGGAGAGATATGGTAAAACACCATATAAATACAAGTCTTCCCATTTTCCTGTCTATCTTTGATCCAGCATAAATTTGAGAACAACTCTCCATCCCCCCATTCTGGTGAAAGAAAGTTCAATGCTCCACGGGTTCTGATGCCCCCATTTTTGACAGCTGGTATCTTGGCTATGCCATACAGATTGCTCATTCACAGGTGGCTACAGGATTTGGACATCCTTCCAAGGGCAAACCATGTCCAATGTGCTGACTTAATTTTTAAAAAGTCTTTCAATTATTAAATATTGCTGAGTACTTAGATGTGAATGCTGTCATTTTAAAACACAAAGAAGTCTGACAACACCAGGTTTAAGTCCGACCGATTTATTTGATAGTAAACTCACAAGCTTTCGAGGTTTCCCTCTTCGTCAGGTGAATGAGGTGTTCTGGTCTCAAACAGCACATATAACAGCACAGACTTGTTTACAGATTACTGATTAGAATGCTATACCCAGTCCGACGCCGGCATCTCTACATCACAATTGCTATCAACATCGCAAACTGCTGGATCCAAGTGGAGAGGATCTCCAAGAAGATTGCACGTATCTTCTTGCACGTGGACAAGAAGATACAGACAATAAGTTTCTACAGAGACGCAAAAAAGCAGACAAGCTCAAGTCACTTTAAGACTTGAATAGCAGGTTAGGTAGAAAGAGTTTGCATTCTAATCAGTAATCTGTAAGCAGTCTGTGCTGTTTGAGACCAGAACACCACATTCACCTGACAAAGAAGATAACCTCGAAAGCTTGTGAGTTTACTATCAAATAAATCAGTTGGACTTAAACCTGGTGTTGTCAGACTTCTTATTGTGTTTACCCCAGTACAACGACGGCATCTCTATATCATTTTAAAACGCTCCAGAGGCGTATCGTTGGATACTATTTAGTCATTCAGTTTTTTGGGGATTAGCCTAGTAATCTGCACCATAAAGGACAGAAATGAAGAAAGAAAAGGCTGGAAATGCATATCAAGTCACCCAGCACCTGCAAGAAAAAGAACTAACATTTTGAGGGCCACCTTCTCATTTAGTCACATGACATTCTTGTGCATTTCCAGAGTTTTCAACTTCCCTATCTCCACAATAGGAGCACAGTGGTTAGCACTGATGCGTCACAGCGGGCAGGATCAGGGTTCTCATCTCAGCTTGGATTGTTATTTGTGTGAAGTTTGCATGTTCTCGCCATGCCCTCTTAGTTTCCATGGATGCATAGTTTAGGCAGATTAGCAGGTTAAATGAGACTTTTCTGGGATAGACCCCTCGGTAGAATTGTTGGTGCAGATTCGAATGGCTACCTCCTACACTATAGGGATTCTATGATAACCCTATTAAATACAGGCCAGTCAACTTAACTTCAGTGGAGAACACTTGAGAAAAAGTCTTAAAGTAAAGTTTATTTTTTAGTCACATGTAGGCTTGTTTTAACACTGCATTGAAGTTACAGTACATTTTCCTTGTCGCCACGTTCTGGCACCTGTTTGGGTAAATGCACCGAACCAGTGCATGTCTTTCAAACTCCATACAGACAGTGACTTAAGTCAGGAATCAAATCTGGGTCCCTGGCGCTGTGAGGCAAAGTGCCAGGCGCTATGTCACTATGGGTTAATTAAGGAAACCTGACACAGATTTATTAACTAACTTGGATTAGCTAATTAACTAACAGAAAAGGTCCTTCAAAAGGACATAGGCAGATAGGTGGGATGAGCAGACGCGTGGCAGGTGAAATTTAAGGCAGAGAGGTATGAAGTGATTAATTTTGGTAAGAAGAAGAGTCATAAAAACAAAGGATACAATTCTAAAGGGCATGCAGGAGCTGGAGGATCTGGATGTAAATGTGTTTGAATCATTGAAGGTGGCAGGACAGATTGCGAAAATGGGTTATAAAGCATACGGTATCCTTTATTTTATTAAAATGGGCACTGATTTTAAAAAAAAAAGGTTGTGTGAGAAAGTGTAGAAACTAAGCAGGTTCAGCAGCACCAGTGCTGCAAGGAGAAGATGGGTAGCACCACTAGGTTAATTGCTGCTTTGGAGAGCCAGCAGACAAAAGTGGAATTGTCCCTTCCTGCCTGCCGTGAGAATTATAGTAGGTGAGGAAAGCAGACCATAACCTCAGGCAAGATTTTCCAGCCTCGCTCGCTTCAAGACTGGAAAATCCTATCCAGAGGGTTGAGTGCTGCATCTGTGCTGTAACAATTCTGTGATTAAATTCATCCTGATAACAGGGGCTCTATACAGAAAAACAAAGAGTTTAACAACATTAATAGCTGCACGATTAAGATTAGAGCAAGTGAAGTCAGGTGACAAGTAATAAAATAGAAAGCAAGGTGATGATGGAATAGAAACAAAGTTGGCATTAAGGTTAGCTACTCAGACTGGCAAAAGTTAGGAAAATGTGTTTTACAGGGTCTGGCACTGGGCCATAGTTGATCATTGTTTAAATTATGAATGTGGCACAGAAGTTAGAAGTAAAGTTTCAAGATTTGTGGACAACAATAAATTTCGAATACAGCTAATAGTGAGAAAGAATGCATCATTAGACAATAAAACATTAATAAATTTGATGAATGGCTACAGAATTGGAAAGTGAACTTCAGTACAAGTTGATATCCTATTATCTTTGAGTAGTCAGGAGACCATGCTGGATTTAAAGTTTACTTATTAGTCTGACAAGTAGACTTACATTCACACTGCAATGAAGTTATTGTGAAAATCCTCGAGTCGCCACATTTCAGCGCCTATTTGGGAACACTGAGGGAGAATTTAGCATGGTTAATGCACCCAGCTGGCTCATCTTTCAGACTTTGATGGAAACTGACGTACCCAGAGAAAACCAACTCAGACAGCAAACTGATCCCAGCTGGGAATCAAATCCAAGTCCTTGGAGCTATGAGATAGCAGTGCTAATCACTGTGCCACACATTTTTTCGGACAGTACGAAATTCCTAGTCCTCTGGCGCTACCTCCTGAGTCTAAAAAAGACTGGGGAATTATGAACATTGTCTCTGCAATTTCCACCCTTGCTTCCCTCAGTATCCATACGTGCATCTCATCCAGTCCTGGTGCCTTATCAACTTTAAATAGAGACAGCCTGTCCAGTGTCATCACTTTGGGTTGAAACCTGTGGGCTGCCAACATGTGAGATTTCAGTGGTACTCAACGATGTGCTGAGGGTTCCCCCTCAGAGCTCTTAAATATCCAGAAGCACTAATTTTCCCTGGACAATTGCACTGCTCTGTGACCCATCCAACGAAGCAATTTAACTCTCTAATTTTGGATGGTTCCACCAGGGTTACACAACTAGTTAATCAAAAAGTTAAAAGAAATAAAATCTTTTCTAACATCTACATGGGAATTTTAAATTCTATAACCGTTCAGAACATGGAGAGAGGCCCAACTCTTAAACGGTTTTTTTGTCAAATATGAAGCCAAGACTGCAGAATTATAAAACCTAAAATGTTCTCAGTTGTGTGATTTGAAGCCATTCATGCTATAAGGTGATTTATTTCAGATCACGCAGTTACAGCAGAAGTCGAAGCCGGCGTAGGCACAGCAGAGGTCACTCAAGTCATAGTAGCTCCTACAGAAGCTATAGAAGCCATAGGTAAGCTCATTACAAATTACTCTTATTAATGATGTTGAATTTTAATTTATCCACTGCCATAGTTGTTATAATATGCTTCACAGAAATGAATGGTGATTTGAAAATTGTACTTTATAATACCTATATTTTGAGTGTAAATCCTTAGAATTCATTCAGAATCTGTATCATGTCCTAATCAGACTGAAGTTGGCATGCTGCATTCAGTCTTGGTTCTTGGAGTGAAACTAGATTACAAAGGGAGGGGAGGAAGTTGTATTACAGTGACGTAGAGTCGAGCTCAGATTTTCTTCCAGAGTATTGTGTTCATATTTGGACTATAAAGAATTTGATAAGAGAGATGCAGAGGAACTATTTCCTCAGGAGGATGGGTAAAGAATGAGAGGGCACGTTCTTAACATTAGTCAGGTCAACCTGGAGCAAAATAAGGATGTATTACTTCACACATGGGTAACAGAAGTATGGATTCTCTTTCCCTTAAAGGCCTTAGATGCTGCGACAAATAGAACTTTCAAAATGAATGATGGGTAAATGGAATAGTGGGTGTGGAACATCCATGACTCAATGAATGCCTGAATAGGTTTGAGATCCTGAATAATCTCCTACTGTGCCTAAGTTCCTTGCCAAAAAATCAATGCAGATGAGAGCAATGAGACTGAGCTCTGACATAGGGGAGAAGAATTGGAAAAAGTAACTAAATATGCTGGACTTTTCCACCTTTGAAAAGAGATGTTCAGCAGAGAAAAATTTGAGTGACATAATAGGAAAGTGGAGGTGGATCTGAAACCATACTTTTAAATATCCCTATGTAGGAGTAGGATAGACACAGCATTGTGAAGAATTAGGATCCTTAGTGGTTAAAAGTTTATGAAAGATGCTACGGTATATTTCTTTACAGAGAGGCATCAGCAAATTTGGAATTGAGGCCAGGACTCAGCAGATAGGTGCTGTACTGGGGGACGTTGATCATCCCTGAGACTGATCAGGGTTTTTGAATAGTCATGGAATTGAAGATGGTGCAGTTAGGAATAACAGAGATAAAGGTCAGCCATTTTCTTATTGAGCGGGCCTGTAGGATCAAATGGTCCACCCAAAGCCTATTTCTCAAACACTTCATCGAGCATGTCCAGTGATGATATGGAAAGAGGGAATAAAAGTCTTGTGATGACAGCTTTCTCTTTCTCAAATGTGCGGATGTTGACCTGTGGAACAGTCACATCATCACACTGCAGTATTATGTATAAAAATGTGAAGTAATGTAGTTAGTTATATAACACCCTATTCTACTCCATTTGCATTCAGTTCTGGACATCACACCTCAACAAGGTGGCCTTGAAGAGGGTGTGGCACAGATTGCTACCTGACTTCAGAGTTAAGTTATGAGGTCATTTTGCATAGATTAAACATGTATTACTTTGAGGGTGGCTGATTTTCTTGATAATCTGACAGCTTCATAATCACTAATAAACCACTATTAATTTTTGTTCACTTTTTTAAAACTAAATTCCTTGATCATTTTCTAACTTACTGATGTTTTTATCAAAATAATCAGAGCTGCTTGGTAGTCACTGAATAAAAGGGACATGCTGTCAAATTTTTTCATCTTGTACTCATCGAGTTAGAATCACAAGAAATATCCCACAATACATGTTGCAGGGATGTGCTGTTTGGTACTGTTGAAAATTTCTTCTGGGCTAACTAGATGAATGCAAGATGAAAAGCTTCAATAGCGTGACTTCTTTTTCAGCAGTACTCAAGATAATTCTTTATTTTATTAACTGTTTTTAGGACCATTTTGGCAGCTGTGAGAGTTGGTAAAAGATGTATTACTCGATTTTATGAATTGCAGGTGAAGTTTGAGATTAAGTATTGAAATGAGACTCCTTTCCCCTATCCCTCCTCAACAAGCCAAAGTTTCTTAAATCAGTACAAATAATATCTTTTGAAAACAGAGCATGGATGTTTGTTTCAAGTTTTCATTCCCCATCCCGAGGTGCCATCTCTGGAATGGGGTGCAGTTCCATGGGTGCCCGTGTCCTCCTGTACTTTATACAATGACAGACAACAATTATTAAAAGGAAGTTGGCTCTCAGAGGGCAATTCGGCCAAATGCATTCCTGTCTCGACCCAAAGTCCACTTCCTAGCATACGCCACCTGAAAGCTAAAGCCCTTTCCATCTTCCCCAATGCCCAGAAATGTTGGGGTCCCGTGTGGTGTCTCCCATCTGTTGCCAAAGCTAAACAACTCACTTGACTCAGTCCAGGAATCAAACATCCCCTAGTAAAGATTAAAGCTTATTGTATTTTTTATAACCATCTTATTAGAGCTATTTGGTGTATTAGTTATTATTTTGCTTCAGAACTATTATATATTTATAAAGTTGCTGTGCACATATTTCCCTCCTGGATTGCTGGCTGCTATTTATTCATTACTTTCATTTGAAAGAATACCCTGCCACCAAATACAAAGCACAGATGTGGCTTGCCAGTAGTCCCTTTGGAGCTGATTCCAGCAAGTAATTTAATGACTTGTGCTGTTTATTCTGTTCTGGGTTTGTGCTGGAAATTACTTGAACGTATATTGGAATGTTGTCACGTACAGTAACTGGAGACAGTTTAAAAAGTTGCAGCAATTTAAAGTCAGGTCATGTCTCTCCTGTTGGCTTCAGAAAACTGCAATACTTTTAACCAGCCCTTTTCTTTGACTAAAACAAAAATATTATGCCTACAGCCTCTGGACGTTTGTCTGCATTTTGTTACTTCACACCATATTTGCTATGTGCCATCTTTTGTGTATGTGTATAATGCAGTATTGGCCCCTCCATGTCCAAGGAAATTAGCTAGCAGTCTGTAAATTGTTCATGCTTCGACTTTCTCCTGTTCTGTCGGCTTATTGCATATCTCTCTATTTCCATGTTGAACACTGCTTTCATATGGGTTTATTGTTCATTGTATTAACTTTTTGCCATCAAAATGCCTTCCTTAGTTTACCTTCAGAGAACACTGAAGGGTAGCATAGTGGCACAGTGGTGAGCGCTGCTACCTCAGTGCCAGGAGCCTTGGGTTTTGTTTCCCATCTTGGGTCAGTGTCTGTGCAGAGCTTGCACGTTCTCCCTGTGTCCTCCAAGCACTCCAGTTTGCTCCCACAATCCGAAAGATGTGCTGGTTAGGTGTATTGGCCGTGCTAAACTCTCCCTCAATGTACCTGAACAGATGCTGGAGTGCGGCAACTAGGGGATTTTCTCAGCAACTTCATTGCAGTGTTAATGTGAGCTTACTTGTGACACAAATAAATAAACTTCAAATAGTAGTTGTCTTCCTTTTACGGAGAGAATTCAGTTATTTCTGGCTTGTGCTGCATTTGTGCAGCATAATTCTGAATCTCAAGGCATCCAAAGCATTTTGTACTTCACTTTAAGTGTAGTCGCTGTTTCAATTGAGAAATATAGCAACCAATTCACTCAGCAATACACAGTGAATAAAGAATCTTTTCTAAAGCGATGTTGGCTAAGGGATAAATATTGGCCAGCACACCAGGAAGAACTTCCCTGCTCATCTTTACAACAGTGTCGTGGGAGCTTTTACATTCACTGTGGGGGCCTCACCAAAAGACACTATCCCTGATAGAGCAGCACTCCCTCATTACCCTACTGGAGTATCAGACCAGTTTGTGCTTTGTTCTCTGAAGTGGGGCTTGATCCCACAGCCACCTTACTTGGTAGGGAAAAGGTGACCCTGAGCCATAGCTGACATTCTGGTCATCTACTCTCTATTACACCAGATTCTCAGCTGTACCCCTAGGTTTCCTCCTCCTCCTTTTATCCATGGCAGTGATCATTGCTCTCCAGAAATGCTAGAAAAATTATCTTGGCTTATTTCAGGCAACTATTTCTAATTCTGTGTAGTTTAAACATTTGAACTTTGATTTTAGCTGGAAGCAGGCGAGGGAAACAGTGTGTGCAAACACTGAGGAAACAGCAGATTTGACGAAACCAGAATCCTGCACAGTTTCTCCTGGTATCCCGGCTAGATCCATTACTTATCCAACAACTGGGAATGAAACTTAGGTTGAAGGAAATTGCAGTCGGAGATGGATGGGAACAGGAATTGACAGGCAATTGGTGGGAGGGAATTGGGAATTTTTCTTCAATTGGGGGATGGTGATTGCTGGCAAGGGAGACCCGAGGCTTCCTCGTGAAGTGGAGAAGGATCCTTTTCATGGCCCATATGGGAAACCTTCCATAAAGTTACAAAGCTTCCCTGCCAGGGTCTCTTTTGTACACTGGTCCTGGCAAGCCAACCTGATAGGGAGGCCATCACTCATCCCTTTGACCCTTTTCCTTCCCACCAGCAATGCCTGCACCTGCTCAAAAGATCAAGATGTATCAAGCAGGGAACAAGTTCAGAAGGACTTGCCCACATTTTAACTCATCTCTACCTCTCTTTCTACCTAATGAGCTAAGTTAAAATCAATATAGAAATATTTTTTAAACTTTTTTCAAAGTATTGTGTACCTTTCTTCTGCCCTCAGTTGGCCAGCAGCATTGCCTTAGCTCATTGAGGCCCCTTCAAGCCTATGGTTGGCATTGGGTACTATGCCACTATTATTCATATCTCCAATGAATGCATGCAACCTGTTGATAGCTTGCAACATTAGAGTACATTTCATATTATGCAAATTACTTAAATTCAATTAAAAAAACTGACTTGGTGTTTACATTTTTGAAAGACTATCCTGCCTGAAAGGATGTTTTTGTTACTGTAAAGGAATTCCAGGTCCACTAAAAATTGCTCCTCGAGTTTCAGAGAACCTAACCTAAACAAACAGTACATGTGAACGATCCAAGACAAGTAACTGTTTAAGTGGTGTTTAATGTTTTCTGAAATGGTTGCACATTTATACACAAGGACACCCTGCTTTGGTGTTAATCACAGACCTGTTTGATAATTACTCTGATGCTGTTCCAAATAGGGGAATGAGAAATCTGAGTTTTGAGTGCTTTTCTGGCCATTACCAAGCTGTCTTGTATCTAATGCTAATTTTGACCAAGGGCACATTAAGATATTCACTGGCTGCTGTACTTCATCTAGGGTGGGAGGAAAATAATGAAGTGTCCACCAAACCTCATCTTTCTGAAAAAAAAAGTTCATCATTTTGTAGTTCATAACTTCTGGTGCATCCCCTACCATCCCAGGTGGCATCAGTATTTCCCACCGAGGATATAGGCAAGCCTGATTCACCCGAGAACACTTACTTCACTTTTACCTAATCACCCATAGAGCTTTACAGCATGGAAACAGACCCTTCAGCCCAACTTGTCTGTATCACTTGGTTTTTACCATTAAGCTAGTCACAATTGCCCATGTTCCTCTATATCCATCTTACCCATATAACTGTCTGAATGCTTTTAAAAACACAAAATTATACCTGTCTTTACTACTATATCTGGCAACTTGTTCCAGACACACACTACCCTCTGCGTGAAAGAAATGCCTCTCTGGACCCTTTTGTGGATCTCCGTTCTCATCTTAAATCTATGCCCTCTAGTTTTAAATTTCCCTACCTTTGGGAAAAGATGTTGAATACCTAGCTGATCTATGCCCCCCATTATTTTATAGACCTCTACAAGATCACGCCTAAGCTCCTGAGGAAAAAAGTCCCAGTCTGTCCAATGTCTCCTTAAACTCAAGCGCTCGCCTTGAATGGGAATGCATTTGGAGCACCTATTCCTTAACTGCATGAAAGGAATGCGGAAAATATCCACCTTGTCCCTTGGGTAATTTTCAATTGGGAGTTAAATCTACTCAGAAACCATGTTGGAGAGGAGCTAACAAAGACTGGCCAGCATTATTGCAACATTGATAAAAAAGGAAGCAAGAAGTTAGAGGAATTTAGTATTACTTTGATTGGAGAGGGTTTGGAAGTTAGTACCTCAAAGGTTGTTAATGACTGTAAAGGGAGAATGTATCTGACAACAGTGAAGCAGACAATAAGAGAGATCGGCAAGACTGAGACTGATCAGTAGAATGGGAAATCTGAGGCACGTTTAATTTGGCATTGAGAAGTGGGAGGTGTTACATCTTGTAGGTGAAAGAAAGAGTGGGTGTGTATGGAAAGACGCTGAAGGTGTGAAAGAATAGAACCACCTTTTCAAATGTGTTATTTTCAGGAAGTGCAGCTGCAGATAGATGAAGCTGGAAGAAAGATGTATATCCGTCTTACCATCGCCAAAGTTTTGCTGCGGTTTATGCCAAGGGGATGTTGTAGTCTCACTGACAGCACACACCCACCATGGATTTTCCAGCAGTGGGGAGTGGGAAAACCCGTTGACGATAGTAGGACTGTAAGATCTCACTGTTAGCAGCACATTGCCTCCCGCTGCTGCAAATCATACCATGGAGGGGAATGAAAACTCCGGCCAATGTAGATACATTAAGTGCAAGAATGAATCAGTAATGAATTGATACAAGGCATTGGTTAATCTATGGAGTGGGTTTGGGGAGGGTCTTGGTGCAATTGGGTTTGGTGAATGTGTGCCAGTGCAAGTGGGTTTGGGGGGATTGTTGGTGCGAGTGGGTTTGGGGGGGTGGTGTGGCGGTGCGAGTGGGTTTGGGGGGGTGGTGTGGCGGTGCGAGTGGTTTGGGGGGGGTGTGTGGCGGTGCGAGTGGGTTTGGGGGAGTGGTGTGGCGGTGCGAGTGGTTTGGGGGGTGGTGTGGCGGTGCGAGTGGGTTTGGGGAGTGTGTGCCGGTGCAAGTGGGTTTGGGGGGATTGTTGGTGCGAGTGGGTTTGGGGGGGTGGTGTGGCGGTGCGAGTGGGTTTGGGGTTGGTGTGGCTTCAGCTCCAGTAGTGAGTGAATAATTACTGAACCAGCTACTTGCTTATAGCTGACTGTTTTATGTTAGAATCTGAAGCTCAATGACCTTTTTCCGATAGAATTGTTCAAATTAAATAAATTTGCCTCAGTTTTTTGAGTATCTAATGATAAATATAACTTTTTTCAAGATTTTCATTGGATGTTTTGACGTTGACTTTCATTTCTCACTTTCTGGTGTACGCTTAACAAATAATTGCGATCAAATATTTCTTATATCATCATTCCCCTGTATTTTATTCCATTTACCTCAGTCTGTATTGTCCTTGACAATCATTAGTGAATGCCGTAGATCATCACATTAACACCATCACTTTCACATCCAGTGCTTGCCACTGCTGCTGCTGCTCCTGTTCTTCCTCTTCCTCCTCCTCCAAAAAAGCATATAGGAATGTGATCTGGTCAGCAGTTCTGAACCTCATCCCAGAATCCAGAGCAGTCAGTTTAGTTTGTTACAACATGTCTGAAACATCCATGAGGCTAAATGATAATTCTGTGTGGCCCTGAGCTGTCTGAACCGGTCAGTTAGAGTCATAGGATCCCTGCAGTGCAGAAGGGGGCCATTCTGCCCAACAGTGCCACTGAGACCCTATCCCTGTACCCTGCTTAATCCCCTGACACCAAGGGCAAATTTAATGTGGCCAATCCACCTAACCTGCACATCTTTTCAGTGTGGGACAAAACACATGCAGACACTGGGGAGAATATGCAAACTCCACACAAACAGTGACCCGAGGCCGAAATTGAATCTGAGTCCCTGGTGCTGAGAGGCAGCAGTGCTAATCATTGTGCTACCCTAATCTCAGGTTCATTACTGGTCTGAATCAACCTGGTTTCAGCTGTGGTGATGTTAGCGATGTTGCGATCTCCCTCAGCATCCCTGAGCCAGCCAGCCTCCTCCTCCATGGTTTCTGCTGGAAAATACATGTGTGGCATTGGGTTGTAGGTAGGATCAGTTGTGAAAACCTCCATATTTGAATAAGTTGTCATCCCTCACTGTTTTGGAGAGACAGGCTGGCACCAGTGGAACTGTTTACCCTGTGAAAGGCTGTGGGAGAAATTGTTTGGTACAGCTAATTCATTGGAAAACACATTCAAATATTTATCTCAAATATCCCAAAAGCGAAGACAATTCTCCTTGGAATATGTGGTATCTATAAACATATACCAGTCAGCACATCACTCTGAATGCACATTATGATTTTCCCAGTAGCTACACCTAACATGAAAGTGGTGACAGTTCGTGAGCTCTGTGCAATGATTCAGCTGATGTCAACTGGTACTTGCATCTATTGTGAAGCTGTCCTTGCAGGCAGTTATTGAGTAGAAAGTTGAGCAGTCCTCTGCAGCTGATCATCTCCAGCTGTTTTCTCCGCAACTACCTGGTTGCCACATGTGTTGTGTGGAGCATTAATTGAGACTCGCCTCAGGCTGTTCTTTACACATCCTCTGGCTGCCAACTGTGTTTCTGGAGAACAGTGAGAGAAGGTCACCTCGGGCTGTTCTTTATTCCATAGTTATCGACTAGCTAATGCAGAGAGAGCGCTGCGCTCAGAGTTGTGAAGTGCAGTACTAATTTGGATAAGGCTGTGTAGCAGATGGCATAAGTTGGAATCAGCTTTCACAGTTATCTGTTTTATGCATGATGGTTTACTTGTTTATCTTTTTTCTTCAAACAGTAGAACCTATAGTCGAAGTCGTTCTAGAAGCCTGTCTTCTAGACGTCACCGGAGGTCTAGGTATGTATCCAGTATAAACTACAGCCATTATCACAGCCAGCCATAGAGAATATTTTAGCATTTAATGCTCAAATGATATTCTTGAGTGTGTCAGTATTGGCCCCAATTTTTTGAGGTAGTGTAGTTTTATGGAAGGTGTTTTTTTGTCTTGTTTACTTGAGAAGAGGGCTCCTGCACTCTCCCCAGTTTAAATATTGGGATTAGGTTTAAGCAAAGCTTCCTCAAAGTTGTCCAACTTGGACTGCTAATGGCATGGTTGTTTTCACCTTTACTCCAGTACTGTCACTTAGGGTGGATTTTAGGATCAGTTTTCCTTGAGCAAAAACCTTAAGAATCAAGAGCCTGGAAAGCAGCTGAACATTTTGTCTTGCAAATATTCAATATTCTCCTTGCTGTGGTTTGTACTGTGCCTGCAAATCTGTTTGGGTTCACAAGACAGCCATCTGATATGGTATACTGCCAAGTACAAAGAAACGTTATCTAATATGGTATACTGCCACGTATAGGGCTAATGAGGAGATGCCAATGGCCGTGGGTGTTTGAATTCTCCATCTCCACCCCGAGGTGATTTCTGTAACTATTGACCAGTCAACATTCTGACCAGAGTTTGTCAGAGATGGCTGACCTCTGCTATTAGGCACGGTTAGTGCAGCACACTAACATGGATCATTCAGTACGCCAAAGCCCTGCACGGAGGGAGAGGCAGCATTGAGAGCTCACTCTGCCAACTTCTCAATCTGGAGAGGTGGGCATGGCATTGTCAGGTCATTGTAGCATGCTTATAGTTGGCGGTGAAAAGGCAACGTTGACAAAGAGCTGGCAGCATGAGAGGCACCCTGATGTTCAAGCATTTGGTATGTGCAGGCATCCTCCAGTGATTTCTCATCATCCTCTATTAAACCCGCTTTCTTCCACTAACAAACATTTACATCTCCGTCCCCTCTGGACCTTATTATGTGACATGGTTAGGGAGGCTCGGAACGCTGCTGTTCTGCAAATGGTGTTAGCCAGGAAAGATTGTCACACATCAACTGTATATTAATGCAGTCCAGGACAATGGCATTTACTCAGTGTGTAGTGGCTCAGAATGGTGGTTTGGGAGTCTCTTATCTTACGTGGGCTTCTGGGTGAGTCCAGTGTACCTGGTAAAAAGTTATAAATGTGCACAGGTTGAGAGACCTGGAGTTAAATGAAGCCCAGAGTTACTGCAGCTCATATTTGTTATGTAATCCATTGTTGCAGCCATTGCACCTAAGCTGGCTTCACTCAGCTGCCTGGTTTAAGTACAGCAAATGGTCAGAGTGCATTACTGGGTTTCATTGCTGAAGCTCCATTGTAGTGATTGGTGGATCACTGAATTTTTCCTTCATCAACATGTGAAATGATGTCTAATTGCACTTAAAGGGACAAATGCATAGCTGTGATTCTCTCTCTTGATTCCAGGTCTGATTCATATGATAGCTACGACAGCAGGAGCAGGAGTCGCAGCCGTAGCTACCACAAATCTCGAAGGTCCAGGTAAGAGAGTGCTTTCTTTTCCCTCGCTTTAACACCACTGACTCCCTGTCCTGAAGGTGCTTCTGTAATGCTGCGGAAGAGGTAGATGGGACGCATGTTTAAAAGCTTCCTAACCACCAGTCATCCCCAGTGTCTCATCCATGTGCCCATTCTTGGTGCACGTGAGCCTAAACAATGAGTGTTACAGCCCATCAGCATGGGAGACATCACCGTCATTTCCAATTGCTTTCTCACCAAAACTCATAGTCTGCATATGTTCGGCACAAAGCGTGGGATAGCAGACTGGGCCCTAGCTGTTTATTCCTCAGTCTCCGTCACCCTGTTTTCAATTTGTTTCACTCCTGACTCCACTTTCTTTCCTCCCGCTCTTCTCTCAAGAATCATAAGAAAACAGCATAGAAGGTGGATATTCAGCCCATCTTGTCCATGCCAACCCAAAGACCCCAGGTGCCCTTTCTAAATCTATCTTCCTATACCTGGCCCATAGCCCTGTAACTTACAGCACTTAAGGTGCAGACCCAGTACTTTTTAGAAGAGTTTAAGATCTCTGCCTCCATTCAGGTAGCAAATTCCAGACACTCACCACTCTGTGTAAGAGAGTTTTCCCTCATGTCCCATCTAATCATTCTATTATTTAGCTTAGTTTTTGAATTCTCTGCCAAAGAAATGTTTTTCTTCTGTCTATTATACCTCTACTCCTCACAATTTTGTATACCTCATTCATGTCACCTCTTAGCCTTTGTTGTTCCAATCCTTTTCTAATCCCTCCTTGTAGCTGCAATTCTCTGGCTCTGGCAACATCCTAGTAAATCTTCTCTGCACTCTCTCCAGAGCAATTAATGTGGTGACCAGAACTGCGCACACTATTCCTGTTGTAGTCTTACCAGTATTTTATACAGTTCCTCCATCATATCATTGTTTTGGTATTCTGTATCTGTCAGTGAAGGAGAGAATTCCTAATGCCGCCTTTACAACCTAATCTACCTGTACTGCTACTTTTAAGGACCTGTGTACTTATGTGCCAAGATCTCTCATTTTATCTACCCCTCTCAATGTATTCCTGTTTATTGTTTATTCCTTTTTACTGTTTGACCTTCCTAAATGCATCACACTTAACAGTGTTGGGACTCCATCTGCCACTTTTTTTGCACACTCTGCTAACCCATCTGTAACATTTTGGAGCTCACGGCACCTCTACTACACCAACTACACAGGCAATATTAATATCGTCTGCAAATTTCTGAGTCGTGCCCCGCCCCCGCCTCATTCAAGTCGAAATTCTTAATATATAAAACAAACCATCAGCCGCTACTGTGTTACTTTAGATCTAATTCGCCACATCATCCTGTATCCCACAGACTTTTACCTTATTGATTAGTCTGCCAAGGTCTTGAGACCTTGTCAAATGACTTAGTAAAATCTATGTCAACCACATCCACTGCATTACCCTCATTGATCTTCCTTATCACTTTGTAAAGAATTCAATTAAATTTGTACGGCATGACCTTCCCTTGACAAAACCATGCCAACTATCCCTGACTGATCCATGCCTTTCTAAGTGACAGTTCATCCAATCTCTCAGAATTGATTCTAACAATTTGCTCACCATCAAAGGTAAGACTGACCAGTCTATAACTACTTGGCATTTCCTTAACTCTATTTTTAAACAACAGAACCATATTTGCATTCCTCCAGTCCTCTGACACCTAAACAGTATCTAGTGAAGATTGGGAAAAAATCCTCAGAATCTGCTATTTCCTCCCTGATTTCCTTCAATATTCTGGGGAGCAATCCATCTGGCCCTAGTGACTTATCCACTTTCAAGGATTCTAACTCCTCTCACACTTCCTCTCTCATTGTGATTATTTTACCCAGTATTTCAAACTCTTCCTCTTGGAATACCATATACTCTCTTTCCTAAAATTCATTTAATACTCTTCCCATATCCTCTATATCTTCACACAAATTTTGTCCTCCACTTTTTCCTTTTTGTTCTATATGTTCTAATAAAACATCTTTGGGTTTTCATCAATTTTTCTTACTAATATTTTTTCATGTTCTTGCTTTGATTCTCTTTTTATTTTACTCAATCCCTGTACTTTCTATATTCCTGGGCTATCTGCAGTGTTGAGTTTTATTATGACTATTGTGAGCTTTCTTTTTCTGTTTAATCTTGCCCTGTATTTTTTGAGAGAACCATAGGAGTCTTGACAGTACAATTCTTATTTTTGGACAGGACACATCTGCTTTGTACCCTAAGGATCTCACTTCTTATTAGTATTTCCCACTGGTTTACCACCAATTTATCTTTTCATGATCTTGTCTGCTCTGCCTCTGCCAAATCACTACTTGGATTTGTAAAATTTGCACTTTAAAACTTTTACTTCTCTTTCATCTCTGTTCTTTTCCTTAATAATGTACCCTAATCTTTAAAGTACAAAGCAGACATGTCACTTCACCTATTGCCTGTTGTCTTTTCCCAAGACTAAATCCAGAATTGTGTCTCCTCTGGTTGGGTTTGTCTTGCACATTGTTTTCAAAAAAAAAAATTCCTGGACACAACACGTGAATTTTCCACCCCTTATATGGCTTGAAAGGCAATTGATATTGGGATATTTCAAGTTCCCTGCTACTATTGCTCTCTTATGCCCCTCCACTTTCCTCCTTAGGTTATAACACACGAGTAAAGCACCACCATCTACTTTAAATATGCTCAAATCTTCAGAGAGGTTTTCATTATTTAGCGCACACATTACATATCAGAAAAATGAAGAAGATTCACCAGATTGATAGCTGAATTGAAATCATATACTTATCAAGAAAGGCTGAAGAGATTAGGGCTCTCTTCTCTGGAGTTGACCTAGATAGATATGAAGAAGCTGCTTCCAACAGGGTCGTCTTTACCCAGGGACTGGTGCAAATGTGAAACATTTTACCACATGAGGTTTGCCAGCATTTATTGCCAATCCCTGAGGCCATTCAAGAGTCAACCACGTTGCTGTGGATGTGGAGATATGTGTAGACCAGACCGAGTAAGATTGGCAGATTTCCTTCCCAAAAGGACATTTATGTGAAGCGAATGGATTTTTATAGTAATTGACAATGGTTTCATGGTCATCATTAAATTTTTAATTCCAGATTTTTATTGAATTCAAATTTGAACCCAGGTCTCCAGAGCATTACCCTGGGTCAGTGTGTTTACCATTACACTGCCTTTCCAGAGGAGATTATACCAACAAGCCCAAGCTTGCAAAATTCATAACCGATGTCCCATCATTAGATCTATTTCCATGCTTAACCAACTTTTGCTGAACAATCCTAATTGTGTTAATTAAAGTTTATTTATTTGTGTCACAAGTTGGTTTACATTAGCACTGCAATGAAGTTATTGTGAACATCCCCTAGTCCCCACACTCTGGCACCTGTTTGGGTACACTAAGGGAGAATTTAGAATGGTCAATGCATCTGACCAGCATGTCTTTCAGACTGTGGGAGGGAACCAGAGCATTTGGAGGAAACCCACTCAGGCGTGGGGATCACAAATTGAATCCGGGTCACTGGTGCTATGGGGCAAATGTGCTAGCTATTGTGCTACATAAAAAGCACACTGAACATCAATTTAAAATTATCAATTGGCTCGCAAATGACACACCTACAAGCAGTAATAGCCACATGTATACCTTTGTGTACATAAAGAACCTATCCACAATTGCACCTTTTTCAACTAAACTAAAGTTTTGCGGACAGCAATTTTCTGGTTAATTCCCAGTGGCAATACCTTGATCTGATTTGAATTTGAACAAAAGCTTGGCAATTAACTGTTCCCTGGTGTATTCCCCACGGTAACATGGAACACTACAGCACAAATGGGCTCTTTGGCCCACAAATTGTGCCGATCATATCCATACCTACCAGGTCTATGTATAACTCTCAGTCCCATTAAATCCCATGTACTGGCCCAGAATTCTCTTAAAAGACCCCAGCGAGTTCGCCTCTACCACCACCGACGGCAGCCGATTCCACTCACCCACCATCCTCTGAGTGAAAAACTTACCCTGACATCTCCTGTGTAGCTGAACATTTGTACATCTCTGCCAACTTGAGTGCATTTGCCAATCAATCAAGCTCTTCTCATAATTGTTGTTCCTTTTAATCTTATATATTCTGTTCTCATGAGTGCAAGACAAAAAGCTTCAACAGCATCTCTTTTTTTGTCAATACCTTTTATTATTCTTTTAACTGTTGTGAATATTTCTGCTGACGAGCACTGTTGTGAAGAGGATGGGATGTGAGCATCAGGCAATACAGCTGTACAGATTATTCACTCTGACTTGTCCCACCAATCACTTAATATCGTACAAACCTTACTTCCTCCTCCAAGCTGGGAGACTGTAGGTGGGCACTCTCACTGACATTTGTCATGTTTTCCCTCCTCTCTCGAATTGAGTAGAAGCTGGGACAGAAGCTACAGGTCGTACCGATCATACAGTAGAAGCGATCGGAGTTACTCTCGCCATCGGAGCCATAGCGAGAGCAGCAGGTACAGCTGATGGACGGAACTCTGCCTTGGTCTGATTCATTCTCGCGGAATGCTTTCTTCCTTTCCCTGCACAGATTCCGAACTATATTTATTGGTGACTGATTCATTAGAACTGTTACTTTCAACGTTGGGGGACAAAGACTGCAGTGAAAATCTCTGTGCACGGTTATTACAGCAGTGGGGGTGGAGTGGGGGGGGTTTGTTTTGATTTTTCTGTTTTTTCTCTTTTTTTTGCAAAAGAAATGAATTAAACTCTTGGTAGTTCTTACTGAGAGTAAATGTATTTGTATCTGCAGTTTTGTATGTAAGCAATAATATTTACCTTTAATATGTACTGTACTTAACTGCATTACTGTCATAGTTTAAAGTGAAAAAAAGTAAATTTTCATACATTCTACCTGGTCTCTGTTCATTTTTCTCTTCCACCCTGTATTAAAAGGGTGCATATAAAATAATTAAAATGTATATTTTAAAAGAATGTTGAAATGATTGAAGTATCTTCATATAGTAGTCATTCTGTCATTGTCGACTGATGCAGAATCATATCCCTTTCAGCACATTGGAAATATATTGCCACTCCTTCACTGTTGCTGGGTCAAAATCCTGCAATCTTCCCTTCCACCCCGACCCCTCTGACAGCCCAGTGATCTACCTCACATGGACAGAAGCAGCTTAAGAAGATGGCTCACCATCTACTTCTGGAGGACAATTAGGGATGGGTAATAAATGCTGGTCTAATGGAGACGCCCATATCCCATGCAAGAATTTAAAAGAAATACAGAAACATAGGCCTGTGGCAGTGCAAACCTGGCACTCAAACATTCTGCTCATATCTCTGTTTACACAATTGCAGCATTTGTAGAAACTCCAGCCCACAGTTGTGCTCAATGCATTTCCAATAGAGAGAGTCTGGAAATATGATATTGCATTCCTTTTCCTGCACATTGCAACATTTCATCGGAAAAATGTCTCAGAACCTCTTGTGGATTTAAGACACAGGTCAATCCCCAAATTGTCTCCTGTTAGTGAATGCAGCTCTGGATTTTAACAAATTTACCTTCCACAGAAGAGGCAGTTGTCCCTTACAGGATCAGGGTCTGGGTGGGATGCAGACTCAATGGGCTGAATGGCTGTCATCTGCATTGTAGGGATTCTGATTCTCTAATCTAGTCAAGCACACTCCCCTCTGTCAAATTGCCAATCGAGAAAACACAGCTAAAAATCTAGGCTTATGCTCCAGTGTGCTGCAGTATTCAGTGCTCAGAGAATGCAGCACTCTTAGAGGTGCCATCTTTTGGATAAGATGTTAAAACAAGGTACCAGCTACTCACTCAGATGGATGATCACACGGAACTATTTCAGAGAATTATCCTTGCCCATCCCTCAATCAACTTCACAAAAACAAATTATCTCATCATTGTTGTTGATGGGAGCTTCCTGTGTTCAAATCTATGGTGTACAGATGCCGGCGTTGGATTGGGGTGGTAAGAACTCAGTAAGAATTTAGCAACACCAATTTATAATCCAACCGATTTATTTGATAGTAAAAAAGCGAGCTTTCGACTCTGTGTCTTTGTCAGGCAAATGCAGTGTTCGCCTGACGAAGACACAGAGTCGAAAGCTCGCTTTTTTACTATCAAATAAATCGGTTGGATTATAAATTGGTGTTGCTAAATTCTTACTGAGTTCTCAAATCTATGGTCACATTGCAGCACTGCACTTGAGCATCGGCATTTCTTTGGCTCTAAACTGCTTTGAAAGCTTACGTGGTCAAGTGTTCTCTTTTATTGCAGTTTGTGGAGCTTTGTCCTGTGCAAAAGCAGGTAAGTCATGTTGAGAATTTGTAGAATTTTGCTGAGGCTACAGCTGGAGTACTGTGTGCAGTTCTGGTCACCATATTATCGGAAGAAATGGATTGCACTGGAGGGAGATTCACCAGGATGCTGGTGAACACAGGACATTACTGGCAAATAGGATTGGATTAGATGAGAGTTCAGATGTTTCTTGTGTGCTGGTGTAGACTCGATGGGCCAAAGGGCCTCTTCTGCACTATTGATTCTATGAAATTGAATGCTGTATTTTCGCCATTACAGCAGTGACTGCACTTACTACCTATGGAATGTTGTATGAAGGGCATGGAATGCACTCCCTGCAGCAGTTGTGGACTCACCAACTTTAAGGGCGCTCAAATGGTCATTGGATAGGCATATGGATAAATTTGGAATAGTTTAAGTTAGAGGGTCATTAGATTGGTTCCACTGGCTGGCGCAACATCGAGGGCCGAAGGGCCTGTACAGCGCTGTAATGTCCTCTGTTCTAATTGGCTATAAAATGCTTTGGAATGCCCCAGGCTGGTGAATGGTGCTCTATAGATGCAAGTTCTTCCTTTACTGACTTATGATGGAATGTGGGCATTATATTAGAGAAGTGTATTAACTTTAATCATTGATTTCTGTCTTGCTTTTTGAGTCATTGCCTTTTTAAATGCCAATCCCATTGCATGTCTGTGTTACCCCCTCAGATACAGCGTCAACTGGTGTTATGCATGCAAATGCTTGGATTATTGCACAACCAATCTCCTCTTGTATTCCAACATGATGTGGCAATGCTGGCATTGTACTGGCCTGGGCACAGTTAGAAGTCTCTCAACACCAGGTTAAAGTGAAACAGTTTAATTTGGAATCATGAGCTTTTGGAGCACTGCTCATTCATCAGGAGTCCCTGATGAAGGGGCAGCACTCCAAAAGCTTGTGATCCCAAATAAACCTGCTGTTGGAAGACTTCTAACTGTAGTCTAATAAGTTACTACAAAGGTAGCAAACTACTACACAAACTTTAGTACGCAAGATATCAAAACTTCATTAGACACAAAGTATGCAACCTCTATTTTCATTATTCGCAAGATATTTAACCTCTGGTGTACTTTGTTATAAACCACCTTGACAAAAAAAAATCCAAACTCACAACTTGGACTTAGATACTACCTGAAGTGAGGTGATCAGACTCCCTCCCCAAATGGGTTTTGTTCCCATGTTTCTGAGTCCCAGACTCAAGGCCTTGCCACTTCTGTGGTGTTCGGACCTGCAGGTTACTGTTGCTGATGTCCCTTACACTGATCATGCTCCCATTACATACTCACATGTCAGGCACTAATCAATCACTGGCTTTTGGTCACAACTGCGCAGAGTCATGTCTTTTCAGGGGGTTTTATTTCTCTTAGGAGAGCAATACAGGGAGTCTGTGTTGAATCACTGTCTGTTGAAGGTGTGTCCGTGGCCACTCAGCTCCTGTGCTGCCTCTTCTCTGCACATTCTGTTCTTTGCTGATGCAGAGTTAGCTTTGAACTTTGCTGGTGTCTTTACGAATAGTCATCAAGCTACACAGCCACCTGATATAAAACTGAATCAGGGTAACTGGCAAAGTGCCAGATTCTATCCCTGCCTTGCACACTTTTTAGTAGTCCTGATGTGGAGTTGCTGATGTTGGACTGGGGAAAACAGTAAGAAGTCTCAACACCAGGTTAAATTCCAACAGGTTTATTTGGTAGTAAACGCCACTAGTTTTCAGGGTTTGCCCTTTTGTCACCTGATGAAGGGGCAAATCCCAAAAGCTAGTGGCGTTTACTACCAAATAAACCTGTTAGACTTTGGTGTTGTGCGTCTTACTGTGCTTGCACCGTTTCACAGAAACTGTGACCCTGGTTGGTATTTGGTAACTTTTTTCCACAAAGTACACGTGATGCTCAATGCAATAGAATCAGTTTGTAACATTGAATAATTTGTTAAATAATTTATCAAAGGCCAACATACCATTTACCTTCATTCCTGCCTGCTGTACCTGTGTGCTTACTTTCAGCAATTGATGCACAAGGATACCATGGTCTTGCTGAGTACCCATCTCAATTTACACTCATTCAAGTAATCTGTCTTCCTATTATTGCTACCAAAGTGGACACCCTCACATTTATCCACATTATACTGCATCAGCCATGCAGATGCCCGCTCAACCTGTCCAAATCACGCTGAACCATCTCTGCAACCTCCTCACAGCTCACTCTCCCACCCAACTTTGTATCATCTGCAAATTTGAAGATAATGCATTTACTTACCTGTTCCAAATTATTAATATATTTTTCCCCCTTTAATCTCTAATCTCCCCTTTTACAAAGTTCTTTCAATCACTAGTTCTAAGACCTAGTTAAATAGAATTTTTATTTATGAGTCCTTGTTATCTGGGTGTTCCGGGGTTAAGTGCAAGGCTAGTCTGCTGTGGACCTGTTGCAGCAATAGGCAAACTATAATGGATCCAGGAAGTCCAGGAGGCTGGAATTGATTTGTGCCATAACTAGCCTTTCAAAGCACTTCATAATGATGGATTTACTTAATTTTTTTACCATCCCCTACCTTTTATTTATTGTCTTTCTTCATTTTTCTTCCTGCTACTTTATTCCCCTTCATTTTCCTTTTCTCCCCCTTCCTTCCTCTTTTCTACGTTTTATCTCTGTCCCATCTTTTTTCCACCTTTCTTCCCCCCAGTATCTTCATCTGTCATAGCTTACAGATTAGCTGGAGTCTGGCCATTCACACTCTTTATTCTGGGTGGCACAGTCGCGCAGTGGTTAGCATTGCTGCTTCACAGCTCCAGGTACCTGGGTTTAAGCGCAGTCTCAGGTCGCTGTCTGTGTGGAGTTTGTACATTCTCTCTGTGTCTGTGTGGGTTTCCTCCGGGTGCTCACAGTCCAAAGATGTGCGGATTAGGTTGATTGGTCGTGCTAAATTGACCTTTAGTGACCTGAGGTGCATAGGTTAGAGGGATTAGTGGGTAAATATGTAGGGATATGGGGTTAGGTCCTGGGTGGGATTGTAGTCAGTGTGGACTCGATGGGCCAAATGGTTTCTTTCTGTATTGTAGGGTTTCTATGATTCTCTCAATGGACAGCTATTAGCAACCTTTTTCCCTGGTTTCTGTGGTTATGACCCATCTTTCATTCCCTCATCCTGTAGTATAAGCACAGATTTACTGCATCCTCTGTCCACACACCAATAATGTGAAGATAAGAACGTAAGAAATAGGAACAGGAGTAGGCCATTTAGGCCTTCGAGCTTGCCCTGCCATTCAATAAGATCATGGCTGATCTGAAGTGAATCAGTTTCATTTTCCCGCCTGCTCCCTGTAACCCTTATCAGAAACCTATCTACCTGTGACTTAAATATATTCAGCGAGGAAGCCTCCACTACATCAATGGGCAGAGAATTCCAGACATTCACTATCCTTTGAGTGAAGAAGTTCCTCCTCAACTCTGTTCTAAACTGCCCTCCCCTCTCCCTTTGTTTTGAGGCTGTGCTCTCTAGTTCTGGTTTCCTTTCTAAGCAGAAAGAATCTTCTATCTCTACTCTATCCAGCCTCTTCTTTGTCTTGTAAGTCTCTCTAAGATCCTCTCCTCAGCCTTCTAAACTCTAACGAATACAGACCCAGTCTATTCAATCTCTCTTCATAGTCTAACCCCCTCATCTCCAGTATCAGCCTGGTGAACCTTCTCTGTATCCCTCCAACGCCAATATATCCTTTGGCAAATGCAGTGTCCAAAACTGCACACAGTACTCCAGTTGTGGCCTTACCAATGCCCTGCACAGTTGCAGCAAGACCTTCCTGCTTTTATATTCTATCCCCCTCGCTATAAAGGCCAACATCCCATTCGCCTTCTTGATCACCTGCTGCACCTGCAGACTGGGTTTTTGTGATTCGTGCACAAGGACCCCCAGGTCCCTCTACATCACAGCGTGCTGCAGCTTTTCACCCTTTAAATAATAATCCCAGCTACTATTATTTCTACCAAATTGGATAACCTCACATTTGCTAACATTATACTCCATATGCCAGGACCTCGTCCACTCACTCAGTCTATCCAGATCTCTCTGCAGACTTTCCGCGCCTTCCATGCAATTTGTTTTTCCACGTATCTTTGTGTCATCAGCAAATTTTGTTACCCTACGCTCAGCCTCCTTCTCCAGATTGTCTATGTAAATGGTAAGCAGTTGAGGCCCCAGCATCGATCCCTGTGGCGCTCCATCAGTCATCAACTGCCAACTAGAAAAACATCCGTTTATTCCAAAGATGCTGACGTTGGATTGGGGTAAACACAGAGAGAAGTCTCACGACACCAGGTTAAAGTTCAACAGGTTTATTTGTAGCAAGCGCTGCTAGCTTTCGGAACTGGCTGTTTCTTTGTCAGGTGGGTGATAATGTCACCAATGTGATGTTTGTTATCAGTTGAATTGAAGATGCTCACATGCAGTCTATGAGTTACCCAACAGAGGGAGCTCCTGAGCTGGGTTTCACTTCCAGCCTGACCCAATGAAAGGCTCAGAGATGAACCCCCATTCGGTTCCCCCCCGGTGGAGATGGAATGTTCTAGTGGGAAGAGGATCATGGATTGTTAACCTAGTGATCCCTGCAGCATTCCCAGTTCCCTGTCGAGGAATATTTTAAAAAAGAAAGCAAATTCCATCATCCAGGTTTAGAAACATAAGAACTAGAAGCAGTGATAGGCTATTTGGCCCTTCGAGTCTGTTCCATCATCAATATTGATCATGGCTGATCACCAAGTTCAGTATTCTGATCCCCCCTCCCTCCCATATCCATTGATTCCTTCAGCCCCAAGAGTTATATCTAATTTCTTGAAATCACATAATGTTTCGGCCTCAACTACTTTCTGTGATAGTGAATTTTACACATTCACCACCCTCTGGGTGAAGAAATTTTTCCTCACCTCAGTTCTAAAAGTGTTAACTCGGTGAGGTAAACCCTTCTCTGCACCATCACCTCAAATACGACAACAACTTGCATTTTTGTCGCATCTTTGGTGGATTAAGGACATCGCAAGCGGCTCTAGATAGCAATCTTTTTGGATGCTTCTTCAAACCAACCTCTTCGACTGGCTCTCCTGGGATCTCCCTCAGCAGCTGGGAGCCAAATCTCAGAGAGGCTGCTGTTGAGCCCCTTTGGGATATTCTCAATCCTCCAAAGGTGCATAAAACTGCAAGTTGTTGTATTTTAGGTGAAGGTATTTTATGGTTGTATTTTATGCTGTCATAGACAGCAGTGGGAAGTTGTGCGTGGAGCCTGAGGAGATTGGAGAGGTACTGAATAAATATTTCTCTTTGGTATTCACGCAGGGTGATGTAAATGTAGTTATGGAGAACACTGAGGTACAGGGTAGCAAGCTGGAAGGTATCGAAGTAGATAGGGAGGATGTGCTAGATATTCTCGAGGGGTTGAAGTTGGATAAGTCCCCTGGGCCGGACGGGATTTACCCTAGGATTCTCTGGGAGGCAAGAGAGGAGATTGCAGAACCTCTGGCTCTGATCTTCAGGTTGTCGTTGGTTATGGGTGTGGTTCCGGAGGACTGGAGGATAGCGAATGTGGTCCCGTTGTTCAAGAAGGGGAAGAGAGATCTTCCAGGGAATTATAGGCCAGTGAGTCTTACTTCTGTTGTGGGCAAAGTATTGGAGAGAATTATTAGGGATAGGATTTATAGTTATTTAGAGAGAAATGAAGTGATTGGGGATAGTCAGCATGGTTTTGTGAAGGGTAGGTCGTGCCTTACTAACCTCATTGAGTTTTTGAAAAAGTGACCAAAGAGGTGGATGGGGGTAAGGCGGTTGATGTGGTATATATGGACTTTAGTAAGGCGTTTGATAAGGTGGCCCATGGAAGACTTCTGCAGCAAATGCAGATGTATGGGATAGAGGGTGATTTAGCTAATTGGGTTAGGAATTGGCTAGCAGATAGAAGACAGAGGGTGGTGGTTGATGGGAGATATTTATCTTGGAGTTTGGTGACAAGTGGCGTACCTCAGGGGTCTGTTTTGGGGCCCCTGCTGTTTGTAATTTTTATAAATGATCTGGATGAGGGTATTGAAGGATGGATTAGTAAAATTGCAGATGACACTAAAGTCGGTGGAGTGGTAGATAGTGAAGAGGGGTGTTATAGTTTGCAGAGAGACTTGGACAAGTTGCAGAGCTGGGCCGAGAGGTGGCAAATGGAGTTTAATGTGAAAAGTGTGAGGTAATGCACTATGGCAGGAATAATAAATGTGTAGAGTATAGGGCTAATGGTAGGATTCTTAGTAGTCTTGATGAACAGAGGGATCTTGGTGTGTATGTGCATAGATCCCTGAAAGTAGGCAGTCAAGTCGAGAATGTTGTTAAGAAGGCATATGGAGTCTTAGCTTTTATTGGTAGGGGGATTGAATTTCGGAGCCGCAACGTCATGTTGCAACTGTACAAAACTCTAGTGCGGCCGCACTTGGAGTATTGTGTGCAGTTCTGGTCCCACATTATAAGAAAGATGTGGAGGCATTGGAGAGGGTACAGAGGAGGTTGACCAGGATGTTGCCTGGTATGGAGGGCAGGTCCTATGAGGAGAGGTTGAAGGATTTGAGGTTGTTTTCGTTAGAAAGGAGGCGGCTAAGAGGGGATCTTATTGAAACATATAAGAGGATTAGAGGTTTAGATAGGGTGGACAGTGATAGCCTTTTTCCTAGGATGGAGAAAGCTAGCACGAGGGGACACAGCTTTAAATTAAGGGGTGATAGTTATAGGACGGATATCAGAGGTAGGTTCTTTACCCAAAGGATGGTTCGGGAGTGGAATGCCCTGCCTGCAGCGGTTGTAGATGCGCCAAGTTTGGTGGCGTTTAAGAGGTTAGTTGATAAGTATATGGAAGAGAAGGGAATGGTTTAGTTTGGAGGGGCATTGCTTTTTATATTGGTCGGCGCAACATCGAAGGCCGAAGGGCCTGTTCTGTGCTGTAATGTTCTATGTTCTAAGGTGTTGGGGAGAAGGGTTTATCTATTGTCGAACTCCATTGTCTGGGCAAAGAGCTGATTTGCAGCAACAAGCAGAACGTTCACTGGTTAATGAACAAGTTCCTTTTTTGTATTCCTTCAGGAATTCAGATTCTTCAGTGTATTTTAGTTCAAATGAGGACATTATGAGTCATCGCCCCCAAAGTACGACTTTTAGGTGTGGGTGCAGGGACAGCAGTGAGTGACTGAGGCTGCAGTAGGAGCCTAGGCATCAAGGGCAGGAATTGGCCTTTGAGCCTGCTCTGCTCTTCAGTCTGACCACGGCTGTTCTGGTTATGGCCTCAACTCCAGTTTCCTGTCCACCCTCTCCAAATCTCAACTCCCTCATCGAACAAATGTCTGTCAGTAAATTCAGTGCCCCAGCCTCCAGTGCTTTCTGAAGAGGAAGATTTCTCCTCATCGCCTTGTTAAACGAAAGACCTCTTATTAAACTGAGTCCCCTGGTTCTAGTCTCTCCCACAAGGGAAAACATCCTCCCACTATCCACCCTGTCACATCCCCTCAGAGAGGCTGATCAGGTGGTAGCTACAACGTAATAGCCTCCCCGCATTAACACACTCCTCTCTCAGCATCTTGCTATGGGCTGCGCTCCACAACAAATGTCCTCCTTGCCCTGAGGGGTTACCAGAGAGAGAGAAAACAAGGGATTGTGAATGCTGTTCCCCCAAGCCTCAGGAGTGTGAGAAGCCACGGTGTCGGGGAGAAGTTTTTGGAAAGGAAGTTCTGGGATTTATATTTAGCGTCAGTGTGTTCGACACCATCTGGAGTGTCTCTGAGCAGTGGAGGAAACGAAAATGCTAATTGTCAGGCAACGCTCACTAGGACTTGAGGGCCCAGCGTTTGTTGGTCTGAAGACCACAGTGTGACACTGACAGCAACAGGCAGAGAACAGCTGTGTAAAACAGCTGGAGCTCAGTACCAGGTAGCATCAAGCCTAGGCAGTAACAATCGTAGGAGTTGGCCATTCAGCCTCCTAACATCATGCCAGCCCTTTGCAAAAACATAGAACATTACAGCGCAGAACAGGCCCTTCGGCCTTTGATGTTGCGCCGACCAATTAGGAAAAAGCAATGACCCTCTAACCTAAACCATTCCCTTTTCGTCCATAAACTTATCTACTAACCTCTTAAACGACACCAAACTTGGCGCATCTACAACTGCAGCAGGCAGGGTATTCCATACCCTTACCACCCTCTGGGTAAAGTTAGTTGTTCCATTTAATGTTTTTTTTAATTTCAATCGATCTGTATTCAGTATTTGGGGAGCTGTGGGTGGGGTGGGAGGGGAGGGAGGGGAGGGGAGGAGGGGAGGGAAGGAGGGGAGGAGGGAGGAAGGAGGGGAGGGGGGGGAGGGGAGAGGAGGGGAGGGAGGGGAAGGAGAGGGAGGGGGGGAGAGGAGGGGAGGGGAGGGAAGGAGGGGAGGGGAGGGAAGGGGGGAGGAGGGGAGGGGAGGGGGGGAGGCATTACAGTTTCAGGCTTCCTGTTCCAAGAAATGGAAACAAAAAGCAAATATTGTTATCCTGTGAGCTTTTCAGGCTTTGCCCGTCTCTTTGAGTGCCAATTCCGCACGTTGACCGCACTAAGCCAGGGCTCTGGATATAGGCTTCAAATCCCACCACCCACAGCTGATGAGGTTTAAACTCAATTCATTTAACAAATCTGGAATCTAAAGCTAATCTCAATGACAATGACCATGAAACCGTTTGTCGGAAAAACCCATCTGGTTCACTATTGTCCCTTTAGGGAAGGAAATCTACAGTCCTTCTGCCAACTTCAGGATGTGTAAAGGAGAACATGCCCCTGTCTACATCAATGAGGACGCAGTAGAAAGGGTCAAGAGCTTCAGGTTTTTAGGTGTCCAGGTGTCACCATCGACCTGCCCTGGTCCCCTCCCATGCCCACACCATTGTTAAGAAAGCTCACCAACATCTCTACTTTCTCAAAAGACTAAGGAAATTTGGTATGTCATCTACAACTCTCACTAACTTCTATAAATGCACCTTAGAAAGCATTCTTTCTGGTTGTATCACAGCTTGGTACGGGCTCCTGCTCTGCCCAAGACCACAAGAAACTACAAAAGATTGTGAACGAAGCCCAATCCTTCATACAAACCAGCCTCCCATCCACTGACTCTGTGCCTCAGCAAAGCAGCCGGTATAATTAAGAACCCCACACACTCCGGACATTCTCTCTTCCACCTCTTTCTTTGGAAAAAAAATACAAAAGTCTGAGGTCATGTACCAACCAACTCAAGAACAGCTTCTTCCCTGCTGCTGTCAGATTTTTGAATGGATTTACCTTGCATTAAATTGATCTTTCTCTACAGCCTAGCTA
Organism: Sphyrna mokarran; assembly: GCA_024679065.1. NCBI lineage: Eukaryota > Metazoa > Chordata > Chondrichthyes > Carcharhiniformes > Carcharhinidae > Sphyrna > Sphyrna mokarran. Next base: position 12,090,203 of record JAGIQG010000002.1, read on the forward strand.
TGACTGTAACACTGCATTCTGTACTCTCTCATTTTCTTCTCTATGAACGGTATTGGCTGTATAGCGCGCGAGAAACAATATTTTTCACTGTATGTTAATACATGTGGCAATAATAAATCAAATCAAACCAAATCAAAAGTCCTTATCCCATCTAGTCTACATGTGACTTCAGAGCCACAGCAATGTAGTTGACTCTCAATTGCATTCTGAAACGGTCGAGTGAGCCACCCAGTGCAAAGAGTGGCACGCTGGCACAGTGGTTAGCACTGCTGCCTCACAGCGCCAGGGACCTGGGTTCGATTCCTGGCTGGGGTCACTGTCTGTGCGGAATCCGCACATTCTCCCATTGTCCGTGTGAGTTTCTTCCGCATGTTCCAGTTGCCTCCCACAGTCAGAAAGACGTGCTGATTAGATGCATCGGCCGTGCTAAATTCCCCCTCAGTGTATCCGAACAGGCACCAGAGTGTGGCGACTGGAGGATTTTCACAGTAACTTCATTGTAGTGTTAATGTAAGCCTAATTGTGACACTAATAATTAAACCTAATTAGAGATAGCAACAAATGCTGGCCCACATCCCATGACAGAAGAAATAGTGCCCCAAATTTATCTATGTGTTTCTGTGTGCACAGTTTAATTGAATTTATCTTATCCATGCAGTGTACAGTTCTATCTCCATATTACAGATTAGATACAGAGACAATGAACATTGATACAGGTAAGATTCTGAGAATGAGTTTGCCTCTGCCATTGGAGGTTGTTGAGGCAAACTCACTGGGGTCTTTTAAGAGACTTCTGGATGAGTATATGGAAAAGAATAGGATAGGGGGTTATAGATAGGTCTGTGGATTGGTAGATACGATCGGCGCAACTCGTGGGCCGAAGGGCCTGTTTGTGCTGTATTGTTCTATGTTCTATGTTGTTCCCAATGGATGCTGGTAGTAGGGTGCGGTGGTGAATGTGGTGGCATTGAGGACCGGGGGACACCATTCAAATATTAAAGGATCTCCCACTTTAAGACAGAGTTGAGGAGGACATTCCTCTCTCAGGCTTGTTGGTGTTTGGAATTCCCTTCTGCGGTCATTGCTGAGTCACACAGATCTTTTCATTGATGAGGAGGTCAGAGAAACAGTCAGAAAGATGGAGTTAAGGCCATAATCAGAGGAATCACAATATTATTGAATAACACAGCAGGCTCAATGGGCTGAATGGCCTGAATGTTTCAATGAAGAACAGTAACTTCACTGCAGTGTTAATGCAAGCTTTACTTGTGACTAATAAATAAACTTTTTAAAAACTTTATTTCTTATAATTCTAGGAGCACAAAAGATGTGCTCAGATGATACTGGAACTTAAGATTATAACTATTAGGAAAGGATGAGGAGTGACGTGGTAAAGGTCCCAGCAATGTCCTGTACAACTGAAGTATAACTTCTCTATTTTGTAATCAATTCACCTCACAATAAACAATAACACTATATTAGTTTTCCTAATTATTTGCTGTACCTGCATATTAATCTTTTGTGGATCATACACTAGGACACCCAGATTCCTCCACATGTGACAGCTCTGCAATCTCTCACCATTTAGATAATATGCTTTTTTATTCTTCCTGCCAAAGTGGATAATTTCACATTTGTCCACATTATACTGCACTTGACAATTTTTCTCCCGCTCAATGAACCTACCTTCATCCTTTTGTAGCCTCCTTACGTCCTCTTCATAATTTACTTTCCTAACTATCTTTGTGTTGTCAGCAAATTTCACGACTGTACCTTCAATCCCTTCATCCCAATCATTTATACAAATTATAAATGTTGATATCCCAGTGCTAATCCTTGTGGCACACCATTTCATTACTTCCTGCTAACCAGAAAAAAGACCCATTTATGCCAACTCTCAGTTTCATGTTAGCTAACCAGTCTGCAATCCAGGGCAATATGTTGCCCACTAAACTATGGAACTTTTATTTCACACAGTTTTTTTCTGGCACTTAAGCAAATGCGTTCTGGAAATCTAAGCCTAGTACATCCACTGGTTCCCCTTTATCCATGGTACATGTGACTCCTTCAGAGAATTCCTCTCATTTGGTTATACATGATTTTTCTTTCATAAAACTGTGTGACTCTGCCTGACTGATTTAATTTGATTTGATTTGATTTATTATTGTCACATGTGTTAGCATATAGTGAAAAGTATTGTTTCTTGTGCGTTGTAAGAACATAAGAACTAGGAGCAGGAGTTGGCCATCTGGCCCCTCGAGCCTGCCCCGCCATTCAATAAGATCATGGCTGATCTTTTTGTGGACTCAGCTCCACTTACCCGCCTGCTCACCGTAACCCTTAATTCTTTTAGTGTTCAAAAATTTACCTATTCTTGCTTTAAAAACATTCAATGAGGTAGCCTCAACTGCTTCATTGGGCAGGGAATTCCACAGATTCACAATCCCTTATGTGAAGAAGTTCCTCCTCAACTCAGTCCTAAATCAGCTTCTCCTTTTGAGGCAATGCCCCCTAGTTCTAGTTTCACCCACCAGTGGAAACAACTTCCCTGCTTCTATCTTATCAATTCCCTTCATAATCTTATATGTTTCTATCAGATGTCCCCTCATTCTTCTGAATTCCAATGAGTACAGCCCCAGTCTACTCAGTCTCTCCTCATAAGCCAACTCTCTCAATTCCTGAATCAATCTAGTGAATCTCCTCTGCAGCCCCTCCAGTGCCAAGATATCCTTTCTCAAGTAAGGAGATCAAAACTGTACCCAGTACTCCAGGTGTGGCCTCACCAGTACCTTATACAGCTGCAACATAATCTCGCTGTTTTTAAACTCCATCCCTCTAGCATAAAAGGATAAAATTCCATTTGCCTTCTTAATTACCTGCTGCACTGGCAAACCAACTCCTTGACATTCTTGCACAAGGACACCCAGGTCCCTCTGCACAGCAGCATGCTGCAATTTTTTTACCATTAAATAATAGTCCATTTTGCTGCTATTCCTACCAAAATGGATGACCTCACATTTACCAACATTGTACTCCCTCTGCCAGACCCTCACCCCTCACTTAGACTAATAATATCCCTTTGCAGACTTTCCTCTGCACACTTGCTCTTCCACCCATCTTTGTGGAAAACATACAGACAAAGCATACCTTTCATAATGAAAGAAACACGAGAGAGCAGAATGTTACAGTTATTGCTAGGGTGTAGAGAAAGCAGGTAGGTCCATTCTAAAGTCTGATGGTAGTGGGGAAGAAGCTGCTTTTGTGTAGGTTGGTAAGTGACCTCAAACATTTGTATCTTTTTCCTGACAGAAGGTGGAAGAGAGAATGTCTAGTGTGCGTGGGATCCTTAATAATACTGGCTACTTTTCCAAAGCAGCAGGAAATGTAGACAGAGTCAATGGATAGAAAGCTGGTTTGTGTGATGGATTGGGCTACATTCACGACCTTTTGTAGTTCCTTGCAGCCTTGGGCAGAACAGGAGCCCGTACCAAGCAGTGATACAACCAGAAAGAATGCTTTCTATGGTGCATCTGTAAAAGTTGGTGAGAGTCGTAGCAGATATGCCAAATTTCCTTAGGCTTCTAGATATTGGTGGGCTTTCTTAACTATAGTATTGGCATGGGGGGACCAGGTCTGGTTGTTGATGATCTGGACATATAAAAGCTCTCAACCCTTTCTACTTCATCCCTGTTGATGTAGACAGTGGTGTGTTCTCCACCATGCTTCTTGAAATCGATGACAAACTTTCGTTTTGTTGACATTGAGGGAGAGATTCTTGTTGCCGCACCAGTTCACCAGATTCTCTATCTCATTCCTATACTCTATCTCATCATTGTTTGAAATCCAATTCATTATGGTGGTATCGTCAGCAAACTTAAAAATTGAATTGGAGGGGAATTTGGCCACACGGTCCTAGGTGTATAAGGAGTATAGTAGGGAGCTGAGAACACAGCCTTGTGGGGCACCAGTGTTGAGAATGATAGTGGAGGAGGTGTTGCCTTTTCTTACTGATTGTGGTCTGTGAATTTGGAAGTTCAAGATCTGGTTCCTGAGGAAGGGGTCGAAGCACAGGCCACGGAGTTTGGAGATGAGGTTTGTGGGAATAACGGTGTTGAAGGCTGAGCTGTAGTCAATAAATAGGAGTCTGACAGGAGAGTTTTGATAATCTTAAGTATATGGTGGGTAGAACCTAACAGTTATAAATACAAGATAGCCACTTAACCATCTGATAGGGATTTTATCAGACACCTCCTCATGCCCAGAGTAGTTACAATGTGAAACTACTTCCCACACAGAGGGTTTGAGGTGATTAACATTGATGTATGTAAGGAGAAGTGTCCGAGAGAGAAAAGAACAGAAAGAGTCATTGACAAGGTGAGTTGGAGCAAGGATATAGAAAAATTCACATAGAACATTATCAACAGTTCCAACCAGTCAAACAGAATTCAATAAATTCCTTAAAACTCTGAGACTTCCTGGCATTAGTGATGCCCCATCAATTTCAAACCCATCACTTGTACCATCTAGAAAGACGAGGGCAACAAATACCTGGGGACACCATCACATGTAAGTTCCCCTCCAGGTCACTCACCATCCTGACTCCTGAACTTGCTGACTTGTCACTCCTGAACTTGCTGACTTTTCAGTCCTGTACGCACTGACTTTCACCCCTGGCTGAATACAGTAACACAGACTGACTCAGCGCAGTAAGATGGGTACTGAATGAGCACAGTCAGACAGAGACTGACTTTATAATATTCTTTGTTCACTCAGGCAGCATGGTCAGTGCAGACTTGGAGGGCCGAAGGGCCTGTTCCTGTGCTGTGACTTTTTTTTTGTACTTTGACTGAATGCAGCAAGACAGAGACTAAGTACAGTAAGACAGAGAATGGCTGAGTACAGTCAGACAGAGACTGAGTACAGTCAGACAAAGAATGGCTCAGTACAGTAAGACAGAGACTGAGTACAGTAAGACAGAGACTGAGTACATTAGGACAGAATGAGTACAGTAAGAGAGACTGAGTCCAGTCAGACAGACTGAGTACAGTAAGAAGTATCACAACACCAGGTTAAAGTCCAACAAGTTTATTTGATAGTAAACTCACTAGGTTTCGGGGTTTTTCCCTTCGTCAGGCAAGCCCCTAAAGCTGGTGGGTTTACTATCAAATAAACCTGTTGGACTTTAACCTGGTGCTGTGAGACCTCCTACTGTGCTTACCCCAGTCCAATGCTGGCATTTCCATATCATGAGTACAGTAAGACAGAAATTGAGTACAGTAAGATTTGTGGAGAAGGATCCCAGGCCGGAAGGAGGGAAATGGGCAAAGTGCAGGCAGAAACAAGCTCAGATCAGCTCTTTTCTCAGTGAGTGCAGGCATGTCGGGCTCCAGATGTGAAGCTGCTGTTTACAGATGTCCTGCTTGTGGGCAGACAGGTTTAATGGACATTCCTCACTAAATGTGCAGCTCCACTTACTGGATCTGCCTCCCCCTCCCCCTCCCCCTCCCCCGATTTCTGTCTTCATCGATACTTTATTAATTTGAATTCCCTGGGTTCCATTATTTTTAATTTTGAACCTCTCCCTGACTTCCAGAAGGAAAATAGGATGACTTTTCAAAGTAAATTTTGCCTTTGCCCCCAGTGCAGCCATGTTAGTACAAAGCTGCCTCTGCTCTCCCCACCGCTTCCCCATCCTGAATTTTAACTCTTGCCCGCCTTTCAAACGCTCATATTTTAATGGGGAAACTTTCTGCCCCCCACCCCCCAGTTTGGCTCTGCACGTTCACAAGTCAGCACTTTCAGAGTGTTGTGTTTAAATCTTTGCCACCTCCTGTTGTTACAAACACATTGATAAGAGCCCTGTGTATTATGGAGAGAGAGAGAGAGAGAGACTGGGAGAAGGGGCATCTCTCTTTAAGAGCTTACTCCGCCCTCCGGCACTCTGTGTGAAATTGACAATGCGGAAGTGAGCCAGACTTTTCCAAGTGCAAACTTTGCACTTGGGGAAGTGGCGGGGGGTAAACGAGGGGAGTTCAAAACACAGCGCAAGAAAAACTTTGTTTTTTAATTAGTTCCTTTTTTTGCCCCCCTGCTGAAAGATCGCATTTTGTGATTTAACCTTTGGGCAGAACTCCTGGGAATTCTGAACAAACTCGTTTCAACTTCACTCCCCACAACCATATTTGGTAAGTTTTACGAAGTGTGTGTGTGTGTGTGTCTCCCTTTCTCGCTCTCTTTTACTCCTTTTCTCTCTCTCTCTCTCTCACACACACTCTCTCTCTCACTCCCTTTCTCTTTATCTCCCTTTCTCTTTCTCTCTCTCTCACCCCCTTTCTCTCTCTCTTTCCCTAACCAACTCCTCCTCGTCCAAGTTAATTCTCCGCAGCCTCTGCAAATATTTCTCTAAACAATGTTTAAATTATTTGTAAACTTCCCTCCCTGAAATAAAACAATGTTTACTGCCTCCCAGTTGATTTTATTACAGAGCTTGTAATTTTATCCAGGGGAGGATTTCAGAGCTTTTGATTAAAAGTGAATATATATTTATAAATTTTAATATTTTTTAGGGAGGGATTTCTCTACCCCTCCCTCTGTCAGGGTTGTTGAAGGTAGAGTAAGCCACTGCAGTTTGTTGCTGTTGGTAGTTGAGTTGGGTTTTTATTACCCCTGACTTGAAGGTATTCTCCCCTCTGAGCTCAGATTGGTTGATGTGCTGGGTGTGTGTTGTTGTCACTGTTCCTGGACTGTGTGTTTGGAGCTGAAATAATTATCCTCTTCGTGAACAAATATAACATCTGTTTCTGGGAATTGAAATTGTATTTCTTTGATGTGTCAGTGTAGAATCATAGAATTGTTACAGTATAGAAGGAGGCCATTTGGCCCATCATGTACATGGCAGCCGTCTGTGAAAACAACTTGGCTTCTTTCCCTCCTCCCCTCTCCTGCCATAGTTCTCAAGACATGTTCGCTTTCTACCTGGTGGTTCTTGTCCTCATTGGGTAGCACAGTGGTTAGCACTGCTGCCTCTCAGCACCAGGGACCCGGGTTTGATTCCAGCCTTGGGTCACTGTCTGTGCAGAGTCTGCACGTTGTCTCCGTGTCTGTGTAGGTTTCCTCCCATAGCACAAAAGATGTGCGGGTTAGGTTGATTGGCCATTCTAAGTTAACCCTTAGGGGGCTTAGCGGGGTAAATATGTGGGGTTATGGGAATAGGGTTTGGGTGGGATTGTGGTCAGACCAAGTGGCCTCTTTCTACAATGTAGGGATTCTGTGATTTATTTTTACCCCCCCCCCCATCTCCTCCTCATTCTCAGGCAGCACCTTTCCGAGTCCTGACCACCCATTGCAGAAAAAACATTTTCCCTCCATTGAACAATGATATTTTTGCCAGTCACCTTAAATCGGTGCCTTCTGATTCTCAACCCTTCCATCAATGGGGACAGTTTCCCCCTGTCGACTCTGTTTGGGCCCCTCACGCTTTTGAGTATCTGCACCAAATCTCCTTTCTGCCTTCCCTGAGGAAAACGGTCCCAGACTCACAGCTGTAACTGAAGTTCCTCAGCCCTGGAACCATTCCCATCAATTTCTCTCTCTAAAACCTTAACTTCCTTCCGAAAATGCAGTGCTAAAATCTGGATGTGATGCGACATTTAAGGCTGAACTCGTGTTTCACTGAGGCTTAGCACAACATGTTTTTGTACCCTACACCCCTGCTTCTAAAGCCCAGGATCTCGTGTGTAGTTTAATCCCTTTCTCAATCTGCCTGGTCCTCTTCACTGACTTATCCCCCATGCCCTCTTTGAGAAATTTGTGCTGACTCTCATTAACAAATCCACATTTGCCTAAATTGTCCAGATTATCATCTCACTTGTTTAGAAGTGGCAGCATTACCCTGAGTTAGTGAGCTGGTGTTGGCTGAAGTCTAGAAAAATCAATTGCGGTTTCTGTTTCTCATCACTTGTGTCTGATTCTGGGACTTATTTTTATTCATTTGTGGGATTGGACCAGCAATTGTCCTAATTTCCCCTGAACTGAGTGGCCTCTACAGCCATTTAGATAACCACATTGCTGTGGGGCTGGAACTCTTACTTGGTCTGTAGGCCAGACTGGGTAAGGACGGCAGATTTCCTTCCCTAAAAGACATCAGTGAATCAGATGGGTTTTTCCAACAATGGTTTCCTGTCATTCCATCATCTGCTGTGTGTGCAGAATATTGTGTGTAGTTTTGGTCTCCTTTTCTCTGGAAGGATGTTCTTGCTCTCGAGGAAGTGCAGCAAAGGTTTACCAGATTGATTCTGGGGATAGCGGGATTGATGTATGGGGAGAGATTGACTAGAAATTAGGATTGTTTTCACTGGAGTTCAGACAAAGAGGGGGGACCTCAGAGACACTTACAAAATTCTAACAGGAATAGACAGGGTAGATGCAGGAAGAATGTTCCCGATAGTGGGGGAGTCCAGAACTAGGGGTCACAGTCTGAGGACTCAGAGTAGACCATTTAGGATGGAGATGAGGAGACATTTCTTCACCCAAAGAATGTTCAGCCTGTGGAATTCATCACCACAGGAAGTCGTTGATGCCAAAACATTGAATGTATTCTAGAGGTGGCTAGAGGTGAATGTGATTGAAGGTTATGGGGAGAAATCGGGATTAGGCTATTGAGTTGGACAATCAGCCATGATCGTGATGAATGGTGGAGCAGGTTCAAAGGGCCGAATGGCCTCTTCCTGCTCCTATCATCTATGTTTCTATGCCATGTTGGGATTTAAATCTGGGTCTCAGAGCATTACTCTCTGGATTACTAGGTCAATGGTAATACCACTACACCATCACCCCCCTGCCCCACCCCGTGTTATAGCAGGTAATCCACTGAGATATAGATTGAGATTCATGGGGAAACTTACTCATGAAATAACTGGCAGGGAAGGGGGAGAGGAAGCGGGGAGAGGAGATTTGGGGGGCTTTCTAGTGCTGAGTTATACATTCTCTACATTCCACGTTTATATGTTATACAGTTAAGAATGTGATGTTGGAAGCACTGGCTATGCCAATGTTTATTTCCCATCCCAAATTTCCTTTGAGAATGTGGTGGTGAACTGCCTTCACAAATCACTGCAGTACCGCAATGACTGTAATGTACATTGTGCACTCTCTCCTTTCCTTCTCTGTGAATGGTATGCTTTGCATAGCACACAAGAAACAATATCTTTCACTGTATACTAATCCATGTGACAATAATAAATCAAATCAAAATCAAAGTTCCAGGATTTCGACATAGCGATTGCGAAGGAACTGCAATATATTTCCAAGTCAGGATGGTGAGTGGCTTGGTGGGGAACTTGCAGGTGGTGGTGTTCCCATGTATCTGCTACCCTTGTCCTTCTAGATGGTAGCGGCTGTGAGTTTAGGGGGTTGCTGTCTAAGGAACCTTGTTGAATTTCCACAATGGGTCTCGTAGATGGTGCACACTGCTGTTGTCATGCTTTGTCCTGGATGGTGTCAAGCTTCTTATGTGTTGTTGGAGTTGCAGCCATCCATGTAAGTGGGGAGTATTCCATCACACTCCTGACTTGTGCCTTGTAGATGGTGGACAGGCTTTGGGGAATCAGAAGGTGAGTTACTCACTGTAGGATTCCTAGCCTCTGACCTGCTCTGGTAGCCACAGTATTTATATGGTGAGTCCAGTTCTGTTTCTGGTTAATGGTAACCCCCAGAATGTTGGTAGTGGAACATTCACTGATGGTAATGCCAACTCTTACCGAAATATTTTCGATTTGTGTCCCTTATTTCATGTACCACCAGCCAATGGGAACAGTTTTTCTTTGTCTCTCTTACAATCTTCTCTAAATCGTTCATGATCTTGTATACCACGATCAAATCTACCCACAATCGTCTTTGCTTTGAGGAGATCAAGCTTCTGTAACCTAAGCTTGTAAGTAAAAGCCCTCATCCCCAGAACCATTCTGGTAAATCTCTTCTGCTCTCAGTTAAAATAAAAGTTTGTTTATTAATGTCACAAGTAAGGCTTCTATTAATACTGCAGTTCTCCATACTGTGGCACCTGTTCGGGTACACTGAGGGAGAATTTAGTATGGTCAATCCAAATACCCAGCACGTCTTTCGGACTGTGGGAAGAAACTGGAACACCTGGAGGAAACCCACGCAGACACAGAGAGAATGTGCAGATTCTGCACAGACAGTGCCCCAAGCTGGGAACTGAACCCGGGTCCCTGGCGCTGTGAGGCAGCAGCGCTAACCACTGTGCCACCGCGCAGAGGGATGAGTGTAAGTGACTGACTTTTAAATGGAGAGGTGAGACACAGCCCCCAAGTAATGAGGAAATACTCCAGACTTTTTCAAGGTTAAGTTCAGTCAGACTGACTGTGGAGGCAGAAGGGGAACAACAATATTTAACATGTTTTTAATATAGTAATGTGATTCAATAAAACACTGTAGTTTTGCCACGCTGCTAACTTTGGAATGTCTGTGCGATTATGTATTACTCTGTCTCAGTGCTATTATGGTGTTTTAATTACTGATGTCTCCCATATGAGATCACTGTAGGTGTTAATTCTGTTACATAGGGTAAGAGGAGGGGTCTCCTGACATTTTCATCATAACAGTAAGACAGAGACACAGTTGATTTGATTTATTATTGATGTGGAGATGCCGGCGTTGAACTGGAGTATCCACAGTGAGAAGTCTCACAACACCAGGTTAAAGTCCAACAGGTTTATTCGGAAACATGAGCTTATGGCGCGCTGCTCCTTCATCAGGTAATCTCCACATCACTAATAAATCAAATCAACCTGCATTGGGAACAAAAACAGAAAATGCTGGAAAATCTCAGCAGGTTTGACAGCACCCGTGGAGAGAGAATACAGCCAATGTTTTGACTCAGGATCATCCAGATTCAAAAGGATGGGATTTTACAGCTTCACGTAAGCAAGAATGGAAATTCCAGCCCGAGGTCAGTAGACGTTTCTGTTATCCGCCCCTCGCCTGTTCAGATTCTGTGGCAGGCAAGGTGGAGTTCTGTTGGAAACGTTGACTTTATTCCACAGACTCCTGAGGCACGACAATGCGGAGTCGCTGAACAGAAATTGATAGCCAAGTTCCGCACACATGAGAACGGTCTCGACAGGGATCTTGGGTTCATGTCACACTATCTGTTATCCCCACGACTTGCCTGTGTTGCAAAACCTCACTAACTGTCCTAACTGGACACAATACACATCTCTATAACCTGTCCTTAACCCTCTCTCCACTCACATTGTCTACATCTGTAAAGACTTGATTACCTGTTAAGACTTGCATTCCAACCATTATCTTGTAATTGAGTTTGTTTCTATATCTGCCCTGTTTGTGAACTGAATCTTCATTCTTCTGATGAAGGGACAATGCTCAGAAAGCTTGTGCTATCAAATAAACCTGTTGGGCTTTAAGTTGGTGTTGTGCTCACCCCAGTCCAACGCCGGTAACTCTATTACGTATCTGATGTCTTCACAATACCTTTAACACTGAGGTGTGTAGAAATTTCTTCTCTGAGGGTAGTGAATCTCTGGAATTCACTCCCCCAAACAGTAGTGGAGGCTGGATCATTAGACGTATTTCAAGTGGAGATGGATAAATTTTTGCTAGATCAAGGAATAGAGGAGAATATGAAAGCGGCTCAGGAAAGGAGCTGAGGCTGGCACAGATGAGCTATGATTGTATTGAATAGCAGGGCGGGCATGAAGGCGTCTGCTGGTCTATTCCTACTTCTATTCCTTGTGTTTTTAAACCCTGTGTGTGCAAATCTAACTGGTATGTGTACAGGCTATCTACAATCTGTAAATCAGAGTTTTACTGTGCAAGAAGAGGAGTTGGACTAACTTGACAGGTCTTCCAAAGGGCCAGCACACACAATGGGTTGAAAGGCCTCATTTCGTACTCTACTATGTAATCTGAGTACAGGGATGTGGTCCAAACTTGAAGTCAAGGCTGCAGTTTGAATTGGTTGTGTTCCAGCTGGGCAGGGGTCAGATGTATTTAAGGGACTATCTGTCAGTCTCACTCCAGAGTCACAGTTCCACCCAACATGTATCTGTGGGCACTCTCTGATTGATAAAATCTGAGTTTTTAGTGGGAACGGGAATTTGTTTAAAATTCCTGCTTGGGGATATAAGCTTTGCTGGTGTTCCACTGGGGAGATGGAGGGGGGAATAGAGTCTCTTTTCAGTGTCTGACCAGAAAGGTGGCAGTGCAGCACCCCCCCAGTAGTGCGTTGGGCTGTCAGCCTGGGATTTTATACTCTGGTTTCTGAAGCGAGACTCAAACGCGTGTACTTCTGAGGTGAGAGTGCTACCTACCGAGCCACAGCTGACACACGGTTTCTGGATTAGTGTTAATATTTCTGAGAAAGTACCCCCACTCCCCCCCAGGTTGGGAACATTTAGCCTTCCAGCAAAGACCGACCTGATTGAGTTCCTAATGATTTTGGTGAGGGTCGGAATGGAGGAGTTTCCACAAAAGTAGAAAGATCGTGGTGAAAGCCACAGCTTTTATTAGTTTTATTTATTTGTCACAAGTAAGGCTTACATTAACACTGCAATGAAGTTACTGTGAAATTGGCCTAGTCACCACCCTGTTTGGGTCAATGCACCAAACTAGCACGTCTTTCAGACTATGAGGGAACCAGAGCAGCTGGAGGAAGCCCATGCAGACACGGAGAGAATGTGCAAATTCCACGCAGACAGTGACCAAGCCAGGAATCGAACCAGGCGTTGAGGCAGCAGTGTAACCACTATACCACCGTGCTGCTGGAGTGTTGTGTTCAGTTCTGGTCACCATATTATAGGAAGGACTTGAACACACTGGAGCGGGTGCAGAGGAGATTCACCAGGACGCTGCCTAGGATGGAACATTTAAGTTATGAAAGCAGGCTGGATAGGCTTGGGTTGTTTTCACTGGAGCAGAAAAGACTGAAGAGGGATCTAATCAAGGGGCACGGATAGGATGGACAGGGAGCAGCTATTCCCCTTAGTTGAAGGGTCAATTACGAAGAGACACAAGTTAACAGTAAGGGGCAGATGGTTTAGGGGAATTTGAGGAAAACCTTGTTAACCCAGAGGGTAGTGAGGGTCTGGAATGTGCTGCTAGGGACGGGTGGTGGAAGTGGGATGCTTCAAATCCTTTAAAAAGTGCCTGGATGAGCACTTAGCCCTTGGCATGTCATTAACATTCAGGGCTAAGTGCTGGCAAGTGGGTAGGTGGGCAGGTCAGGGCAATTTCATGTGTTGGTGCAGGTTCGATGGGCCGAAGGGCCTCTTGTGCACTGTGAATGGCAGGCCTGAATTGACTGATACCGAGTTATAGAACATAGAACATTACAGCACAGAACAGGCCCATCGGCCTTCGATGTTGTGCCGACCAATTATGAAAAAAGCAATGACCCTCCAAACTAAACCATTCCCTTCTCTTCCATAAACTTATCAACTAACCTCTTAAACGCCACCAAACTTGGCGCATCTACACTGCCGCAGGCAGGGCATTCCACTCCCTAACCACCCTCTGGGTAAAGAACCTACCTCTGATATCCGTCCTATAACTATCACCCCTTAATTTAAAGCTATGTCCCCGCGTGCTAGCTTTCTCCATCCTAGGAAAAAGGCTATCACTGTCCACCCTATCTAAACCTCTAATCATCTTATATGCTTCAATAAGATCCCCTCTTAGCCGCCTCCTTGCTAACGAAAACAACCTCAAATCCTTCAACCTCTCTTCATAGGACCTGCCCTCCATACCAGGCAACATCCTGGTAAACCTTCTCTGTACCCTCTCCAATGCCTCCACATCTTTCTTATTATGTGGGGACCAGAACTGCACACAATACTCCAAGTGCGGCCGCACTAGAGTTTTGTACAGTTGCAACATGATGCTGCGGCTCCTAAATTCAATCCCCCTACCAATAAAAGCTAAGACTCCATATGCCTTCTTAACAACCTTATCCACTTGACTGCCTACTTTCAGGGATCTATGCACAAATACACCAAGATCCCTCTGTTCATCAACACTATTAAGAATCCTACCATTAGCCCTATACTCTACACATTTATTATTCCTGCCAAAGTGCATTACCTCACATTTTCCACATTAAACTCCATTTGCCACCTCTCGGCCCAGCTCTGCAACTTGTCCAAGTCCCTCTGCAAACTATAACACCCCTCTTCAATATCTACCACTCCACCGACTTTAGTGTCATCTGCAAATTTACTAATCCATCCTTCAATACCCTCATCCAGATCATTTATAAAAATTACAAACAGCAGGGGCCCCAAAACAGACCCCGGAGGTACACCACTTGTCACCGAACTCCAAGATGAATATCTCCCATCAACCACCACCCTCTGTCTTCTATCCGCTAGCCAATTCCTAACCCAATTAGCTAAATCACCCTCTATCCCATACATCTGCATTTTTTGCAGAAGTCTTCCATGGGCCACCTTATCAAACGCCTTACTAAAGTCCATATATCCCACATCAACCGCCTTACCCCCATCCACCTCCTTAGTCACTTTTTCAAAAAACTCAATGAGGTTAGTAAGGCACGACCTACCCTTCACAAAACCATGCTGACGATCCCCAATCAATTCATTTCTCTCCAAATAACTATAAATCCTATCCCTAATAATTCTCTCCAATACTTTGCCCACAACAGAAGTAAGACTCACTGGCCTATAATTCCCTGGAAGGTCTCTCTTCCCCTTCTTTAACAATGGGACCACATTCGCTATCCTCCAGTCCTCCGGAACCACACCCGTAACCAACGAGGACCTGAAGATCAGCGCCAGAGGCTCTGCAATCTCCTCTCTGGCCTCCCAGAGAATCCTAGGGTAAATCCCGTCCGGCCCAGGGGACTTATCCAACTTCAAACCCTCGAGAATATCTAACACATCCTCCCTATCTACTTCGATACTTTCCAGTTTGCTACCCTGTACCTCAGTGTTCTCCATAACTACATTTACATCACCCTGCGTGAATTCCGAAGAGAAATATTTATTCAGTGCCTCTCCAATCTCTTCAGGCTCCACGCACAACTTCCCACTGCTGTCTATGACTGGCCCTAATCTTGCCCTAACCAATCTTCTATTCTTAACATATCTAAAGAAAGCCTTAGGATTCTCCTTAATCCTATCTGCCAAAGTCTTCTCATGGCCTCTTTTAGCTCTCCTCAACTCACTCTTTAGCTCACTCCTGGCTAATCTATAGCTATCCATTGCACTAACCGAGCCTTCAAGCCTCATCCTGACATAAGCCTCCTTTTTCCTTTTAACCAGTGAATTAACTTTTTTAGTACACCAAGATTCCCTTACTCGACCATTTCCTCCTTGCCTGACAGGGACATATTTATCAAGGACTCGCAGCAGCTGCTCCTTGAATAAGCTCCACGTTTCAGATGTTCCCAGTCCCTGTAGTTTCCTAGTCCAACCTATGCACCCTAATTCCCTCCTTATGGCCTCATAATTACCATTCCCCCAGCTATAACTACTGCCCCCAGCTTCATGCCTATCCCTATCCATCACTAAGGTGAACGTAACCGAATTGTGTTCACTATCACCAAAATGTTCACCAACTTCCAAGCCTAACACCTGGTCTGGCTCATTGCCCAGCACCAAATCCAATGTAGCCTCACCTCTAGTTGGCCTATCTACATACTGAGTCAAAAAGCCTTCCTGCACCCTTTGTACAAAAACTGACCCCTCTAACGAGCTAGAGCTATAGCTATTCCAATCAATATTAGTAAAGTTAAAGTCCCCCATAACAATTACCCTATTACTTTCACTCCTGTCCAGGATCGACTTTGCAATCCTTTCCTCTACCTCTCTCGAACTTTTAGGAGGTGTATAAAAGACTCCCAACAGGGTGATCTCTCCTCTCATGTTTCTAATCTCAGCCCATTATAAAATCCATGTTAATATTAATGGTGTTAACTTTGTTTGTTTATAATCTTTTGTGGACTGATTGTGTGGCAGACGTGTGATTGAGATGTTGTGTTTATACCATCCAGGACAAGTGTGTGATAATAATTAACCACCCTTATCTTTTATATAGCCAAAAAAAACCTCTGCTGCTGGGATTGATTCTAAATTGGGGGAAAAAAAAATCAATGAAATGAACACATCTTACACGCAAACATCCTGTTTAGAGACTGTTAGGGACCACACGCATTCTGCCTCTAACACCCACAACATACAAGCACATGTGTTGTTGGGAGCAGGACGGGTGGGGTTTAAACTCTCATCTCTTTTTGGTTATGGAATATGGCTTGTCCAGTAATTGCCCCCTTGAGGACGTGGTGGTGAGCTGATCCCTCGAACCCACTGCAGTCTCTGTGGTGTAGGTACACCCACAGTGCTGTTAGGGAGGGAGTTCCAGGGTTTTGACCCAGCGACAGTGAAGGAATGGCCAATATATTTCCAAGTCAGGATGTTGAGTGACTTGGGACAGACTATCAATTGGTGGAGTTCCCAGGTATCTGCTGCCCTTGCTCTTCTAGATGGTTGAGGTCATGGGTTTGGAAGGTGCTGCCTAAGGAAGCTTGGTGAGATGCCACAGTGCATCTTGGAGATAGTGCTGAGTGTCAGTGATGGTAGGAGTGAATATTTAAGGTGGTGTAGGGGAATCTGATCAAGTAGGGCTGCTTTGTCCTTCAAGTTCCTCAAGTGTTGGAGCTGCACCCATCTAGGCAAGTAGAGAGTAGTCCATCACACTCCTGCTTGCGCCTTGTAAATGGTGGAAAGCTTTTGGGAGGGGGGTGGTGGTCAGGAGGTGAGTTACTTTCTGCAGAATTCCAAGTCTTTGATCTGCTGTTATAGCCACAGGATTTATATGGTTGGTTTAGCTTCTGGTCAATGGTAACTTCTCCCCCTCCCCCCCCCCGCCTTATATTAACACTGTAATAAAGTTACTGTGAAATTCCTCCAGTCACCACTGTTCGGTGCCTATTTGGGTCAATGCATCTAACCAGTGCGTCTTTCAGACCGTGGGAGAAAACCAGAGCACCCGGAGGAAACCCATGCAGAGACGGAGAGAATATGCAAACTCTACACAAAGAGTGACCCAAGCCATGAATCGAATCCAGGTTCCTGGCGCTGTGAGGCAGCAGTGCTAACCACTATGCCACCGTGCTGTCCGTTACTCCCTTCAACGTAGAATTACGTAGAACTCGCAGCACAAGCTAGCTGATTTACACTCTGCAGAAGCCACTCCTCTTCCCGTCCCACCAGTAAACCTTTCTGTACCTTTGTCCTCGTGTGTATGCCTGGTTTGTACCTCTCTGCCCATCATCACTGATATTGCAGCAGACGGGATGATTGCGTGAATCCCTTCCCGTGCTTGGAGCAGATGAATGTTCTTACGTGAAGCTAACTCTCCTGATGATGAGTTCCGCCTTCTCATCAGTCTCTGGACCAACGCACTTTTCCCCGAATTCATTAGACACCAGACTAGTTGCAGGGATTTCCACAGTTACTGTTAAAACGAGATGAGGTGGAGCTATGTGGATAATTGTGCAGCGAGTTCCTTGCTGTATGAAGCACCGTCCACACAGATCACATCTTGGAAAAATGGCAGGTTTCTTCAATTCCTCACAAATGCAATCATTCCTTCCTGGAAGCACTAAACTGAACAAAGAGCAATACACTACAGGAACAGGCCCTTCAGCCCTCCAAGCTTGCATGAATTATGATGCCTGCCTAAACTAAAACTGTATGCACTTCAGTCCCATCCCATTCATGTGTTTGTCTAGATGCCCTCTAAATACCACTATCACACCTGCTCCCACCACCTCCCTGGGCAGCGTGTTCCAGACATTCAACACCCTCTGTGTAAAAAAAAAACTTACCTCTCACATCTCCTCTAAACTTTTTGCCACGCACCTTAACCCTGTGTCCCCAAGTACTTGACTTTTCTACCTTGGGATAGAGCATCTGACTTTCCACTTAGTCCGTGTCACTCATAATCTTGTAAAGCTCTATCAGGTCACCCCTCAACCTCCGTTGTTCCACCCAGTTTCCCCAACCTCTCCTCGTAGCTAATACCCTCCAAACCAGGCAACATCCTGGGAAATATCTTCTGCGCCCTCTCCAAACCCGCCATTGAGAGATGGAGAAATCACCTTTAAACTTAAATAAAAGGTGGAAAATGCAGAATAAACTCAGACGTGGCAGCATCAGTGTGGAGCGAAATAGAGCATTTCGCCAATTGTCAAGTTGAGACTGAGGGTCAAGGATGTGATTGATAGATAGTAGGACCCATTTCGAGTCTAATTGGTGCTAATACTGCCCTGACAGACTTGAGAATGGTGTTGTGTTCTGAACGTTGCAGTTAATTTCAGCATTATCCAGCGCCTTGAGCGTAACATTCGAATGAATAATTTGAAAGGGAATTTTCAGTTTCCTTTTGGCACAAAGGGGAAGAGCCATTTTCCACTTAGGACAGCTGTCCGCATCAGGCACGGCCCAGTTTTGTGCTCTATATTGCCCCCTCTGTTATTCCATTATGGTACTTTCCAAACCTCGGAGAGTGCCGTAGAATCCCTATAGTGCAGAAGGAGGCCATTCAGCCCATCGAGCCTGCACTGACTCTGTGCCAGTGCGGTATTGTGATTTTTAGCTCAGTTAGTGAGAGCTAACACCCCCCCCCCCCCCCCCCGGCTCATTCTCTCTCACCCTTGTGATATTACTTTAAATATAAAACACGATAGATATGTTGGCAAGGAGCCAGTTAACTAATAATCTTGCTTTATTTTTGTGCCTCGCTTAATCAGAGGGGGAAAGAAATGAATCTTAATTAAAAGTGTCTATGCCTGTCTCCATGTCTGAGTGTGGATGTACGCCTCTGTTACATACATCTGCAATTTTCCACTGTGCTTTCTTCTGGTCCTCTGGCCCTTTGCTAATAAGGGCCTTGGTGAGATTGCGTTGTGTATACCTTTGGTCTCCTTGCCTAAGGAAAGGTGTAAGTATTTTTTTGGCCAGTGCAGATGCAATGGGCTGAATGGCCTTTTTGCTGTGTTGTAACTTTTTCTACTTGCCGTCGAGGGAGTGCACTGAAGGTTCACTGGACTGATTCCTAGAATGGCAGGATTACGATGAGAGAATTGAGGAGACTAGACCTGTATTCTTTGGAGTCTAGCGATGAGAGGTGACTTCATTGAAACGTACAAAATTTTCAAAGGGCTTGATGGCGGTGGGTGGGAATCTAAAATTGGAGGACAGTCTCGGAATGAGAGGTAGGCCATTTAGGGCTTGAGATAAGGAGGAATTTCTTCACTCAAAGGGTCATGGAAACTCAGACTTTTCCTCACGGTAGGGGAGCCCAAAACTAGAGGTTATAGGTTTAAGGTGAGAGGAGAAATTGTTAAAAGAGACCTGAGGATCAACTTTTTCACACAGGGTGGAGTGTATATGGGATGAGCTGCCAGAGGAGGTGGTAGAGATGGGTACAATTACAACATTGAAATTTGGACAGGTAGACAGATGGGAACTGTCTAGAGGGATACGGGCCAAACACAGGCAAATGGGATTGGTTCAGATCAGGAAACCTGGTTGGCATGGACAAGTTGGGCTGAAGGGCCTGAGTCCGTGTTGTATATCTTTCTAAATAATTATGATTATGTTCAAGACAGATGTATATCTTTCTAGATAGTAAAGACACGTAGGGATACTGAGGGGAAAATGGCATTCAGATAGATGACCCACCATGATCTAATGGGATGGTGGAACAGGCTTGAGGGGCTGAATGTCCTCCTGCTGCTCTCCCTTATTTGCGATGGCCCCTGTTGAAAATCTGAGGGTTCTTCAGATTGGAGCTGATAATCATGATGACTGAGAGGGGAATTGGTCCACTTTCCCCATATCCCTACAATTGTTACTACAAGATATCTAATTTCCTTTGGAAAGTTACTATTGAATCTGCTTCCGGCGTCTTATGGGGAATAAATTTCCGACCATCATAACTTGCTATGACTTTGTTTTTAAAAGCTTAACTTTCCCCTCGTTCTTTTGCCAACCATCTTTGATTCTCCGTTGCCTGCTTGTTGGACACGCTGCCATTGGAAATGACTTCTCCTCATTTACTCTATCAAAATCTTTTCATAATTTTGAACATCTGTATTAAATTTCCCCTTAACCTCCCCTGCTCTTGGAAGAACAATCTCAGCTCCTCTCGGATCCTAATCTCTTTCTGGAGAATGTTTACTTTAATGCATATCGATAGGTTCAGGCTTGGTTATGAAGCCTGATCTCCGATAAGTTCACTCTGACCAAGCTGACGTGCAAAGTGTAACCATAGCTACCAGCACTTGTGGAATCCACCCTGTCATTAACTCACAATCCTAAAGAGTTTTTAGTCAAATAGTGAAGGAGCCAAATACAAAGTGGTTAGCATTGACACAGCGGTTAGTACCGCTGCCTCCCGGCGCCAGGGACCCGGGTTTGATTCCTGGTTTGGGTCACTGTCTGTGCAGAGTCTGCGCATTCTCCCTGTGTCTGCGTGGGTTTCCTCCGGGTGCTCTGATTTCCTCCCACGGTCCGAAAGAGGTGCTGGCTAGGTGCATTGATCCGACAGGCGCCCGAGTGTGGCAACTTGGGGATTTTCACTGGAACTTCATTGCAGTGTTAATGTAAGCCTACTTGTGACACTAATAAATAAACTTTAAAAAATATGATTTACATGAACTAGTTGAGTCACTGAGGTCTCTAACAAGTAATAATTATCTAGTTGTGACTCATGCTAATATTTCAGAAATAATTTTACTTCTGGGGCAATTAAAGTTTAACTGTAGAAAAATGGGATAAATGCAAGCAAAGTAGCTTGGTGTCTATTATACTTATAAAAGTTGGGGACATATTGACTGAATGGGTTAATAGTTTGAAAGGTAAGAGTCATGTAACAGAGATGGAGTTGCTCAGCTGGAGAACCCAAGACATTGGCCTGCACTTCTTTGCAAGCAAGGCAGACATAGAGATTTTCTTTTGGGAATTGCAGCAAAATTATTTTAAAAGTATTCAGTGAACCTGCAAGGATATGTTGTTATGGAGGTGAGTGGAGCAGAAGGAGAGGCTATACCAAAAGGATACTGCTAGTGTTAGCAGGCTCCAGGCAGCTGGAGCTCAATAAAGCTCTGGGAGCTGTTCAATACAACTGAGAATTTGTAGTTTGGATCTTATATGGTTTGCAGCTCACAGAAGTCCTGGGAGCTATTAGCAGACTCCAGGCCATGAGAGCTCAGAGCAAACCTAGGGAAATATTTAAAGGTAGGGGCAGGCAGGAGGCTGGATTTTGGAGGTCTGTGCCAGTTTAATGAAACTAGCAGTAAGCAAAACAAGTTGGAGGCAAAAGAGCAACTTTGTAAATCTTGCAGTCTCAGAAGAAGAGTTTGAACCATCTGGATGTGAGCTGTCCAAGTTAGAATGTCTTTTGAGAGAATGCAAGGCTAAATCTCTCAAATTAAAATGCCTTCTGAGAAGAGAAGAGTAACAAGATATTGTGACTCACTGTGGTAACTGATATCTGGGTAGGTTGCTGAAAAATCCATGGGACCCATTTGTCTCATCTGCCATGCCATTTATTGTGCAGTATGGTATGTAAACCACAGTTCACCTGTTAAGTCATATTTAGCTCCTATTAATTTAAATGTTAGTGTTGATTGTTTCTATTTTTTCTGACACTTCAGTAATGTTTAATTTGTTTATTTAAAACCATGAAATCTTGTGGATTCATCCTCTCAGACAAAATTTGAAATCCTAGTTATCTACTAAGTTAAACAGAAGGTTACTGGTCCCTAATTGCATTGTAACACGCACATTAAGGTTGAAATAGTGATGGTTAAACAATGCTAGACTTTGGAGGAGTTGAGTTTCTACATTAATGGTCTACTAGTAATATCACTAGGCCATCACCTCCCACCGTACCTAGTTGGATGGAGTGTGTGTGTGAGTGCCTGTGCCTGTGTGTGTGAGTGCCTGTGTGTTTATATATTACCTGTACATTAGAGTAATGTAATGATTACATACGCCCACACAGTCTAGCTCTTCTTTAAATGTTAACCACAGACTTCACTGCAAAGCAGAAAGTAGAGCTTTCCTGATGCATAGATTTGTAGCCAAGGTCATTGACCTACTTTTTTTTTACATAAAACTGATTTTTAAAAAAAAGTTCTCATTCATCCACCTGACCCTTTTATCTCCTGAAACCAATGAGTGATAATGCAGTATGATTCTAGGAATAATAGAGTGACTAATTTAACCTCTAGTAAGAGCCGCCTCTTTTTGCTTGAGCACCGATCTCAAATATATCTTTTTTTATTCATTTGTAGGACATGGGCAGCGCTGGTCTGGCCAGCATTTATTGCCTATCCCTAATTGCCCTTGAGAAATTTATTTAGTAGTGTCATAAGTAGGCTTGCGTTAACAGTGCAATGAAGTTACTGTGAAAATGCCCCCAGTCGCGCCACACCAGTGCCTGTTTGGGTACACTGATGGAGAATTTAGCATGGCCAATGCACCCTAACCGGCACATCTTTCGGACTGTGGGAGGAAAACCACGCAGACACAAGGGAGGAAGTCTGTGCAGACTCTGCACAGCGACCCAAGACAGGAATCAAACCTGGGGTCCCTGGCATTGTGAAGGTGAAAGGTGGTTTTAGTTTGTGGGAAGGTCTGTTCTGGTACCTTCCGTCTCATGAGAATCTTTCTGTGCGTTGGGAGTTTAAGACCTTCTTAAATCGCTGCAGAAAACGTGCTGTGGGTAAACCTGCAATTCTATTAGGGAGGGAATTCCAGGATTTTGGCCCAGCGATTGCAAAGAAATGGTGATGTATTTCCAAGCTTTTGATCTGCTTATTGGAGGGAATGTGAAAATACCACAAAGCCCTTTTTTAGTTGGTCATGCTGAAAACAGTTGCTGGAGTGTGGCGAATAGGGATTTTTACAGTAACTTCATTGCAGTGTTATCATAAACCTACTTGTGACTAATGCACTTTAATTTAAAACATGGCGGTGTGTGTTCACTCTCAGTCCCTCTTCTTTCCAAGGTGTTGCATAGAAAAAAAATGCCTTTAGGCTACAAACGTCTCTTGAACAGTCTGTTCCTGATCACAGTTGCAAAGCATTTTAAATACCTGAGATTGCAGGCGCTTCCTGTTTGTCAGACGCACAGGCTAGCGTAAATATGTTTGTCACACTTTTGCAAAAAATAAAAGACCAAGAGATAAGCTCCCAATACACAGAAAGATTCTCGTGAGACGGAAGGTACCAGAACAGACCTTCCCACAAACTAAAACCATACCTCCAGTATGAATAGTAACTCCTCATAGAATTAACTGGCCCAGTGTTTACTTGTTGAAGCTGAATTTTGCAGCTTTAAAGGATCTTGTGGCTTTACTTAATAGAATAGTTTGTATTGGTGCAAGTTGTCTCTTGTCATGTGGTTATGGGTCCTGGTTTCATATCAGGGATTGGAGTCCAGTACCCAGACTGAATCTCCAAAAATACACTTTGTTCGTTAGCCATTGAAACCATTTCTAGAAATCTGTGATTTGATATTACCCAAAGGTGCAAAACCAGATAATCTCCTTCCAATCCTCACAGCGTCGGGGACTGGGGTTCCATTCCCAGTTTGGGTCACTGTCTGTGTGGAATTTGCATGTTCTCCCCGTGTCTGCATGGATTTCCTCCAGGTGCTCAAGTTTTCTCCCACAGTCCATAGATGTGTGGATTAGGTACATTGACCTAAACAGACCAGAGTTTGAAGACTCGGGGAATTTCATAGTAACTTCATTGCAGTGTTAATGTAAGCCTTATTTGTGACTAATAAACTTTAATAAATATTACTCATTACATTTACAAATGCAGTTAATATTCATAATCTTCATTAAGTTCAAAGCATTGTCAGAGAGGTTTTATGCAGTTTCCAACCCTTGGGTATACCAAAGCTGAAAGTTGAAGTTTATTTATTAGGGTACAAATAGGCTTACATTATCAGTGCAGTGAAGTTACTGTGAAAATCCCCTGGTCACCACATTCCTGTACCGATTCGGTACACTGAGGGGGAATTTAGCATGGCCAATATACCTAATCTCCCCATCTTTCGGACTGTGGGAGGAAACTGAAGCACCTGGAGGAAACCCACGCAGACACAGGGAGAATGTGCAGAATCGGCATAAACAGTGACCCAAGCTGGAATTGAGCCTGGGTTCCTGCTGCTGTGAGGCAGCAGTGCTAATCACTGTACCACCAATGCCCTTGAAGGGTTATTTAAGTTGGGGGTCTGGAATCACACATAGGCCATACTGGGTAAGGATGATAAATTTCCTTCCCTAAAGAAATATTAGGAATTTCACCCAGTGTCCTTACTGATCTTTATTCCTCAATCAATATCACTAAAAATTCAATTAATAATGCAAAGAATGAGGCTAACCACTCCATTCGAACTGCGCTGGTTCTTTCAAAGAACATGCTAGTTGAGTGGGTCACTAACTTCACTGTTTGGTTGTGGGAGCTTGCTGTGCACAAATTGACTGCTATCCAGTTACATTACCACAATGGCTGCACTTCTAAAGTGCTTCAGTGGCTATAACCTGATTTTGAGCATCCTGCGGTTGTGAAAGGCACTATATAAATACTAGTCCCTTATATGGTCATATATTTATTTCAAAAATGCCAAGGGTAATTCGTGTAAATATTTCACAAAATCTTGAAAGTTATGTAATTGTTAGAACTGAATGCATTAACCTTGACCGTGTTAATTCATTAATCCTGACAGGCAGAAACAAGCTATAATTATTGGTGGTGCGATTAATATTTATGTCTGTTATTTAATTAAACTTGTACTCTTTTCTTCAAAAGAACAACAACTTGCATTTCTATATTCCCTTTCAAGGCCAAAAGATATTCTAAACTTTTTTTTGTTCATTTCAAGGGTTGCTGGTGAGGCCAGTGTTTATTGCCCATGGGAAGGTGGTGGTAAGTTGCCTCAAACCACTGCAGTCCCTGATGTGTAGGTACATTGTAAGAAGTCTGCAACACCAGTTGCAGATACCAACGCTGGCATCTATACATCGTGTAGGTACATTCACAGTGCCGTTAGGGAGGGAGTTCCAGGATTTTGATCCAGCCACAGTGAGGGGGCTGCGATATATTTCTGAGTCAGGATGGTGAGTGTCTTGGGGAGGAACCTCCAGGTGGTGGTGTTCCCATGCTGTCCTTGTCCGGTTGTGAATTTGTCTAAGGAGCCTTGGTGAGTTGCTTCAGAGCATCTTTTAGATGGTGCACACGGCTGCCACAGAGTGTCGGTAGTGTTGGGAGTGAATATTTGTGTGGATGGGATGCCAATCAAATGGGCTGCTTTGTCCTGGATGGTGTCCACCATCACCTTGAGTGTTGTTGGAGCTCCACCCATCCAGGCAACTAGGGAGTATTCTATCACACTCCTGACTTGTGCCTTTGTGGACAGGCTTTAGGAAGTCAAGAGATGAGTTACCGCAGTATTCTTTGCTCTTGCAGCTTTGAGTATTTATATGGCTAGTTTCATTCAGTTTCCGGTCAATGTTGACAGTAAGGGGTAAAGCAATGGTAATGCTATTGAATGTCGAGGGGCGACATTCTTGTTGAAGATGATCATTGCCTGGCACTCGCGTGGCATGGATGTTACTTACCATGTGTCAGCCCAAGCCTGGATATATTGAGCCGGTAAACCACAGTCTCTAAATTAAAACCTAAGCATTCAGCAAGACATTATAACAATGTGGTTATAAATGGTACTTGCAACGCAAAGCAAAGTGGCAGCTGGCTTTGTGATCTACTCGAGAGGAATGATTCTCATGAGGATTCTCTTTGTGTTGGTAGGTGAGAGGTGCCAGGTTCAAGTCCTGGAACAGTCCTCCTTCACTGATGTGATGTGACAAGTCGCCTCTCTCTGTGCTGTAAACCTTCCATGATTTCTAATCATGGGATCCACCCAAAAGTTAAACTTTGTTTATTAGTCACAAGTAAGGCTTGCATTAACACTGCAATGAAGTTACTGTGAAATTCTCCTCATTGCCACATTCCAGCGCCTGTTTGGGTATGCCGAGCGAGAATTTAGCACGGCCAATTCACCTAACCAGCATGTCTTTCAGACTGTGTCAGAGGAAAATTAGAGCACCCCAAGGAAACCCACGCAGACACGGGGAGAACATGCAGACTCTGCACAGTCAGTGATCCAAGCCGGGAATTGAACCTGGATCCCTAGTGCGATGAGGCAGCAGGGCGAACTGTGCTACCCCAAGAGGGGCAGATGAGATCTCGATCTCTGACACTGGAGCACTGCCCCTCAATAGCTCAAGGGCAGGATCAGCCTTTGTGCAAATATCTGAAGTTCAGAATCCTGAATGTCTGACTTGGAATAGTTTAATCTGGAGCCAGAGATTTAAATCCACTTCAACATCTTCTAACTTAAATTCCAATACTTCTGTCTGTCAGATTGGCTTCGACAGTCACAATAGAGACGATGTTCGATACAGAAGGAGATACTTTATTTCCAAAAATGTACAGATTTTATGAATAAAGTATAAGTACATCACAAAACTTTCCAACTTGGTGAGAGTGCAATAAAATTCAGCTTGTCTCCAGGCAGTATGTTCCATGCTTGGGTGCCTCTCTCCACTTCAGTGAGGCAGTGCCATTTCTCCCTCAGTTTAACTCTTGAGATTTATAATATTCTTTCAATGTCAGGCATAAATCTAAGCAGGGGACGGGGGAAGGTAGGTGGGGTGGGGGGGATTTTACAAATTTTCCAGCCCCTGTTGTGTGTTGTAGCTGAAAAGCAGAGGACCGTGCCTCTCCCCTATCGCACCTGCACAGCCCAGGCAGAGTGCATCACCTCCCACATCAGGGGGGTTCCATTCAGACACATACATACGCATCTTAGAATGAAACAACTTTGAAATTATATTTATTTTAACACAAAAAGAAAAAAGGGGCATGTGGGGTTGATGTAGAGAGGAGTAACAAAGTCGATGGGATTATTTAGAGGGGGAGAAGTTTTCTTGTTCATGTGTGTCTGTGTGGGGTGCAATAAAGCAGTAAAGGTAGTGTGATGGAACAGTGGTCAGCACTGCTGCCTCTCTGTGACAGGGACCCGGATTTGATTCCCAGCTCGGGTCACCCTCTGTGCGGAGTCTGCATGTTCTGCCCACGTCTGCATGGGTTTCCTCCACAATCTGAAAAACATGCTGATTAGGTGCATTGGCCGTGCTAAACTCTCCCTGAGTGTATCCGAACAGGTGCCGGAATGTGGCGTCTGGGGGATTTTTACAGTGTCTTCATTGCAGTGTTAATGTAAGCCTACTTGTGACAATCATAAGTAAACTAAGCTAAACTTGCTGTGTGTGTAGTTGACCATACAGAAAGGGGGAAACTTACTGACTCTATGTCTGTCTGTCTTTGGGTGTAGTGTGACTGTACAGCATGGGGGAATTTGGTATGTATGTATTTGTCTTTGTGTGTGTGTGGTACAACCATACAGCAAGGGAGAACTTGCTGTAAGTGTGTCTACCTATATCTGTGTATGTGTGGTGCAACCATACAGCAAGGGGGATCTTATTGGCTCTCTGTGTTTGTAATGCAAGAGTACAGCGAGAGGGAACTTGCTGTGTGTGTGTCTGTCTGTGTATATAGTGCAATAGTCCACCAAGGGGTAACTTGCTGTGCGTGTGTATAGCGCAACAGGAAAACAAGGGGTAACTTGCTCTGTGAGAGAGAGAGACAGAATTGGTTATTTCTAAATCCAAGCAGTTCTCATCTGATCTGGAAGCTCCAATCAGGATTTGTAATGTGCAAGGCTCTGCTATTGTGTGTGTGTTGTCTCTCTCTCTCAGGCTGTGAGCATGCTGGATGAGGCAGTGCAGAGAGGGAGCTGAGCTGAGCTGGGGGAGGCAGGAGGGGGCTCAGAGACTGCGCATGGACGGTGCAACTTTCCCGCACGCCTTGTGCTCGCCTCAGAGTGCGGGGAGGAGGAGGAGGAGATCCTCACCGCCAAAACTGCCCTCAAAATGGTAAACCTCTGTGTGTGTGTGTGTGTGTGTCTCTCATTGTCCATGTTATTCTCATTGCAGCCTGATGGGGAAAAGATTTAATTCTGCTTGAGGAAGGATGTCTGTGTGACGGGAGGAGGAGGAGGGGGGGGGGAGGCTTTTCTTCTGCAAGGCTGCGGATCCTCCCCCCCCCCCCGCAGCAATATCTGTGTTGTTTATTTGAGGGGGTGAAGGGGAGATGTGGTTACCCACATGATGTGGAGGCTGAGGGAAGAATTCCATCCTTCACTCCCGGCAAAAAAAAAACATACACACACAATGGGACTCAGCTGGTAATAAGGAGTTAAATTCCTTAAGATGGGAATGTTGAGGGAGGGGAGAGAGAGAGAGAGCAGGCCCGCCTGCCATTTAAAGCAAGTTTTAAATCAGTATTATTATTGTGGCTTGTCCTCTGAATCTATTCAGAGACCTGGCTTAGGAGCAGAGAAGGGATACAAGCAGCACTTTGATGTTTCCATTGCTGTCTAATTGTAACAAGTTGTTTTTTTCCCCCCCCCCTCTGTCTCCATCTCTATTGGGATACATTGAACATGGATACAGTGCCAGGCCACAGGGAATCCCTCTGCTCTCTCTCCTCCTTGGCTCTTGTGGTTTTCATTGCTCTGCTGGGAGTTTATTGTCTGTCATCTTCTCTCCTTTTGTCTTTCTGTTTTTCTCCCTCTCTCTCAATCTTTAGCTGAGGCAGCGCCATTTCTCTCTCTTACCCCCTCCCCCCCCAGTAACTGCTGAGTGTCATTTTAGGACAGAAATAGTTAAAAGGGATCAGATTCTCACCTGCACTGGGTTCCCAGATTTAAGAAATGTTTTTGCAGGCTCATTGTTTCAAGTCATGCTGATATCCTGATGTTGCCTATAAAGTCTCCTGTGTGTGCTAAATTAACCATTTCAATTTTTAGAAGAAAAAGTTATTGTTTTGCGAAATTGGAATTGTTAGCGGATTTTGCTTTGGTGTAGAAACTTGCTCATTTTTTTTCTCGTGTCAACCTATCATGTTCTTTAATTTTGAAATTCAGAATTTTGTTAATGAGGCATTTGCTCTTTTCATGACTTGGTGTCTAGTCCATCCATCAGCCTAGAACTTGGAGGGGCGTGTGTACGTGCATGTGTGTTTGGCAGGGAGGAAGATGAGTGAGTAAGTTGATTCTCGCATTCTGGCAGCTGGGTATGATGACCTGTATGTAAACAAAGTTCACTATAATGTGGTTGTGGAGCAGAGAGGGGGGGTGGTGGGTGACATCTAGCTGACACTCAATATGTATCCGCATATTTTGCTTTTAGAACTTCTGTGCTGTTGGAAGGAATTAATTCTGATCGTGTACCATTTCTTTGAGGGCAGCTGGGGCCTCAATTTAACATCTCACCTTTGAAGAGTGCAGCCCTGCCTCAGTTCTACCACGAAATGTCTAAATTTTGTTCTCTGGAATGAAATTGAATCCATAGCCCTCTGATTCAAAGGCATGTATACTGCTAGTTGAGCCACAATTGACACCTTTCCCAGTGCGTGCTCCTTGTGTGAAGTCTTTAGGAATTAAAGAATCATAGAATTTCTACGGTGCAGAAGGAGGCCATTTGGCCCATCACATCTGCACTGACTCAGTGACTCACCTAGGCCCATCCCCATAGACTCATGTATTTATCTTGCTAATTTCCTAATCTGCACATAGAACCATAGAAAATTGCAGCTCAGGAACAGGCCTTTTGGCTCTTCTTGTCTGTGCTGAACCATTTTTTCTTGCCTAGTCCCACTGACCTGCACTTGGACCATATCCCTCTCATCCATGAATGTTTGGACTCTGGGAGGAAACTGGAGCAGACAGGGAGATCGTGCAAACTCCACAGTCACCTAGGGCTGGAAATGACCCCAGGATCCTGATGCACTGAGGCAGCAACACTAACCATTGTGTCACTCTTATACTGGATGTTGTTCAGGTCTGGCACCACTGCAGCATGTGATTTGATCTCAGGAATTGTGTTGGCAACTTGCAGGTTGATGTGTGACAATGTGCTTTGGACCAATTTGGGAGTTGCAGGTATAATATATGAATGAGGAGCAGAAGCAAGCCTTTCGACTCCTCAAGCCTGTTTCAACATTCAGTAAGGTCATGGCTAAATCATAGAATCCCTACAGTACAGAAAGAGGCCATTTGGCCCATCGAGCATGTACCAATAACAACCCACTCGGGCCTTATCTCCACAAGCTCACATATTTACCCCACTAATCCCTCTAATTAACGCACCACAAGACACGAAGGGGCAATTTAGCGTGGCTAATCAACCTAACCCATGTGTCTTTGGACTGTGGAAGGAAACTGGAGCATCCGGAGGAAACCCACACAGACACGGGCAGAATGCGCGGATTCCACGCAGACAGTGACCCAAGCTGGGAATTCAGCTGGAGCCGAGAGTCAATATTGCTAACCACTGTGCCACCATGCTGCCCAAATCTATTTACCTCTGCTTTAAAAGTCTTTGTCGATCTTGCCTCCTCCACTCTCTGGGGAAGAGAGTAACAAAGACTGAGATCCTTAGAAATAGAAATATCTTCTCATCACCATCTTAAATGGGAGACCCTAATTTTTAAATTGTTCCCCTGGTTCTAGTCTCTATCACATTGGGGAAAATCCTCTCAGCATCTACCCTGTTAAGTCTCCTCAAGGTCTTGTTTGTTTCAGTAAGATAACCCCTTAATCTTCTAAACTCCAATGGATACGAGGCCAGCTTGCCTAACGTTTCCTCATAAAATAATTTCCCTCCCGCCCCTTCTCAGCTAGCAGTCGAGTTAATTATCTTGGAACTGCTTCTAAAAAAGGAGCCCCAAAAATAGTACACCAATGCCCCATATAACTGTAGCAAAGCATCCCTACCTTTCATATTTCATTCTCTTTGCAATAAACAGCAGCATTCTATTTACCTTCCTAATCACAGACAGTACCTGTGTACCAACTGAGCCATGTACCATGACACCCAGATCCCTCTGTACCACAGAGTTCTGCAGTCTCTCTCCATTTAAATAATACTTAAATCTTATTGTAACCGCTAGTATTTGAATATACGATTACAGCAATGTAGAAGCTTCAGCTCTTTGTGTTTCCATACCAATCGAATGAAGATTTAGAAACTAGTGTCTTTCCACTATTCATTTTGATTATGGCTGATTGTTGAATACAATGACCCCAATACCCGTTGATCTCTTTAGTCTCTAGAGCTATATCTAATTTCTTCTTGAAATCAAGTTTTGCAGACCTTCCTTAGCAGTGGTGCTTACTACTGTGCCTCCCTCAGTCTGACTGCTAGTACAGAAATAATGTGAGTTCTGTACACCAACTCACCTCCTGGCATCAGGTTGTCTGTTTGGTGTCAGTTTGGAAATTGTGCCTCAGAGGTGTACAGACATGCTTTTGTGCTGTTTTGCCATGCCAATTAAATGTGCATCCAATGCTAAAGGGATGGCACAACGGTGAGCCCTGCTGCCTCTTAGTACCAGAGATCCGGGTTCATTTCCAGCCTTGAGTCACTATCGGTGTGGAGTTTGCATGTTATCCCCGTGTCTGCATGAGTTTTCTCTGGGTGCTCTGATTTTCTTCCCACGCTCCAAAGATGTGCACGTTAGGTTGATTGGCCATGTTAAATTGCCCCTTAGTGTCAGGTGGATTACCAGGGTAAATATGTGGGGTTATGGGGATAGGATCTGGACAGGATTGTCTTTGGCAGGGACTCGATGGGCCAAATGGCCTCCTGTACTCTAGGCATTCTATGTTCTGTTTGCCTCTAACTTTTCTCGTGCCAGTGTAAATGGAGGAATAGCTAATTTTACTTACCTGTGGTATCCCTATATCCTTCATTCTCCTAGTGCTTATAAAGATACCAAATGGCCAACCCCTATTCTCAAACTGTAACCTTGAGTCCCACTCCCCACTGAGGTTCAGGAATTTTCTCCATGTTTACCCCATGGACTTTCACATGTTAGAATGAAATCACTGCTCGTTTCTCTCAATTTCAGAGAATATAGATCCAACCTACGCGATCATGACTGAACTGTATCCTTTAGTCAGCTCAATTTGAATCAGTCCAAATCTTCTAGACTCAAGGGAATATCAGTCTAGTCTTTGTAACCAGCGCACCTAATTTGATTACAATTAAAACACCCAATCCTGGAAAAGCTCAGCAGGTCTTGCACCATCCGTGGAGAAGGAAGCAGAGTTAACGTTATGACAGCTGTTATTATCAGAGTGTGATATTAGTGACTGTATGAGGCAAAGGTGAATCAGCTTTGGCTCAAAGCGTTAACTCTGTTTCTCTATCCATAGATGGTGCCAGACCTGCTGAGATTTTCCAGCATTTTCTTTTTCCATTTCAGCGTCTGTAGTATTTTGCTGCCTTCATCATAATTTAACTCTTTGACCCCAGTATAATTCCAAAAAATGAAGGCAAAAAGTCATAGATGATGCAATGATGAAAGACTTGGGTTCTGTGGCAGGATGAGCATTGTGGTTTTTCTCTTCAGTATTTATATTTAGGGTCGTTGTTTTCTGTCAATCATTGATCTATCTTTGATTTAGAATGGCTTGCGTGATTTTTTTTTTAGTTTGGTTGAGGACTGTACATTTTCAACCATAGTCATCTTTGTGTGGGGAAATGCATTGTTAATCCTAGAATTTCCTCCACGTTAAAGGAACAGAATAGACTGACACGGTCATTTGTGCATCACTTTTGAAACATTGGATATTGCCAAGGGCTGTGTAACCGCTGTGATCCCCTCCAGCCCTTAGAACTCTCCCTACTTCTGTAACCTCCTCCAAACCTATAACTCTCCCTATCTCTGTAATCTCCTCCAATCCCTCCATCCCTTCCAACCCCTCCAACCCTCTCTACCTGTGTAACCTCCACCAGCCCCTACAGCTCTCGTTATCCCTGTAACGTCCTCCAACCCCTACAATTCTCCCTATTTCTGTGACCTTTTCTAGCCCCATCAGCCTCCCTATTTCTGCAGTCTCTTCCAGCCCCTCCAACCGTCCTGCTCTTTGTAACCTTTTACAGTCCCATAAGCTTCTGTAATCTCCTCCAACCCCTGAAACCCTCCCTATTTCTGTAACATCTTCCAGCACCCACAACCCTCCCAATCTTTGTAATCTCTGTAAACCTCCTCCAGCCCCTACAACCCTCCCTTTATCTGTAACCTCTTCCAGTATCTATAGCCCTCCCTATCTCTGAAACCTCCTCCAGCCATTATAACCCCCTCTCTTTCTGTAACCTCCACCAGATTCTACAAACTCCCTTTGTCTGTAACCCACTCCAGTGCCCTCCCTATCTCTGTAACATCCTCCAGCTTCTACAACCCTTCCTATTTCTGTAACCCCCTCCAGTGTTTATAACCCTCCCTATTTCTATAATCTCCTCCAGCTCCTACAATCCTCCCTATATCTGTAACCTCCTCCAGTACCCACAACATCCCCAAATCTCTATCAATCTAGTTCTGACCTCTACATCATCCCTGAACTTCATCACTACACTATTGGTGGCCATCCTTCCCCTACCTGGACCTGAAGTTCTTTTCCTACACCTCTCCTCTCTCATTCTCTCTCTCATTCGTTAAATCAATCCTTAAAACTGACCTCTTTAACAAAGCTATTAACCATCTATCCAAATGAGGCTTGATGTCAGGTATTGGTTAATAATGTTCCTGTGAAGTGATTAGGCTTCTTTTACAACATTAGAGGTGCTATATAAATGCAACTTGCCTCGAATCAATTAAATCCAGTGATTACTCACATTTGTACAGGAAATGTAGTTGTTGTTTAGGGACAATGAGGGTTGGATGTGAAGGAGAACAGAAATATGTATTTTATCCTGCTCCATTTTAAAGTTGTCAGAGGCTAGAAAGACTCACTTGAGGAAGGAAAGCTCGTGACTCTAAATAAGCCTGTTGGACTTTAACCTGATGTTGTGAGACTTCTAACTGTGCCCACTCCAGTCCAGTGCTGGCATCTCCACATTGAATGTCGAACAGCCCTTGTGGTGAAATTGTGGATGAGTCATTATTTGTGTTGGCTGTGATTAGAACTGTGTGGGACTGGAGTAAAATGGGCAAATCTGCCGAGTGAGCCATACAATTTCCCTGGTGCTCGGATGATGAGGCGAACGTTGAAACTGATGTTCCGAAACCTGTGAGCGTGTGGCCCGCTGTCTGACTTTACTCCATCCAGCATCCTTCAGCAGTTTTTAAATAGTTGTGTGTGGGATTGATGAGTTGGGTCACAAAATTTAACGGTTGTACATGAATTTGTGAATAGTTTTTATTTTGTTGTGGCATGTTCGGTGCTCCGGGAGGAGACCTGGAGACTTTCCTGGAATGTTGATGCAAGCACTATGACCTGGAATCTTCTGGATTTGAACTTAAGGCTGGTGGCGTTAATGGAATGGGACAGTTGCTTCTGTTTCTGAGGAGAGATGCAGCCAGATCATTACAATTCCAGCTCATTATCTAGTGATTTTCTCCCACACCTCCTGCAAGAATGAACGTACTCTCACGGCTTCTCAGGACAAGATTGGGTCAGCCTTGTCACCTCCTCCAGTACTTACCTGATCTTCAACAGCCTGTCAATGTGCTAATCACAATTGTACAAACAGGCAAAGGCCATTCAGCCCCTCTTCCCAGCCTGTACCTGTCTTTGCCCCACACCTGAGATTTCTGTTAACAAAAGTGTTGTCATCACCAATTTTAAAACTAACAATTGATCTAGCATCAGAAAACTCCAAACTTCGATACCACGGAAGTGTTTAATAATCTTAATCCAGAAAGCTGCTTCACAGGAGCAGGGCAATACAAAATATGACACCTAATTTACCCCTCTTTTTGTTTGGATGTGGTGTGGCTGGCTGATCATTTACTGACCATCCCTAATTATCATTGTAGTGTGTGACTCGCTGTGCCATTTCAGCAGGTAGGCCAGACCTACATAGAATCATAGAATCCCGACAGTACAGAAGGAGGCCATTCGGCCCATTGAGTCTGTACTAACCACCATCCCATTCAGACTCTTTTCCTTCAACTGTACACACTTACCCTATTAATCCTCCTCAATTTAGCATGGTCAATCCGCTGATTCTGCACGTCTTTAGACTGTGGGAGGAAACCGGAGCACTCAGAGAAAATCCACGCAAACACAGGGGGGATGTGCACACTCCGTGCAGACTCCATACAGACAATGACCCCAAGGCTGGAATTGAATGTGTGACCATGGCGCTGTGAGGCAGCAGTGCTAACCAGTGTGTCACCGGTAAGGATGGCTGATATCTTTCCCTGAAGGGATGTTAATGAATCAGATGAATTTTTAATGACAATTGACAATGGTTTCATGGTCACCGTTAGACTTTTAATTCCAGATTTTGTTTTTAAAACAAGTTCTAATTC
The DNA here is from genome assembly GCA_024679065.1 of Sphyrna mokarran. Lineage (NCBI taxonomy): Eukaryota > Metazoa > Chordata > Chondrichthyes > Carcharhiniformes > Carcharhinidae > Sphyrna > Sphyrna mokarran. The sequence goes on from JAGIQG010000002.1 coordinate 12,125,731, forward strand.
CATCATCTGCTGTGACGGATTTCAAACCTGGCTCACAGACTTACCCTTGGTCTCTGGATTACTAACCCAGTGACAATACCATAATGCCATCACCTCTTCTTGTTAAAGAAGTGTCTCAAGAATTCTTTATTAGATTTATTAGTGACCGTGTTATATTTGTGGAGCAGCAAGGTGGCACTATGGTTAGCACTGCTGCCTCATAGTTCTAGGGCACAGCTTCAATTCTAACCTTGGTTCACTGTCTGTATGGAGTTTGTACATTCTCCCCATGACTGCATGGGTTTCCTCTGGGTTCCTCCCACAGTCCAAAGATGTGCAGGTTAGATGGACTGGCCTTGCTAAATTGACTCTCATGTTAGAGGATTAGCAGGATAAACATGTGGGGTTCTCGGAATAGGGCCTGGATGAGATTGTAGTAGGTGCAGACATGATGGGCCTAATGGGCTTTGTCTGCACTGTAGGGATTCTTTGATTTATTTATCGAGCATTCGACATCTGTACAAGTGGAAACAAACTTCTATCAATGAATCCTTTGATTTGAAATCACTTCTCTCCTTTGTCAGTCATTTCTTTCTCTCTTTTTATCTTTCTTTCTCTCTCTCTTTCTTTCTTTTTCTCTCTCTCTGTTTCTCTTTCTCTCTCTCTCTGTTTCTCTCTCTCTCTCTCTCTCTCTGTTTCTCTCTCTCTCTCTCTCTGTTTCTCTCTCTCTCTCTCTCTCTGTTTCTCTCTCTCTCTGTTTCTCTCGCGACGACAGTGGTGAGCCATCTTATGCAGGCAGCCCCAGATGGGTTGTTGGACCATTTCAGACTCATAGAATTTCTACAGTGCAGAAGGAGACTATTCAGCCCATCAAGTCTGCCCCAACTCTCCAATAGAGCATCTTACCCAGCTATTTTGGGAGTTTGCAACAGGATTATAAATTCATGGCAGGAAACGAGATAGCCTAAAGTGGCTTGCCGAGATTAACACAATAAGAAGTTTCACAACATCAGCTGATGAAGGAACAGTCCTCCGAAAGCTAGTGGCTTTTGATGCCAAATAAACTTGTTGGACTTTAACCTGGTGTTGTGAGATTTCTTACTGTGTTTACTCAGTCCAACGCAGGCATCTCCACATCATTGCTGACTTAGCAATGCAGACTTTAGCAGTCTCTATGATTTACTTGTCTTTCTCTCTCACGTTGTACCTTGGAGAGTTCCCTTGAGAGGCCAAGTGGGTGAGTCACTGATCTATCAACTGTGGGTGCGTTGCCTGAAGAGATCTTGGAGATTTGAGTTAACTGGCTGAGTGACTGTATCTTCAGATTGGGAAGCTTTGCGATTTGAATCTTGTGGCTTGTGCTAAGTTATTTCATCTTCATTGAAGTAGGGATTGAGGGTCACAGTTAGGTTCATTGCTCTGGGTTGACGAGTGTTTTTTTCATAGAATTCCCGCAGTGCAGAGGGAGGCCATTCGGCCCATTGAGTCTTTACCGACTCTGACAGAGCATCCAACCCAGGTCCTATCTCCATGACCTCACGTATTTACCCCACTACTCTCCCTAAATTACACTTAAGGGACAATTTAGTGTGGCCAATCCACCTAACCCATTCATATTTGGACTTGAAGTTGGGGTTATGGCTCATAGAAACATAAACTCAAAAACAGGAGCAGGCCACTCAACCTTTCAAGCCTGCTCTACCATACATTTTGATCATGGTTGATCATCAAATTCAGTGTCCTGATCTCCTCCCCGTTTTCTCTCATATCCTGATCTCTTTATCCCCAAGAGCTATATCTAATTTCTTCTTGATATCAGACAATGTTTTGGCCTCAACTACTTTCTTTGGTAGTAAATTCCATGCATTCACACTCTCTGGGTGAAGAAATTTCTCCTCACTTCAGTTCTAAAAGGTTTACCTTTTATCGTCATGCTATGACCTCTGGTTCTGGACTTCCCCCACCATCGGGAACATTCTTTCTGAATCTATCCTGTCTAACCCTGTTAGAATTTTATAAGTTTCTACCGCATATATGTTCCAGGAATTCATCCTCCTCAGTGTTAATGCTGATGAGGTTTAGCCAATCTATGTGTAGATCGTGGTCCACCATGATTATAGTTTCACCTTGTTACACACACCTCTATTTTCCTGATTTCTATCATGCCTTACATTAGCACTACTATTTGGTGACCTCTAAATAACTCCCACTGCAGATTGTGGTTTCTTAGCTCCAACAAAATGGATTCTGCACCATCGATCTTCCAATCTAAGATAAAGTTTATTTATTTGTCACAAGTAGGCTTACATTAACACTGCAATGAAGTTATTATGAAACTCCCCTAGTGGCCACACTCTGGCGCCTGTTTGGGTAAATGCACCTAACCAGTGCATGTCTTCCCAACTATGGGAGGAAACCAGAACACTCACAGAAAATTCACGCAGACACAGGGAAACATGCGCACACCGCACACACAATGACCCAAGCCGGGCATTGAATGGTGGAGCTGTAAGGCAGCAGTGCTAATCACTATGCCGTCATTCTGCCCATGAGCTCCTCTCTCATTCAGATCCCATCTTTTATTAACAATGTGATCCCATCTCCTTTTCCTTTTTGCCTCTCCTTCCTAAATGCTTGAATACCCTTGAAATGTTCAGTTTCCGGCCTTGGTTACCTTGCAACCACAGATCTGTAATGGCATTAAGATCACAACTGTTTACTTCCATTTTTGCTGTCACTTCATCTACCTTGTAAGTGTTGCATGCATTCAGATAGCACTTCTAATTCTGACAGAATATTTTCTCAGTCTGACGCACTCTGATGTTTGCCCACTCTGTCCCTTTCTGAAGCACTTTGATAACCCTTTCCTTTATCACTTGCCTGCTCTCTTACCTTCCCTCAACACCACCAAAGAGAAAGGATGAGTTGTGGTAAATTATTTAGTTTAAAGCCCTCGCTACTGGGCTTTAAATATGCCCTTTTCAACTCAACATGATAAAATTATGATCCTCGAGAATAAAACCAACCTACTGCAGATTCTGGAACCTGAAACCAACAGAGAAAATGCTGGAAAATCTCAGCAGGTCTGGCAGCATCTGGAAGGAGAGAAAAGAGGTGAAGTTTCAAGTCCAGGTGACCCTTTGTCAAAGCTGAGAAGGCAAGTGGAATATTGGTATTGTCACTGTATTAGTAATCTAGAGACCGAGGTTAATGTTCTGGGACTCGGAGGTGGTGAACTTTGAATTCTATGAATCTGGAATTAAGAATCTGTTTTTGACCATGAAACCATTATTGACTGTTAGAAAACCTATCCTGATTCACTAATGTCCTTTAGCGAAGGAAATCTGCCATCCTTACCTGGTCTCTGTTGGTTTCAGGTTCCAGCATCTGCAGTAGGTTGGTTTTATTCTCGAGGATCATAATTTTATCATGTTGAGTTGGAAAGGGCATATTAAAGCCCAGTAGGGAGGCGTTTTATACTAAATAATTTACCATACCTCATACTTCCTCTTTAGTGGTGTTGAGGTAAGGTAAGAGAGCAGGAAAGTGATAAGGGAAAGGGTTATCAAACTGAACATTCAAGGGACTCCAGACCCACAGTAACCCTCAGGGATTTTTGACTTGATTCATTATGGTCACATGTATTAGTATGTAGCGAAAAGTATCGTTTCTTGCACACTATACAAATCATACTGTTCATAGAGAAGGAAAGGAGAGAGTGCAGAATGTAGTGTTACAGTCATAGCTAGGGTTTAGAGAAACTTAATATTAGGTAGGTCCATTTCAAAGTCTGACAGCAGCAGGGAAGAAGCTGTTTGTGACTGGATTGCTACACGTCCTCAGATTTCTGTATCTTTTTCCCAATGGAAAAAGGTGGAAGAGAGTATGTCTGGGATGCATGGGGTCCTTGATTATGCTAGCTGCTTTTCTGAGGTAGCGGGATGTGTAGACAGGGTAAAATGATGGGAAGCTAGTTTGAATGATGGAGTGGGCTTCATTCACAACCCTTTGTGGTTTCTTGTAGAGCCACACCAAACTGTGATACAACCAGAAAGTATCTTTCAGTGAATGGGCAATAAATGCTGGCTCAGCCAGAAATGCCCACATCTCATGAATGAATTTAAAAACAAAATTGGTAGGATGTAAGCCCTGGCTCAAAGTTGCGAGTTAATCTGATTGCGTGGTAGTTCTGTAGTCACTGCACTGCCATCAGGAATACTTGTCACTGTTGGAACTGCAAGCAGTCCCACCTGTCCAAATGCCAGAGTCAAAGGGCAAAGTAGGTGTGGGGTCTTGGGGCAGGATTAGTTGGGAGGGTGGGGGTGGGGGGGAGGGGGTGGTGGTGGTGGGGAGCGGTGGTCCAGGGAGATGGCTGGGACTGTGGTCAGGGAAGGAGACCCTCGGTTGGGGACATGTCTTGAGGAAATGGGATCCTCAATCTGGAAAGGGGGCCACTGATGTAGGCACTTGCCTCCTTTCCCACCAAGGCTCGAGCAGGGTGATCTGTTGGGCCTCTTCCTCCTCTGATCACGTCCCGCTGGCTGAAAAGTTGCAGGTAGGAAGCCAACATTAATTGGCCATTTAAGGACTACCCTCAGAGCAACGGTGGGCAGGCTGCCTGCAACCTTGCCTGACCCCCTATAAAATGGGGTGGAGGGAATGCACCAAGAATATTGAAATTTTGTACGAGAAAGAGAATATTTCACTTGGTTTTATTTGGCCTTTCATGAACTTCACTTCCTGGCCCTTCCCCGACCTTAGACTGAATCTAAATATGCAAAACATGTTTTGTCTTGGCAGGACTAAGCTTCAAACACCATCAAAACAGCCGAGACTGTTTACCCATCTCAAACCCCTTTTACCCTCTTGCTGCTTCCCCCCTCCCAATAAGATAAAGGGACAGAGTAGGCCATTCGGCTGATCAGGTCTGTGTTGCTATTTAATGAGATCATAACTCATCTTATGTGATAATCCTCAACTCCCTTTTTCCTGCCTTATCCCCATAACCCTTGATTCCGTGACCGATCTTAAAAACCTGTCCACCCATTCCTCACCCACCTGCTCTCATTCTCTTTTTTTTCTCACCCTCTCTCTTCTGCTTTTTCTCTCTCTTTGTCCATTTTTTTTTCTCTTTTATTAATTTCTGGGGGTTATTGTAACAATGCAGATAGACGAACCTACAGCTCGGATCAAACTACACACCAATCAGCTTGAATCTTTCTGCATGGAAATCGGGTTGAACATGCTAGCTTTTAAATGCACAACTTGTTAGTCTCCTCCAGGTCTGGGAGCATTGGGGGCGGAGACTGGGGTCTTCTCCAAAGTATTCATAAATGTGCAAATCCCATTTTAAACGGTGTACTGACAGTTCTGCTGTGCTGTGACCGATGGTGCTGGGACTCTGGGAGTTGACGGGCCTCTGAACTCAGTGTAGAAGTCCTTTTTTGGCTTTCAACCTACATTGAAATGGAATGTAACTGATTCAAGACCAGTTGAGTCTGCTTCCTGCAGCAGCCATTAAGAATTCTGTCTGGAGATTGTGTGTGTGTGTGTGTGTGTGTGTGTGTGTGTGTGTGTGTCCTTGTGATAAGAACTAGGAGAGGTGATGTCCGAGTGGTGTTATCCTTGAACTATTAATCCAGAAACTCAGATAATGTAGGCAGCGTGGCACAGTGGTTAGCACTGCTGTCTCATAGTGCCAGAAATCCAGATTCAATTCCTGGTCACTGCGGAGTCTGCACATTCTCCCCATGTCTGCGTGGGTTTCCTCCCACAGTCCGAAAGACGTGCTGGTAGGTGCGTCAACCTTGCTAAATTCTTTCTCTGTGTACCCAAAAAGGCACCGGAGCGTGAAGACTAGAGGATTTCCACAGTAACTTCATTGTAGTGTTCACGTAAACCTACTTGTAATACAAATAAATAATGACAATAATATTCTGGGGACCCAGGTTCGAATCCCACCATGACAGATGGTAAAATATAAAAGTCTGGAATTAAGAATCTAATGATGACCATGAAACCATTGTCAATTGTCAGAAAAACCCATTTGGTTCACTGATGTCCTTTTAGGGAAGGAAATCTACTGTCCTTACCTACATGTGACTCCAGAGCCACAGCAATGTGGTTGACTCTCAACTGTCCTCTGAAAAAAGGTAACCAGGAATGCACCAGATCAGGCAAAAGCAAGACAGAAAGCAGGGGAAGTCCAGATTAAACTGCATTTATTTCAATGCAAGAGGTCTGATGGGCAAGGCAGATGAACTCAGAGCGTAGATGGGTATGTGAAACTGGGTTATTATAGCAATTACTGAAACAAGGTTAAAGGAGGGACAGAACTGGCAGCTCAATGTTCCAGGTACAAAAGCTTTAGGAAAGACAGAACAGGAGGTAAAAGAGGAGAGGGAGTTGCATTTTTGATTGGGGAAAGCATCATGGCCGTACTGAGGGGATATATCCAAGATTTGGCCACTCAGTCTACATGGATAGAACTGAGAAATCACTTTGGTAGGGTTGTGCTATAGACCCTTAAATAATCAGTGGGAAATTGAGGAACATGTATGTACGGAGATTACAGATAACTCCAAGAAAGATAGGGTGATAATAGTCGGGGATTTTAATTTTCCCAACATTGACTGGGAAGCTATAGTATTAGAGGTTTGGATGGAGAGGAGAATACATATTACAGAGAAGGGGGTGCTGGAAGTCTTAAAGTGCATCAAGATAGATAAATCCCTGGAACCCGATGAAGTGTAACCCAGGACATTGTGGGAGGCTAGGGAGGAAATTGCGGGTCCTCTAGCCGAGATATTTGAATCATCAATAGTCATGGGTGAGGTGCCTTAATATTGGAAGTTGGCAACTGTTGTGCCTTTGTTTAAAAAGGGCTGCAGGGAAAAGCCTGGGAACTACAGGCCAGTGAGCCTCACATCTGTGGTGGGTAAATTGTTGGAAGCTATTTTAAGAGACAGGATCTACAGGCATTTAGAGACACAAGGACTGATTAGGACAGTCAGCATGGCTTTCTGAATATAAAATCATTCTTTCAAATTTGATTGAGTTTTTTGAAGGGGAAACCAAGAATGTAGATGAGAGCAGTGCAGTTGTTGTCGTCTACATTTAAGACTTTAACAAGCCTTTGACAAGGTACTGCATGGTAGGTTGTTGCATAAGGTTAAATCTCATGGGATTCAGAGTGAGGTATCTAAATAAATTCAAAATTGCCCTCTTGACAGAAACCAGAGGGTGGTTGTAGAGAGTAGTTTTTCAAACTGGAGGCCTGCGCCTCAGGGATCAATGCTGGGCCCACTGTTATTTATCATTAATATAAATGATTTGAGTGAGAATATGGGAAGCATGGTTAGTAAGTTTGCAGATGACACTAAGATTGGTGGCATAGTGGATAGTGAAGGAAGTTATCTCCAGTTGCAACAGGATCTTGATCAATTGGGCCAGGGGGCTAACAAATGGCAGATGGAGTTTAATTTAAATAAATGCGAGATGATGCATTTTGGTAGATTGAAGTAGGGCAGGACATACTCAGTTAATGGTATGGCGATGGGGAGAGTTACAGAACAAAAATCTAGGGGTCCGTATTTATAGCTCCTTGAAAGAGGAGTCACAGCTGGACGGAGTGGTGAAGAAGGCATTCAGCAAGCTTGGTTTCAAAGAACAAAACAGCACGGGAAACAGGCCCTTCGACCCAATGAGCCTGTGCCGCCACCCCGATGTTCCCACCTCTACCTGTGATCCCTGTCCATGTTTCATTGAACATTGAATATAGGAATTGGGGTGTTTTGTTGAACTTGTACAAGACATTGGTAAGGCCATATTTCTGGCCACCCTATTAACAAAAGGATATTATTAAACTAGAAAGAGTGCAGGAAAGATTTACTAGGATGCTACTGGAACTTGATGGATTGAGTTATAAGGAGAGGCTGGATAGACTGGAACTTTTTTCCTCTGGAGCATAGAAGGCAGAGGGCTGATCTTTTAGAGATCTATAAAATAATGAGGGGCACAGATCAGTTAAATACCCAATACTTTTTCCAAAGTTAGGGGAGTCTAAAACTAGAGGGTATAGGTTTAAGGTGAGAGGGGAGAGATACAAAAGTGTCCAGAGGGGCAATTTTTTCGCACAGAGGATGGTGAGTGTTTGGAACAATTGGGCAATTGGGATTAGTTTAGAGGTTTAAAAAAAAAGGGTGGCATGGACAAGTTGGGCTGAAGGGCCAGTTTCCATGCTGTAAAACTCTGACTTTGTGACAATAAATGCCGGGTAGACAATGATGCTTGTGTCTCACAAATTAGTTTTAAAAAAATCATAGTCCTGTAGCAGGGGGAATGGGGGAGACCATTTGGCCCATCAGTGCTTGTGTAGACTCTTTGAAAGAATACAACATAAGAAATGAAGCAGGAGAAGGTATTTGGCTCCTTGAGCCTACTCAGCCAATAGATAGCATCTTGGCTGATCTGATTGTGGCCTCAATTCCACATTCACTGTAATAACCCTTTGCTCTATCATCAGTCAAAAAATTCAATGACCCAGCATCAACTGCTTGATGTGGAAGAGAATTCCAAAATCTGAAGAATCCTCTGAGAGAATAAATTGTTTCCATCTTAAAAGGGAGCTCCCTTCTGGAGCAGTTGTGCTTAATTGGGCTCCTGAGCTTTTGGTCCTTTATTTTATTTATTTATTTATTTGGTTTACCATAATTTCCACAGCTTCAAGTCCCTGTCCAACTCCCTTTAAAATTATTGGATGCAATGATAACCATTTATTGGGATCATTGTCAAGTAGAACGTTTCAGATCTAGGCAGTTTTGAGTGAAGTACATGCTCCCCACCTCTCCTCAATCTTTTGACCAATGATGTAAAAAACATGACCTCTGGCCTATTAATCCTTCAGATAGGCTTTAATATGACCTGGGCCCTTAGAGTAAACGTCCTGAGTTGGTTTGGAGACTCTCTTGGGTGACAAGCTGGCACAGTGGTTAGCACTCCTGCATCACAGTGCAGGGGATACAAGTTCGATTCCCGGCTCGGGTTACTGTCCGTATGGAGTCTGCACATTCTCCCCGTGTCTGCACAGGTTTCCTTCAGGTCGTCTGGTTTCCTCCCACAGTCCAAAAGACGTGCTGGTTAGGTACATTGGCCATGCTAAATTCTCCCTCAGTGTACCCAAACAAGGCGCTGGAGTGTGGTGACTAGGGGATTTTCGCAATAACTTCATTGTACTAATGGTGCTAATCACTATTTGATTCCGGAGTTGAGAAGATTCGCTTATGAGGAGAGACTGAGTAAACTGGGGCTATGCGCATTGGAATTCAGAAGAATGAGGGGAGATCTTATAGAAACATTGTGAAGGGAATAGATAAGATAGAAGCAGGGAAGTTGTTTCCATTGGCAGGTGAAACTAGAACTAGGGGGCATGTCCTCAAAATAAGGGGAAGCAGATTTAGGATGAGTTGAGGAAGGAGGAACTTCTTCATAAAAAGGATTGTGAATCTGTGGTGTTCCCTGCCAGTTGAGGCTACACAGCAAGAAGTCTGACAACACCAGGTTTAAGTCCAACCGATTTATTTGATAGTAAACTCACAAGCTTTTGAGGTTATCCTCTTCGTCAAGTGAATGAGGTGTTCTGGTCTCCAACAGCACACATTCCAGCACAGACTGTTTACAGGTTACTGATAAGAATGCAAATCTTTACACCTAACCTGCTATTCAAGTCTTAAAGTGGCCGACGTTAAGGCTAGAATAGCAGGTTAGGTGTAAAGATTCACATTCTAATCAGTAATCTGTAAACAGTCTGTGCGCTGGAATGTGTGCTGTTGGAGACCAGAACACCTCATTCACTTGACGAAGAGCAGAGCCTCAAAAGCTTGTGAGTTTACTATCAAATAAATCGGTTGGATTTAAACCTGGTGTTGTCAGATTTCTTACTGTGTTTACCCCAGTCCAACGCTGGCATCTCTACATCATAATTGGTGCTACCTCACTGAATGTTTTTAAGGCAAGGATAGATAAATTTTTGAACAGTAAAGGAATTAAGGGTTATGGTGAGCAGGCGGGAAAGTGGAGCTGAGTCCATGAAAAGATCAGCCATGATCTTATTGAATCATCGAGCAGGTTCGAGGGGCCAGATGGCCAACTCCTGCTCCTAGTTCTTTTGTTCTTATTAATGTAAAGCCTACTTGTGATACTAACAAATAAACTTTAAACTTATTAGGATCTTAGTCATGGTGTGATTCTGACCTGGGAATCAGTGATTTTCCCCATTTTTGTGCAGTTATGATATCCATCATTGTACTGATAGAGACCACTCAGACCCTTGTTCCTGTTCTGGATCTTTGAAAGAAATATCCAATTAGCTCCAACCTCTGCCCTTTTCCCCATGGCCCCTGCGAGTTGCTCACTTATCCAATTCCCTTTTGAAAGTTACCGTTGAACCTGTTAATGTTACCCCTTTGTATTTAAAGAATAGAAATTAGTTCCCGTTGGTGCTTTTTGTCAATCTTCTTAAATTAAAATGTCCAGTTTAGAACCTGGCAAGACGGTTTTGTTTTGCTGGGAACAACTGGCATATTTGACAAGCTTCAAAAGCCAGACAGTAAAAGTCTGGTTGTTAGTGCATTCGCCGGATAAATTCTTTGGCCATATCTGGGCAGTCACGCACTGACTCAGCATTCTCTCTTCATGCAGTCAGCACAGTGCCTGATTGCTCTGGCCTTAGATGAGATGAGCCCAGCAGTGGCAGCCCTATCCCTCTACCTGCCAGTCTAGTGCAATGCTTCTGGTGAAGTCACACCTGCTGTGACTGGACTTCCAAATCGTTTGATCTCTGGCTGCCTGTGAGATTTGATTACTGTCATCAATTCATGGGCTCTCATTAGACAATGTTGGGCCCGTTGCTCCATGAGCCATACCTGACCTTTGACTCCAATAATTAGGTTTTCAAAGCCCAGGCTATTAGCTTCATAGTTTTGTAATTTGTTGCATTATCTTGTTTGGAACTCATTGGCACAGTGTTCATGGACAGAGAGATACGTTGGCATGCTGGTTAATTAAATTTTAAAATATATTCCCAACCCACCCCTCCCAACCTCTGTGATTATTTGTTTCAAGTTTATTTATTAATTTCACAAATAGGTTTACATTAATACTGCAATGAAGTTACTGTGAAAAATCCCCTAGTTGCCACACCCCTGTCTTCTGTTCAGGTGCATTGAGGGAGAATTTAACATGACCAATGCACCTAATCAGCCTGTCTTGGACTGTGGGAGGAAACTGGAGTACCTGGAGGGAACCCATGCAGACATGGGGAGAACACACAGTGACTCAAGCCGGGAATCAAACCTGGCTCCCTGGCAATGTGAAACAGCAGTGTAAATCACTGTGCCACTGTGCTGCCAATATTTGTTCATGGGATGTGTGTTTGTGCTGCTGGCAGGTCCACTGTTTATTGCTCATCCCTAATTTGTCCTTGAGAATGTGGTTTTGAGCTGACTGACTTGGAGCAGGGGAGGTTATGATGGAGCTCTGTATAAAACACTCATTAAGCCACAGCTAGAGCACTAGGTTCTATTCTGATTGCTACACCACAGGGGACCTTATTGAAACATACAAGATGATTAGAGGCCAAGATAGGGTGGACAGTGATAGCCTTTTTCCTAGGATGGAGAAAGCTAGCACGAGGGGACATAGCTTTAAATTAAGGGGTGGTGGTTTAGGACAGATGTCAGAGGTAGGTTCTTTACCCAGAGGGTGGTAAGGGTATGGAATGCCTTGCCTGCGTCAGTTGTAGATGCGCCAAGTTTGGTGGCGTTTAAGAGGTTAGTAGATAAGTTTATGGATGAAAAGGGAATGGTTTAGGTTAGAGGGTCACTGCTTGTTCCTAATTGGTCGGCACAACATCGAGGGCCGAAGGGCCTGTTCTGCGCTGTAATGTTCTATGTTCTATAGGAAAGGTGTGATTGCACTAGAGAGGGTGCAGAGAGGTTCACCAGGATGTTGCCTGGGCTGGAGTGTTTCAACTGTGAAGAGAGGCTGGTTAGGCTGGGGTGTTATCCTTGGAGCAGAGAAGGCTAAGAGGGGACCTGATTGTGATGCATAAAGTTATGAGGGATATAGATAAGCTGGATAGGAAGAAACTTCACTCCTTTGTAGAGGGGTCAATAACCAGGGGACATAGATTGAAGGGAAGAGGCAGGAGATTTAAAGGGGATTTGGGGAAAGACTTTTTCATCCAGAGGATGATGGGAATCTGAAACTCTTTGCCTGAAAGGGTGGTAGAAGCGGGAACCCTCACAACGTGCCACAGCATACAAAACCATGATCCAAGTGCTGGAAAGTGGGATTAGAATAGATGAGGGCTTGATTGCCGGCACAGACACGATGGGCCAAAGGACTTCTTTTTGTGCTGTAAAACTCAATGTTTTCAAAAAGCAGTTAAGAGTCAGCCATGAGTCTGAAATTGCATATAGACCAGATTGGGTTGATGTGAACGTTTTTTACAAATGACTTTTTAAAATGAATGTTCCACATGTGCAATTCTTTGTTTCCAGCAAGTTCCTCAATGTGTTTACTTTTTTGAGTCCACATCAGGCTATTTTTAACTTTATTCATGGGATTTGGGTGTCGCTGGCTGGGCTAGCATTTACTGACCATCCTCCATTGCCCTTCAGCTGAGTGGCATTTTAGAAATGTCTGCGCTGTTCTGGATCTGGTGGAATGTAGGCCAGACCAGGTAAGGGTGGCAGATTTCCTTCCATTAAGAGGCATTAGTGAACTAGATGGATTTTTTGACAATTAAGAGTGATTTTATGACCATCATTAGACTTTAATTGAATTCAAATTTCACTATCTCCCTTGTGGGATTCAAATATGGAATCCCAGAATATTGCTCTGAATCTCTGTGAATTACTATGCCACTGCTTTCCCCAACAATGAATAGTCAAGCCAGTAAGCATTATTGGTAAACAGACTCATATAATCAAACAATTGAACATTGCAGATGGATGATTTCCTTTTCTCAAGGACATAGTGAGCTGGATGGGCTTTTACTATTTCCATGGTCACCAAAACTGAGCTTTTTAAAATTCCAGTCTCTCTATATGACTGAATTCCCTCATTCTTGGTACCCTACAAATACAGTAAGAAGTTTCACAACACCAGGTTGAAGGCCAATAGGTTTATTTGGTAGCAGAAGCTTTCAAAGAGTTGCTCCTTCTTCAGATGAGTTACCTGAAGAAGGAGCAACATTCTGAAAGTTTCTGCTACCAAATAAACTGTTGGACTTTGACCTGATGTTGTGAGTTTTACTGTGCCCACCCCAGTCCAACGCCTGCATCTCCACATCACCTGACAAATAAGCAGTGGTAGGCTGTTCAACCCTATGAGTTAGTCAGTCAGTCAGATTACAGATAATGTGTACCTCAACTATATTCAGCTCCCTTGGCTCTGGATCTATTGATAATCCCAGCTAATGAAAATTAACTGTTGTTTGCTGTCCGATCAATCTCCTTAAGTATCTGCTGTCTGTATGTGAGATTTATTGGGGTGGATGAGGGGAAAGGGTTGGAGGAAGGAGCATTTATTGTAGCAAATGGTTAAATGTTTCACTAGATTTTTCCCCTGCACACCAGGGCTTCACAATGGCACTGTCGTTAGCACTGCTGCCTCACAGTGCCAGGGTTCGATTCCTGGTCAGGTCATTGCCTGTGCAGAGTCTGCATGTTTTCCCTGTGTCTGCATGGGTTTCCTCCAGGTGCTCTGGTTTCCCACAGTCCGAAAGACGTGCTGGTTGAATGCATTGGTTAAATTGTCCCTCACTGTATCCAAACAGGCGCCAGAATGTGGTGACTAGGGTATTTTCACAGTAACTTCATTGCAGTGTTAATGTTAGCCTACTTGTGACAATAATAAATAAACCTTAAAAAAAAGCAAGTGTGTTAATGATGTTTTACAGATAGAATAATTTCACACAACTTGGGATTTTATTCAAAGTGATTTTAAGCAGTTGACAATGTAGAATAAAGGGTCAACTTCAATGATAGCAACTGAGCATGTGTGTGAGAGATTTCACTGACTAAGAGAATGGCTCTAGCTGGATGTTGTCTTTGTTTAACCTGTGTGAATAGTTTGTGTGCAAATAAAGGTGTTTTAAACGAAATGTTACTGCCTTCAGTAAGGTTGCTTCTAGAGTAAAAAGCTGGTGAATCTCGAGACGGTTAGAATGATGGAGAGACAACAAGGTCGAATAGACTCCATTTAAAAAAAAACCTACCTGTCTTGGTCCCACCCGTGCTGACACTGTAGTTAAGAAAGCTCACCAATGCCTCTATTTTCTCAGAAGACTAAGGAAATTTGGCATGTCAGCTACGACTCTCACCAACTTTTACAGATACAACCAGAAAAAATGCTTTCTATGGTATATCACAGCTTGGTATGCCTCCTGCTCTGCCCAAGACCACAAGAAACTACAAAAGGTTGTGAATGTAGCCCAATCCAACACACAAACCAGTCTCCCATCCATTCACACTTGTCCACACTTCCTGCTGCCTCAGAAAAGCAGCCAGCATAATTAAGGATCCAACACACCCCAGACATTCTCTCTTTCTCCTCCTCCCTTCGGGGAAAAAGATACAAAAGGCTGAAGTCACAAACCAATTGACTCAAGAACAGCTTTTTCCCTGCTGCCGTCAGACTTTTGAATGGACTTACCTTGCATTAAGTTGATCTTTCACTGAACCTTAGCGATGACTGTAACACTACATTCTGCACTCTCGTTTCCTTCTTTATGACCAGTATGCGTTGTCTGTATCACACAAGAAACAATACTTTTCATTATGTTAATACATGTGGCAATAATAACTCATCAGATCAAACATATTGTAATGTGCCATCTAATAGTGAATATCAGTACAATGTAGAGAGGGGTTGTGGAATCAGGGGTGTAATATCTGTGAGCTTTCAGCTCCCTAAAATTGGAAGTAGCAGAGGGTTATTTGGCCATAATTGCTTTGTGCTTTAGGGAAGGTGACGATTTGAGCTGGGTGTGTATTTTATGAGTGTAACCAGATGGAAATTGAGAATGTTTCTGTTTAAATGGTAATTGTGCATAAAGCTGTGGTTGCATTTGTGAATTAAAGTTGCTGAAGCCTTGATTTTTGTTTTAAACGCTTGCCCGCAATCGTGCTTTAGTTTTTTTGTTAAACTTTGTGGTGTATATTGCTGTAGCTCAGTAAGGGTAGAGCTGCTATCCTTTAGAACGAAGGCAGTGGATCAAAAACCCACTTCAGAGTCTTGAACACATGGTCTATGCTGATACTTACAGAGCAGTACTGGGGAAGTGCTACACTGTCAGAGGATCCATCTTTCAGTTGGGACATTAAACTTTTTTTTTATAAAATCCCAACAGTGCAGGAGGAGGCCATTTGGCCTATTGAGTCTGCACCGATCACAATCCCACCCCAGGCCCTATCCCCACAATGTTACACATTGATCTTGCTAATTCCCCGATACTAGTGTCAATTTACCATGGCCAATCAACCTAACTCACACATCTTTGGACTATGTGAAGAAACTGGAACAGCCAGAGGAAATCCACACAGACATGGGGAGAACATGCAGACTCCACACAGATAGTGATCCAAGGCCAGCATTGAATCTGGGTCCCTAGCGCTGTGAGGCAGCAATGCTAACCACTGTGCCACTATGCCGCCCTGTGGATGGAAAAGTTCCCTTAGCTCGATTTAAAGCAGTTCTCTCCTTGTGTCCTGGCTAATATTTAGCTTTTAACCAACATTGCTAAAGCAGACTATCAAACCTTTGTTTGTGGGACTTTACTCTGTGTAAATTGCTTGTCACGTTATCTAATTATAGAATCTGGCAGTGCAGGAGTCCATTCAGCCCATTGAGTCTGCACCAATTACAATCCCACCCAGGCCCTACCCCCTAATCCCATTCAATGGGGTTAACTAACCAGTCCTCCTGACTCTAAGGGCAATTTAGCATGACCAGTCCACCTAACCCGCATACCTTTGGACAGTGGGAGAAAACTGGAGCAAAGCCATTCAGGGAGAGTGTGCAGACTCTGCACACACAGTGACCCAAGACCAGAATTGGATCTGGGTCTCTGGCGCTGTGAGGCAGCAGTGCTAACCACTGTGCCATCGTTCTGCTCCAAACAACAGCAGAGAGCACTGATTGGCCATAAAATGTTTTTCAAGGTCCTGGGGTTGTGAAAGCTGTCATATCAACACAAAGTGCTTTGTTGTGAATCCTTGGACTTGCTGGGGTCTGCCGATTTCAGCCAGTGCAGCCAAGACAAAGGATACCTGACCTTGGTGTCCCTGGGTTAGGTACGGGTTTACATGAATGGAAGGTCATGCATTGATCGTACAATAGACGCTGCTGGAAATGCAACATGCGAAGGTCTGAGAGAACAGGATCAGACTCCGACTCACTGCAAGAGTCCAATATCCCACTGGCACATACTTGTGTTTTTTATTTATTTGGGTGACTTGGCATTGTTGGCTGGCCAGCATTTATTGCCCATCCCTAGTTGTGTGAGGGCAATTGAGAGTCAACCACATTGCCATGGCTCTGGAGTTATATGTTAGCCAGAACGGGTAAGAACGGCAGACTTCTTTCTCTAAAAGAGCATCAATGAATCAAATGGGTTTTCCAGCGATCGACAATGGTTTCATGGTCATCAGTAGATTCCAGATATTTTTTAGTGAATTCACATTCCACCATTTACTGTAGTTGAATTCAAACCCAGAACATCTCCCAGAACATTAGCTGAGTTCCTCGATTAATAGCCTAGCAGTAATAAAATTAGGCCATTGCTTTCCCTATTGAAAGTGTGGAATGGCTACCAAATGAAGGTGTTACAAGATGAACATGACCCTGTGTCTCCAAGCTCCAGCCACCAGCTTTTGGAGATGCATAGTGAAAATTGAATCTACTTCTGACCCAATTTGAACTATTTGCTGGATTTGTGAAGATCATCAGATGAATTGGGGTCAAAATAGCAGATCAGTGCGTGTGACTGGATCTTGATTGCCGGTTGGCTTTATGACTGCATTCTCTCCATTTTATGGCAGGGTCACTGAGATTATTTCTTTCTTTCTTCGTTTGTGGGACACGGATGTTGCTGGCTGACCAGCATTTATTGCCCATCCTTAGTTGCCGGAGGGCAGTTGAGAATCAACCACATTCCTGTGGCTCTGGAATCTCATGTAGGCCAGACCAGGTAAGGATGGCAGATTTCCTTCCCCAAAAGGGCATTAGGGAACCAGGTGGGTTTTTCCAACAATGGTTTCATGGTCATTAGTACATTCTCAATTCCAGCAGTTTTTTTAAAATTGAATTCAAATTCTGCCATCTGCTGTAGTGGGATTCGAGCCCGAGTCCCTGGAACATTAGCTAAGTTTCTGGACTAATACTCTAGTGATAATACCACTAGGCCATTGTCTTCCCCAGTGAAAGTGTGGAATAGCTGCCAGATGAAGCTGTTACAAGGTGAGCATGACCTTGTGGCCCCAAGCTTCAGCCAACACCTTTTGGAGACGCGGAATGAAAATTGAATCTACTTGTTGCCCAGTTTGCACCATTTGCTGGATCTGTGAAGATCATCAGATGAATTGGCACCAGATCATCCAGCCAAGATAGAAGATCAGTGTATGTGACCAAATCTTGACACAGCTGAGTTTCTGGGTTAATAGTCTAATGATAATAGCATTCAGCCAGTATATCTCTCTCCAAGGCCTGGGCAGCCATGCTTATGGAAAAAGTCTGGCTTCGAGAATTGGACATAGTTGTTTTGCTGGGGCCTGACCAACGATTTCTAACAGCGTAGCACCTTTGCTGTTGGATTCTACCAATCCTCCCACCAGTGAAAGTTTCTCTTTATTGATTCTGTACAAAATCTCTATCAATATTATGTATCCTCACTGAGCAGTAAATGCTGGTCAAACGGCGAACCTGCATGGTCTACATTGCTCTGTACTGTGATCGCAGGTTTGGATATGAGCTTTAGTCCCTGGTGGGGCCAACTTCAGCTTCATCCTTTGCAAGCAACAGCATGCCTGAGATTTGTTCCAGGGGAGTTTCTGAGCGGTGCCAACATTCATCTGCGTGTGGTAAACCAGGAAGCACACCGGCTGCAGTCTAACTTCAGGAATGGATTATGTATCAGCACAGTCTCTCGCACACTGCCATCGTGCTGCTATTTAAAAGCTAGGTAAGTACACGAGGGAAAAAGGAAGGCAGCATATGCTGAGAGCAAATCTCCAGCATAAACACTGGGTTTGACCAATTGAACACAGAAGTCTGACAACACCAGGTTTAAGTCCAACCGATTTATTTTCAGTTGAACCATACAGTCTGTTTCTGTGCTGTAGATGCTGTGTAATTGTTTATGAAGCTGAATATTTGCATAAACCACAGGTTGGGAACAAAGAATTAAAACCTTGCTGACCCTGGAAGGGTGAGGTCACAGTCAACAGGAAGTTTAAAAAAAGGCATCAAATTACCCTGGAGTATAGAAATAATTGCAACAGCACCTTTATTCTCAAGATACCTGCATCATGGCAAGGCTGGGAGACAGACGGGGCTTCCATTTAATGTCTCATCCAAAAGGTAGCACCTCCGACATTGCAGCACTTCCTCGGTGTGGTATCCACATCAGCTTTGTAGTTAAGCTTCTGGAATGGAATCCATAACCTTCTGAATTGGAAGTGAAGAGTGGTGCCTACTGAGCCAGATCTGTTGCATCGAGACCAGACTGGGCAAGGACAATTGGTTTTCTTCCCTCTGTGACCTTCACGTTTATACTGAAAATTCTTAATTTTCAGATTGTATTGATGGACTGTGAACTCTTGTCCCCAGGGTTTTCAGCCCAGGCCTCTGGGTGGCTGATATTATTAATCCAATAACATGATCAGTATACCAGCTCAGCCTTTAACCTGGAGGCTGTCTCAATGTCAAAGTTTTCTCTGCTATTATCAGAACTTTAAATGGATGTGCCATATATTAAGCTGATCTTCCTTTATACCCTAGCTATGACTGTAACACTACAATCTGCATTCTCTCCTTCTCTATGAATGGTATGTTTTGTCTGTATAGCACGCAAGAGATAATACTTTTCACTGTATGTTAATACATGTGAAAATATTAAATCAAATCGTAAAGGTGGTGCTGTTCCCAGGAGCTTCTGACCTTGTCTTTCTAGATGGTGAAGGTTGTGGGTTTGGAAGGTGCTGCCAAAGAAACCTTGGTGAGTTGCTGCAGTGCATCTACTCTCTTACAGTTGGAAGATCTTGCTGCCTCTCCTGGTCTGGGCCTACGACGCCGATTTGATGCTTGACCTTGAAAGTGGCTGCTGCCGTTGAAGCAAGTGACTCAAATAGAATTGACTCTTGTCCCTGTGTCAAAGATGATATTCCAGTGCAGCACTGCTGAAGATGCCATCTTTCAGATCAAAGATGTCCAAAAGAAATTCCTTCTGGCCACAGGGCTGAATGTGAAAGATCCTATAGCACCACTTCAAAGTAGAGCAGTGGATTTATCCTTGATCCCCTGATCTATATTTAGGGTGGCATGGTGGCACAGTAGCTAGTACTGATGCCTCATAGCTCCAGAGATCCAGGTTCAATTCCAGCCTCAGGTCACTGTCTGTGGGGAGTCTGGTTGTTCTCCACGTGTCTGCGTGGGTTTCCTCCAGGTGGTCTGATTTCCCCACACAGTCCAAAGACTGGTTTACCACACACAGATGAATGTTGGCACTGCTCGGAAACTCCCCTGGAACAAATCTCAGGAATGCCTGTTGCTTGCAAAGGATGAAGCTGAAGTTGGCCCCGCCAGAGTTGAAGCTCATGTCCAAACCTGTGATCGCAGTATACAGCAAACCATGCAGATTCACTGTTTGACCAGCATTTACTGCTCAGTGAGGATACAGAATATTGAGAGGGATTTTGTACAGAGTCAATAAAGAGAAACTTTCACTGGTGGGAGGATTGGTAGAATCCAACAGCAAAAGTGCTACGCTGTTAGAAATCGCTGGTCAGGCCCCAGCAAGAGAATTATGGGTTAGTTGCATTGGCCATGCTGAATTGTCCCTTAATGTCCTGGGATTTGTAGGTTAGAGGAATTAGTGAGGTAAATATGTGGAGTTATGGGGATAGGGCCTGAGTGGGATTGTTGTTGGTGCTCATGTGATGGGCCAAATGGTGGCCTCCTGTATTATAGGAGTTTCTATGGTTTCTATCCCTTCGGACCTGATCACTGTCTCATTGCTGTTTATTGGATCTTGCTGTGCTTTTGGTCTCCATTTTTATTTGACCCACCAATCTCAGTAGCTTTTGGCAGGGAGGGGTGGAGGAAAGAGAAGAGATTCCAGATTTCTGCTGCCCTTTGCATGAAGAACTGCTTTCTGGCTTCTTCCAGAATGGTCTAATTCTCATGTTCAGGTTGTGCCTCCCTTGTTCTCTCTCTCTCCCTCTCCCTGCAGAGAATCATAAAATAATTACAGTACAGGGGGAAGGCCATTGGACCCTGCCAGCTCTCCAGAAGACCCCCTCAACTGGGATTGCACCATAATTCGTGACATCAAGGGATGGAAGGAGCTGTGGGCATTCCCAGTATCTTTAGCTAACACCAACCTCTCAAAAGAAACACTACAAAAACAGACCATGCGCTCAGCGCACAATGCCCTATCCCCAAAGTACTTCATTGGCTGCAAGAGCATCCTGGGAAGTCCTATGCCAGAGGAAATGGTTTCTCATACGTTCACTTTCTTACTCGATATCTCGCGCCTTGTCTCTCTTTGATCTCCCCCTTTAATTTTCTAAACCTGAGGGAATCCAAGCATTGTCCATCTTAGATACAGCATCTACAGCCTGAAGGATCAAGGTAAATGGAGGGGGGGTGGGGGGGGAGGGGGCGTGGTGAGGAAGGTGAGATCAGGGTATTGAATTTGATGATTAGCCATAATCAAAATGAATGGCAGAGCAGCAAAGAAATGCTAGAAAACCTCAGGAGGTCTGGCAGCATCTGTGAGGAGAGAAAAGTTCTTCTTTCCAGCATTTTCTCTTTTGGTTTCAGATTCCAGCATCCACAGCAATTTGAATGGCAGAGCGTACTCGAAGGGACGAATGGCCTGCTCCTGCCTCTGTTTTCTGTTCTTTTATGTAAACTGTCCTCATAATTTAACTCCTTTAGCCTTGGGATAGCCTGGCCAGCTTCTCCAATTAAGTTCAGTTTATTTATAATGACACGCCAAACTGTACAAGGTCCAGTTCATCCGAGATAACTCGATTGGTGTCAATAGGAGTCATTTGGACACTGAAGCTGTTCTTTATCCCGTTATCCGTTTGGTGTCAACGGTGACTAAAGTTTTTTTTTAGAAAACAAAAGTCAAAATCCACAAGATTACTGCTGATGGGAGTTGAATTAAGTTACAAGGCAGTGGTGACTGTCTGGGGTTGAGGTGACCCTAATTCAACTGCATGTCATTTGATCTCCTCTTGTTCCCTCTGTACAGCTGCTGGCTTTTATAACCCACTCCAATCTCTGTGCTGTCTCGACTTTATACTTTGACCTATGGAACGTACTGAGTGAAATGCCGAGTTTGGCATGTGTCCAGTAGGGAACCATCCCATGTAACAGGTTGGAAACATCCAACCTGTCTGGAATGGGCAAGGGTGAATGATATCATGAGAGAAAAGCAACGTGTTCTCAACAACAGCTTGCATTTATATAGCACATTTAACATAGCGCAATGCACTATCAATAAAATAGGTTTTTAACACTAAATCACATTTTGATTTGGTTTATTAATGTCACACTAGAATATAGTGCAAGTCTCAAGAACAGCTTCTTCCCTGTTGCCATCAGATTTTTGAATGGACTTGCCGTGCGTTAACTTGATCTTTCTCTGCACACTAGCTACGACTGTACCACTATGTTCTGCATTCCTTCCTTTCCTTCTCTATGAATGGTATGCTTTGTCGGTGTTGCATCCAAGGAACAATACTTTTCACTGTATTCTAATACATGTGACAATAAATCAAATCAAATTCATTAGAGTACATTCGGGAGAAGGAAAGGAGAGAGAGACAGTGGTAACTAGGATGTAGAGAAAGATTAACTGAATATAAGTTTGGTTCTTTCAAAAGGCTGATGGCAGAGGAAAAAGGCTGTTCTTGAGATAGTATGACAAGAGACGAAGTTAAAGTTCTAGATTACAAGGATTGCCTTAAAGAGGGAGAGAAGAGAGGCACATCAACCTATGCAATGGATCTGCACATAGTCATAGCTTTACTGCACAGAAAAGAGGCCTTTCGGCCCATCGTGTCTTTCTATTCTGATCCCATCTTGTCTACAAAGCTTGCTGAAGGCTTCTGTGGAACAGAAGGCCTATGTTATACCAGCCATCCCTCTACTTTGGCTTCCTGTATTTTAATTTTAAACATGGAGTTGTTGACTGAACTTGTCCTTCAGAAAAAAAACCAGCTGAAGTAAAGCCCAGTGAAAAGGACACAGTTGCTTGCTGACCTGCCTTGGTTCCTGGTCCACCAACACCTTGATTTATTTTTTATATTTTCACTCGTGTTGGAATCTCTTCACAGCCTTGCCCCTCCCTTTCTCTGTAACCTCCTGTGATTTCTGCACACCCCTCTGATTCTGGCCTTTCGTCCATCCCTGATTTTTCAGCACTTGACCACTGCCGACCATGCCTTCAGTCACCAAGGCTCTAAGTTCTAGAATTCCCTTCCTAGTCCTGTACACCTCTCTCCTCCTAAAAAAGAGTGACCAAGCTTTTGGCCACTTATCCTAATATCATCTTCTGAAACCGCATGTCAAATACTCTTTGCTGTGCAGGAGGAGGCCCGTTGCATCCATGCCAGCCCTCTGCAGGAGCAGCTTAACCAGCCACACCATAAAGATTTATTTATTCCTTAGTCATAAGAAAGACTTATATTAATGCTGCAATGAAGTTACTGTGAAATTCCTTTAGTGACCATACTCTGCTGCCTGTTCGGGCCAATGCACCTAACCAGCATATCTTTCAGACTGTGGGAGGAAACTGGAGCACCTGGAGGAAACCCACTCAGACACAGGGAGAACATGCAGACGCCACACAGACAGTGACCCAAGCTGGATGTTCAACCCAGGTCCCTGGCACTGTAAGGCAGCAGTGCTAATCACTGTGCCACCCAGTTCAAGGCCCCAGAGGGAATGGGGCATTCCCAGTACCCTGGTCAACACCAAGCTTTCAAACCAAAACACTACAATGTATGCAGGTCGGTTATTGCCCCTACATCTCAGCGCCAACTGCACCCCAAAAGTACCCATGAAATGCTATGAAGCATTTTCTTTGTTGAAGGTGCTAAATAAAGATTGTCTGGATAATTTTTAAAAATTCATTTATGGGATATGGGCTTCGCTGACTGGCCAGCATTTATTGCCCATCCCTAATTGCCTGAAGGCAGTTGAGAATCAACTGCAATTCTGTTGTTCTGGAGTCACATATAGGCCAGACCAGGTAAGGACAGCAGATTTCCTTCCCTAAAGGACGTTCGTGAACCAGATGAGTTTTTCTGATAATCAACTGGTTTTGTGGCAATCAGTAGATTCTCTAATTACAGTTTTTTTTTTATATATTGAATTCAAATTCCACCATTTGCCATAGTGGGCTTTGAACCTGGGTCCCCGGAACATTAGCTGAGTTTCTGGATTAATAGAGGAGTGGTAATTTCACTTAGGCCGCTGCCTCCCCTATGAATGAATTTGATTTGAAATTAAATGATTCCCTGTGAAACTACTTGGGGCTTCACTAGAGTGCTGTACAAAGAATCATGTGAGCCGAACTTGTGGCACTTTCCTGCAGCAGTGAGGGAATGTGAGCTGTTACTTTCCTTCTTGTTTGTAAACCAAACAAATTTTGTGTGTTTTTTTTTCAGCTGAATTCAGTAATTTGTGGGTTAAATAATTTTCAAAAGGTTTCAATCATGAAACTGGCAATAATTAGTAACCCATCCTAAGGCCTGTGGTACTGGTTGTGTGTTTTATGTTTTTGAAATTGGCCATGCTGTAATTTGATATTTTGCCCACGTACAGCTTTGTCTTGTCATTTTTGTGGATTCCTTTACTTATGCAGATGCTTGGCAAGGCAGACTCATTGATGGCACTCTCTCTTTTAATTTGAGTTGTTATTGTCACACGTATTAGTATCCAGTGAAAGTATTGTTTCTTGTGTAGTATACATACCATTCATAGAGAAGGAAAGGAGAAGGTGCAAAATGTACTGTTACAGTTGAATCTGGGGTGTAGAGAAACTCAGTAAGAGGTCTGATAACACCAATTTTAAATCCAACCGATTTATTTGATAGTAAACTTGCTCGCTTTTGGCCTGACGAAGGCACAAAGGCCGAAAGCTATCAAGTTTACTATCAAATAAATTGGTTGGATTTATAATTGGTGTTGTCAGACCTCTTACTGAGTTTACTCCAGTCCAATGCCGGCATCTCTACGTCGTGTAGAGAAAGATCAGCTTAGTGTAAGGTAGGTCCATTCAAAAGTCTGATGGCAGCAGGAAAGAAGCTGTTCTTGGTATGTGACTTCAGATTTTTGTATCTTTTTCCCAATGGAAGAAAGTGGAAGAGAGAATGTCCGGGGTGCATGGGGTCCTTGATTATGCTGGCTGCTGTTCCAAGGCAGCAGGAAGAATAGACAGAGGAAAATGATGGAAAACTGATTTGCATGATGGATTGGACTACGTTCAGAACCCTTTGCAGTTCCTGAGGTCTTGGACAGAGCAGGAGCCATACCATGCTGTAATACAACCAGAAAGAAAGCGTTCCAGCTGGAGACCTGAGCACAGGCTGACATTCCAGTGCAGTACTGAGGAAGTACTGCACTGCTGGCGGTTCCAACTTTCAGAACTGATATCAAGCTGAGGCCCCCTCGACCCTATCTGATAGACATTATTCCATGGCACTACTTGAAGAAGAGCAGGTGAGTTTCCCCTGGTGATATTTACCTCTCATTAAGCATCACTAAAGCAAATTGCCCAATCATTATCTCATTAGCGTTTATGAGACCATGCTGTCAGCACATTGGAAGTTCCACACATTGTAATAGTGGCTATACCTCATCATTGTAGGAGTCCCTCGGAGTCGGGGGAGGTATCTGAGGTCCAACAACCTTCAGCTCCCTCGTTTTAAAGTCAGAAGTGGGCATTTTTGCTGATGATTGCTCCTTGACGTGCAATAACATTGCTGTCACTGAATCCCCCCACTATTGACATCCCTGGGACTCCAGTTTCCTCCTGTAGTCCAAAGATGTATGGATTAGGTTGATTGGTCACCCTAAATGTCCCAGGATGTGCAGGTTAGAGGAATTAGCTGGGTAAATGTGTGGGGTTGTGGGGATAAAGTGTGGGATGGAATTGTTGATTCTGTAAACTGGATTGGCCGAATGGCTTCCTTCTATTACTGTAGGGTTTCTATGATTCTATGAATTGCCTCTAATGCCAGCACATCTCTTCTCAAATAAGGAGATCAAAACTGGAGACAATACTCCAGATGTGGTCTCAGCAACACCCTGTACAATTGCAACAACATTTCTCTATTTTTATACTCCAGTCCATGTGCAATAAATGCCAAAATCCTGTCTGCCTTTTTTGTTATGTGCTGCATCTGCATACTGACTTTCTCTGCCTGGACACATTTTGAATCTGCTTTCCATTTAGATAATAATTTGCCTTTCTATCTCTTCCTGCCAAAATGGACAACCTCACATTTACCCACATTTAACTCCATCTACCAAAAGTTTGATCCATTCTCTTACCCATATCTGTCTTGGAATATTTATATCCTCTTCACTGCCTGCTTTGCCACCTACTTTAATATCATCTGCAAATTTTGCTCTGTCCCTGCTGGAAATCATTTGTATAGAATTCAGTGGCAGGGTTCTGAGGAATGTGGAGGAACAGAGAGATCTTGGGGTTCATATCCACAGATCTCTGAAGGTTGCCATTCAAGTGGATAGAGCTGTGAAGAAGGCTTATAACGTGTCAGCGTTTATTAACAGGGGGTTTGAGTTTAAGAGCCGTGAAGTTATGCTGCAACTATACAGGACCTTGGTGGGACCACGTTTGGAATATTGTGTTCAGTCCTGGTCACCTCACTGTAAGAAGGATGTGGAAACATTGGAGAGAGTGCAAGGGAGATTTACCAGGATGCTGCCTGGTTTGGAGGGTAGGCCTATGAGGAAAGGTTGAGGGAACTGGTGCTTTTCTCTTTGGAGCGCAGGAGGATGAAAGGCAACTTAGAGGTTTATAAGATGATGAAAGGGATTGATAGAGTGGATGTGCAGAGATATTTGCTCAGGTAGATGTAGCTGTTACTCGGGGGCATAACTATAAGGTTCATGGTGGGAGATGTAGGAGGGATGTCCGAGTTAGATTCTTCACTGAGAGAATGGTTTGGGTGTAGAATAGACTGCCTGCTGTGATAGTGGAGTCGGATACTTTAGGGACTTTCAAGCAGTTATTGAATTGGCACATGGACCATACCAGAATTATAAGGAGTGGGATAACTTGATCTTGGATTGGACATTGAGGCCGAAGGGCCAGTACTGTGCTGTAATGTTCTATGCTCTAGATAGTGCAATTGTAAGCCCTGAAAAAAAGTGAGTGCCTTATTTACACCAAAATCTTTTTCACCAACCAGATTTGTTGGTTAAATCTATGCGGGTAACTTATGTAAAAGATGCAAGTGACAGTCCTAAAGGCAAGCCTGTAGCTAAATATCTGAAACCTCACCCCAGCCCCTGGTTCTGGACTGTTAACTGTAGTGTTGTAAGATCAGTAAATATGTACAATTTTACAACAGAAAGCAGCAGAGTCTGTGCCAGTATTTACACGCCTGCTCTTCTTCACCCAACCCTCTCAGCATATCCTTTTATTTCTTTCTCCTTTGTATGTTTACCCCAAACTTCCTCTTATGTTGTTTACCTGAACCACTGCTCTGTATGGCAGTGAGTTCCACATTCTAGCCTTTCCCTGGATTAATATGATTTCTCTTAAGTTTCCTGTTGGATTTAATGGTGTCTATGTTATATTTTAACATGCATCTTCTCAGCAGTATACGTGTGTGCTTAGTTTTAGAGAATAAAGCAGTGCATAGTATTTGTGTGTTTATTACAGAATATTTAAGTGATGATCCAAGCCCAGCCAGAGTGCTGGTGGTGGGGGCTATGTAGACTTTGTCATTATAGCTGGACAGGTGAAGGGGCTTTGCGTGACCAAATTGCAATGAAAATCATGGTAATGAAAACTTGCTTTATCGGTTGAAGTATGTCCCCCCCCCCCCCCCAACCTCCACACACACCCATCATCATGCCATCTCTCCTGCAACACTTTCTGTAACCCAGTGATTTGGAAAGTTATTGTTGAATCTGCTCTCACTACTGTTTTAGGCAGTGCATTCCTAACCATACCAATTCGATGAGTAACATTAGTTCACTTCATTTCTCTTATTAGTATTTCACTGATCATGGTACATTCTTGACCTCAGGTTACAGGAGGAACAGATTTTCCATATTTATATGTCAGAAGTCATATTGCAATTTTGTCTTTTAAAAAGCATTTACAGTTACATGAGTAAAATGGGTATAGAGGATATGGGCCAAACACAGGCAATTGGGACTAGCTTAGTGGTTAAAAACTGATTGGCATGGACAAGTTGGGCCAAAAGGCTTGTTTCCATGCTGTAAACCTCTGACTCTATTACATCACCCCTTAACTTTCTTTGCTCTAAGAACAATCCCATTCTATGGTTTTCCATTGTGTGGTAAACACTATTTGGGTGAGAATAGGGAATAGATAGACAGAGGTTCATCTGAACAGGAGAAGACCATTCAACCCTGGAAGTCATGCCAGTATTTACAGGTGGAAGATAATATATATTTTAAAAATCAAACACTGTTCTGACCAAGTTAGGGCTGGTGAGCTATTTGGGTACCCCACGGACTTTAATGCCTTTCACAGCCCACCTAAAGCTACACTGCTTGCATCCTAATTCACACCAAGCCCCATCTCATCTATCATTCTTGCTCTCATGACCTGCACTGGCTCCAAGTCAAGTAACAACACAATTTTAAAACCCCCTTGTTTTCAAATCCCTCTCCATCTCTGTAACCTGACACAACCTCACAAAGCTCTAATCTCTGCATTCCCCTCCAAACCTGACCTCTGTCACATCCCTGATTTTCATTGCTCGACTGTTAGTGGTTGTGCCTTCTAGCCTGAGCTTTTGTCTTGTTGTCCTAATAACTGCTGATGAAGCTTGGTGTCAGACCTTGATTACACTCTTAGAAAGCATTGCTGGTTTTTTTCACAATGGTATGGGTAATGTATAAATACCAATTGTTGTTTTTTCCCCATGTGTGCAAATAAATAAATGTTTGTATTTATAACGTGCGTTTCATTATAACCAGATGACTGCAAGATTTGCAACCTATTAAATACTATTGCAAAGTGTGGTCATGGTTGTAATGTAGACCAGAAGACATAGGAGCAGAAGTCGGCCATTCAGCCCTTCAGATCTGTTCTACCATTCAGTGAGAGCATGACTGAACTGATGTGCTGATCCTGAACTCCACTTTCCTGATTCCCTTACTGATTAAAAATTTATATCTCAGCGTTGAACATAATTAATGATCCACCCCCACAGCCTTCTATGGAAAAGAATTCCACAGATTGATTCCCCTCTGAGAGAAGAAATTCCTTCTCATCTCTGTCTTAAATGGTTGATCCTCTGACTCTGAAATTGTGCAGAGTGGTCCTGGATTCTCCCACAAGGGAAGCAACTTCAGCATCAATCCTATCAAACCCCTGAGAATCCTGTGGCTGCGATTTTCCCAAAAGTGCCTAAGTGGCATAATGGCCATTTCGCAAGAGTGTCTCGATCTCAATACACTGGGAGAGGCTCTCCCTCCCCCCCACGGATATCAGAACGCTTGCTGCTCCCCCCCACCCCCTCAATCGACAGCATGTTCCCCTCTGTCTGCCCGACATGGATCACTGGCATCAGGAGATCCCTTCATTCCCCAGCCCGTCATAGCCTCTGCTCAGGCCCCACTGCTTGACACTGCCCCTTGGTGCACTGCCAGTGTGGCAGGTGGGCACTGCCCAGCCATGTCCCTGCCCACCAGCGGCTTCAATAGTCTCTGAGTCTACACAGATGAGCATATTTAAATGTTACTTTAAATATGCTAATAGCCAAAGTGTACGATCCGGTTTGCGCCAGCAGAAAGGGACGGGACTATTGCAAAACCTGGTTTTAGATCCACACGATATTTTCTGGAATTGCCGCAATCGGTGCCATGTGCGGCGAGGCTGGAAAATCGCCCCAATATCTCTCAATAAGGTCACTTCTCATTCTTCTAAACTCTAGTGGGTACAAGCTCAAGTAACTCAACCTTTCTTCATAAGAAAATCCTCCATAACCAGAATTATCCGAATAAAGAAAGAGCAAAGAAAATTACAGCACAGGAACAGGCCCTTCAGCCCTTCAAGCCTGCACCAACCATGCTGCCTGACTGAAATAAAATCCCCTACCCTTCCAGGGACCATATCCCTCTATTTCCCATCCTATTCATTTATTTGTCAAGATGCCCCTTACAAGTCACTATTGTGTCTGCTTCCACTACCTGTCCAGCAGCGAGTTCCAGTCACCTACCACCCTCTGTGCAAGTGACTACTTCCAGTGCTAAGCTAGGAAACACAGTAGTTATTTAACGTCTCACCTGAAGGACGATACCTCTGACAGTGCAGCACGCCCTCGGTTCTGCACTGGAGTGTCGGTCTGGATTTTTGAACTCAAAACCCCTGGAGTGGGACTTGAACCCACAAACTTGTGACTGAGAGATGAGAGTGCTACCAACTGAGCCACAGTTGACACCGGGAACAGTCTGTCTTGTCTGTGGGTTAACTAGTGAAGCGTTAACAATGGCAGAGCATTGAAGTCCGTTTCGCACAGGCCTCTGTGTGGTTCAGACCAGCTCTATTTCCTTCCTCAATCGACCAAACATAAGAAAATAATTAGCAGCTACAAAACCAAGCAGCCGCAAACGCAGTGAAAGATATAGCACCAAGAATGTGGATAATCTGATGTACTCCTACATCAGGAGTAAGGTTGTAAGTGTAGAGTGGGGGTGGAGGGTGGCTCTATTCATTACTTTTGCTCACCCTTTTGCTTCATGTGGCTGTTTATATAAATTTGGAGTTTCTCCAAGTTCTTTATCAGTTGGCTTTCGCATTGCATCTGTTCCCTCTTGGCCCTGTGGTTCGTGTATTTCCTGATTAGAAGAACATTGACCCAAAGACCTTGGGCTCGATTCCTGAGCTGTGCCACGGGGATGTATGGTTGGGGGGTGGGGAGGTGTGGGAGGGAGGGTGGATGGCGGCTGTGATCTGTCGGTTACAAATTACTTCAACATTCTTGGACTATTGTGGGAAGGGATCAACCAGCTTTACTGTTGCTGATTGCTACCTGCTGCAAAAGTGCATGCTTGAAGGGATTGGCAGAAGCCAGGATCAGACTTTGTTGTCATGCCAGTTTGAGGGATTGTGTTGTTGGCATTTGGGTTTCCTTGGAGTTGCTGCTGATTTCAAATGCCGTGTGCTGTACTGGATCAGCTGTGATTGTTAGAAAGCGCAGCCGTAAAGTTTAACCTCCTGGTCAATACCAGCACTTAAGGGTTTTTACCTGTGTAATGCTGGGGTGTGTTTGAGTGACTGGTAGTGCAAGAAGAAACGTAGAAACATAGGACATTACAGCACAGTACAGACCCTTTGGCCCTCCATGTTGTGCCAAGCTATGTCCAATCCCAAGATCAAACTATCCCATTCCCTATTATTCTGGTGTGCTCCATTGGATGTGCCTATCCAATAAGTGCTTGAAAGTTCTTAAAGTGTCTGACTCCACTATCACAGCAGGTGTCCATTCTACTCCCCAACCACTCTCTGAGTGAAGAATCTACCTTGGACATCTCTCCCAGATCTCCCACCATGAACCTTATAGAGGTTGTGCACCCAGTTTTTGGCTGCCTTGAGCTACCTCCACTTCTGTGATCCTCCCATCATCCATGGCAATCTCACTTGTGACACCATATTCATCCAGCATAATGGCCTTATAAAAATGGGGTTTGTTGCCTCTGATACAATTAACAACTGTGTGAAAACGTGTAGAAAGGAACCGAAGAATCTGCACTATTTTTGCTCCAGAATTTGGAGCTGTAACAGATGTAACTTCAAATGTATGTGGAAGTACTTTGAGGTGATAATTAAGTGTGTTGTGCAGGAAGTGTATAAACACCATATTTAAAGTGTGTTGGATGAGGTTTTATTTCGTGCACTGTATAGTATCAGTACTTAATGGACAGTGCCTGGTCATAACCTTGGTACAGATAATCAATATTTCCTACAATTCACTTCAAAACACATTTAGTTTTTTCTGAAATGCTTTGGGTTGCTTTGTGGTCTTGAAAAGATGCTGCTATACATGTCCTATATGGTATGAGGACATGTTGAGTCCTTGAGACTCTGGGCCTGTTGCAATATTGGCCTACCTATTTCCTCAAATTTAATTAAGAAATCCACTCCTTTTACTGCTAAGATCAACAATATTAACACCCAGCTAGTTCATGTAGTACCATGCAGCACTCCACTCCCAGAGAATGGACAAATCACTTTTTTTTTCTGGGTCTCTGCCAAAGTCATTTCAAGTGTTGGGCTAAGATAAATCTTCGGTTTCCTAAACCAATGCGATTTCTCTGTGTTTAGAACTCGGGGAAGTCTACTGGCAAGGTTTGCTCTTGTATTTTGTGCTATTTTCTGTCTCCTGCGATGCTAAGTATGTTTTGAGACCTCCCGCCACTCCCCCTGCACAGATTAGCAATTATTTTCTTCATCCTTGACCCTAAATAGACTTTGTGCTATAAACCCATTCTCCCCTTTCACTGCTGGTCATCATCCACTACTCCCTGCCTTTTGCTTAACTGAAAAGCATTTGGAGACCTCTATGAATTAAGGAATGCTCATTGCTGTTTCCGTTGGGTCTACACTGCCTTGTGGAGTTGACACTTCTGATCGACAGCTTTTTATTTGGACGATTTAATTTTGGAAAGTGCAATTGTGGCTATTTTAAAACTGTGGAACAACGTCCACTCAGGCCCTAGAGGGAATAAACCAGCTTTTAGTACAGAATGGTTGGAGATCATTTCAACAACAACTTCTATTGATGTTAGTGTCTTTATCGTGGTAAGATATCCCCGTGGGAGCGCAGTCGGGCATTGAAACAGAGGAGAAGGCTGGCGATCCAGAAAGTTAGTTAGAGTTTGTGTTCATTAAAGTTTGAGAATTTTTTTTTTGAGGGAAGTGAGAACTGATGATGGTGCAACCAAAGCCACAGGACACCTGGCACCGTGTGAACAGCAGACAAACTGTGTATCTCCTTAACCAGTTAAGTTTATTGATTGCCACACGAGGTGAACCAGAGTGGACAGTTTCAATGTTAAATAAGCAGAATAAAGAGAGAAGAAAAAAAGACTAGATGAAGACGGAGAAACAGAAAAAACAGGAAAGTAAGGGAAAAAAATTAAATGCCACATTTGCTGTTTTTAAAATCTAGAACAGTTCAGGACCTGAAGTATGAGGCTCCACAACTGGTCTTTTTTTTTGGACAAGAGAGGTTAGTTGTCCGTAAGTAACAATTATCACACTGTTGAAGGATATTTGAACATTGCTCTTAATCATTGGACTCAATGACCTGATATTCAGATGCACAAAATTAATGTGAAACTGCACAACTTTATAAAAATCACAGAGCTTAAGACCCACATGTCAATTTTTGCCGAGTTAATGACATAGTGGCATGAATTTGACCAACCACTTGTGACTACTTATGGTTTGTCTCCTCCCTCCTCCACGTTGATGGCCCACTTGTGCCTGAATAACATAGTTTGTTCAGCAGATGTATGTTTTTTTGTTCAGTGGAGTTGGTCCAATGAGGACAGGTGACCAAATGCTTAGTGAAAAGGTAGATCTAAAATAAAATTTTGAAGGAGGAGGAGGAGGGAGCGAAATGAAGGGGTCTGAGGAGGAACTGTAGAAATAGCAGAGGTGCTTAAGGAATACTTTACCTTGGTATTCACCTGGGTGGTTATATTGCAGGCTTGCAGCAGACTGAAAAGATTGAGTACGTGGACATTAAAAAAGAGGATGTGTTGGAAATTTTGAATAGTGTCAAAATCGATAAGTCGTCGGGACTGGATGGGATGTACCCCAGGTTACTGTGGGAGGCGAGGGAAGAGATTGCAGAGCCTCTGGCGATGATCTTTGCGTTGTCGATGGAGACAGGAGAGGTTCTGGAGGATTGGAAGATTGCGGATGTGGTTCCTATATTAAGAAAGGGAAAAGAGATAGCCGAGGAAATTACCAACCAGTGAGTTTAAGCTCAGTGGTTGGTAAGCTGATGGAGAAGATCCTGAGGACAGGATTTATGAACATTTAGAGAAGGTTAATATGCTCAAAAGTATTAGCATGGCTTTGTCAAAGGCAGATTGTACCTTACGAGCCTGGTTATTAATATATTGGCACTCTTTCTTCACTCCGTAGCTCTCTAAGTACAATAATGTCTCAGCTGGAATTGAAGCCAGCCCCCACACAAACAAACATTTTTGTTCAGCATGAAATCTATCTACAACTTCCAGGCTTGGAAACATTAAATTAAGACTCCCTAAAATTTGCCCTCATTTCTAATGTTTACCCATGCAAATACTAATCCCTTAAAATTACCTTTGGTTCCCCCAACATAAGATCATGAGCGGAACTTGACAAAGTGGAGGCTGAAAGGATGTTTCAGAATTGGGGCCCTGGTTCTTTTTCTTAAAAAAAAGGGTTTTCCCTTAAAGATGAAGATGAGAATTTATTTTTCTTAGGGGGTTGTTCCCAGAGAGTGGTGGAGTGTAACTCATTGAATGATTGACTCCATTGTCAATCAAGAATCTAAGTTCTAGGAGGTACAGGAAAATAATGCTGAAGCTACAAAGCAGATCACCATGATCTTATTGAATAGCGGAGGCAGTTCGAGGGCTAAATGATCTACTACTTCTCCTAATCTGTATATTATTTTGTGTGTTGCAGGTCTGTTGCCTATTGGTGCAATAGATTTGGGAGTAAATTGAAGCAATAAAAGTATTTAGTAATATATTGGATATACATTCTATGTATAGGAACATGGGATTTCCTGGACAAATTAAGTGATAGTCCATCTAGTTCACCTTCTACTGTGCTGATGCTTGTACAATGAAATGCTCATCAAGTTGATGACTGATTATAACAATTAATCTTTATCAATTAGCCTACAACAGACATTGACATAATGGAGAAAACTCTTCCAGTAATGCTGAGCTTTATGTTCAATCTCACCTTCCTTTATTCCCAACAATTGCTCTACTTCCCAGTGCCATGTATCAAATTTCTCCTGCATCATAGAATTATGAAAGAAATCTATCTAATTTGAATCGATACTAACTGCTTCCCACCCTCTCTTGAGAGAGCTTGTTCCATAGATTGCCCACTTTATAAGCTCAGTAGCAGCACTGCAATTAAATTAGTCCTTTCCACAAGTGTTTTTGAGTAGTTATAGCTTTGATACCCTCGGAATTTAACTACACATACCAAATATTTGTTGGTGAATTTGGTACTCTGCAAAGATTAATGTTTTAATCCAACGTTTTCCAATTTTTAGAATCTGAAATCCTCCAGCCCAGGAAGAGGCTGTTTGGCCCCTCTGAGCCTGTGCCAGCTCTTTGAAAGGTCAATTCCATTAGTCTCATTCACCCTGTTCTTTTCACATAGCCAACACAAGATTCCATTTCAATTATACATCCAGTTTCTTTTTGAAAGTTACTATCACTAACAAATTTAAGCTTTTAGCTGAACAATGGTGAGAACCCACTACCAACATGGAGTGATTGTGATGAATCACTTGGATGCATTTAAGAGGAAGCTAGCTAAACAAATTGTGGAATCCATACAGTACAGAAAGAGGTCATTTGGCTCATGGAGCCTGCACCAACAACTAACCCACCCCTTATCCCTATAATCCCACATATTCACCCTGCTAATCCTCCTGAAAGTAGGGTCAATTTACCCTGGCCAATCAATCTAATCCACACATCTTTGGATTATGGGAATAAATTGGAGCATCCAGAGGAAACCCACGCCGACACGGGGAAGATGTGCAGACTCTGCACAAGCAGTGACTGAAGTAGGGAATCGAATCTGGGATCCCTGGTGCTGTGAGGCAGCAGTGCTAACCACTGTGCCACCGTGCCATCCATTGAACATAGAACATTACAGCACAGAACAGGCCCTTCGGCCTTCGATGTTGCGCCGACCAATATAAAAAGCAATGCCCCTCCAAACTAAACCATTCCCTTCTCTTCCATATACTTATCAACTAACCTCTTAAACGCCACCAAACTTGGCGCATCTACAACTGCTGCAGGCAGGGCATTCCACTCCCGAACCACCCTTTGGGTAAAGAACCTACCTCTGATATCCGTCCTATAACTATCACCCCTTAATTTAAAGCTGTGTCCCCTCGTGCTAGCTTTCTCCATCCTAGGAAAAAGGCTATCACTGTCCACCCTATCTAAACCTCTAATCATCTTATATGTTTCGATTAGGTCCCCTCTTAACCGCCTCCTTTCTAACGAGAACAACCTCAAATCCCTCAGCCTCTCTTCATAAGACCTGCCCTCCATACCAGGCAACATCCTGGTAAACCTCCTCTGTACCCTCTCCAATGCCTCCACATCTTTCTTATAATGTGGGGACCAGAACTGCACACAATACTCCAAGTGCGGCCGCACTAGAGTTTTGTACAGTTGCAACATGACGTTGCGGCTCCGAAATTCAATCCCCCTACCAATAAAAGCTAAGACTCCATATGCCTTCTTAACAACCTTCTCGACTTGACTGCCTACTTTCAGGGATCTATGCACATACACACCAAGATCCCTCTGTTCATCAAGACTACTAAGAATCCTACCATTAGCCCTATACTCTACACATTTATTATTCCTGCCATAGTGCATTACCTCACACTTTTCCACATTAAACTCCATTTGCCACCTCTCGGCCCAGCTCTGCAACTTGTCCAAGTCCCTCTGCAAACTATAACACCCCTCTTCACTATCTACCACTCCACCGACTTTAGTGTCATCTGCAAATTTACTAATCCATCCTTCAATACCCTCATCCAGATCATTTATAAAAATTACAAACAGCAGGGGCCCCAAAACAGACCCCTGAGGTACACCACTTGTCACCGAAGTGAGGGAGAAAGGAGTACATGTACTGGTGGGTTAGATGAGTTAAGAGGGATGAAACAACAGAATTTGTCAGAGGGTTGTTAGGCTGGAGGAAGTTGCAGAAATAGAGAGGGGGAGGGCGATTTGGAAGATGAGAATTTTAAATTTTGAGGTGATGTTAGACTGTGGACCCAGTCACTGAGCATGGGAGAATGAGCGGATTAGGATGCAGACAGTGGAATTTTGGATAAGCTCAAGCTTATGTAAAGTGGAAGATGGGAGGATGACCAAAAGGGCATTGGGATAGCCAAGTCTGGCAGTAACGAGAGATTTGTATGAGGCTTTCAGCAGCAGATGGACAGAGACTGGCCGTTTTGTAGTAGTATGCAATGATATTTCACTCATGTGGTCAAATTTGTGCTGGAGTGGTGGGTATCAACAGACTGTGGATAAGCATGGATGAAGTTGATGTTGTGGTGAAGCAGTAACCTGTCATTTTCTGACATTCCCCACGTGTACCTTCTAGCAGGTTGGGGAAGAATGTGAACAAAGAACAGTACGGTATTGGAACAAGTCTTTTGGCCTTCCAAAACTGCGCCAATCATGTACTATCTAGACCAACCATTTATTTCCCTCTATTTCCTGTCTGTTCATGTCTCTACCTAGGTAAATCTTAAATCTCGCTAATGTTTTTGTCTCAACTACCTCACTTAAAGTGCATTCCAGGTCTCCACCATCCTCTGTGCAAAAAAAAACTTCCCCTGCACATCTCCACTGACCCTTTGCCCCCTTTATCTTGAACTTGCACCCCTTTGCATTTGTCATTTCTGCCCTGGGAAAAAGCTTCCAACTGCTCACCCTATCCATACCCCTCATAATTTTATAAACTTCAATCAGGTCGCCCCTCAGCCTCTGTTTTTCCAGGGGGACAATCCTAGTTTATTCGATCTCTTATTGAATAATTGTGATCATAGCTGGAACCTGACCAGGTGGAAGGAGGGAGCGGGGTACCCGAATGAGGCCCTCTTGTGTGTTGACTCGATTGCTCTGTCTTTGTCAGTTTGAAACAAAACGGGGACATGTCTGGCAGGTTAAGCCTCAGACAACCTAAAATCTGGACTCTGGAAGCTTCTTTCAGAGCCCACCTCTTCTTTCAAATGCTCCTTCAAAACATCATCACTTTAAGTGGTTCTGTATCACACTTTGTTTCGTGCTATTGAAACATTTTTGCTACACTTTAAGATGCTATAGAAATGCAACTTGGTGAAGGTAGTTTGAAAAAGCAGTTGTTAACTTTCATTCTCCCCCTTCTCCCCCAAGATATTAATGCTCGTTCTAGTTTGGCATTGGCTGGCACTATTTTGGCAATATCACTGAAGGCTGTAGCAAGGCTGGTGTGGGAAATATAAAAATGTCACACTGAGAAGGGAAGTGAGGAGGATAGTGCTGTTTTTTGAGCTCTTTTGTCTTGAAGGCTGGAGATTGGCAATAACTGGGACCTTGCCAGCATTATTTGACTCCCAGAACAAAAAAAAATTGGGCCTCTTTCAAATACTTCCCACTTCCGAATGATCCAAAGGAATAACTGTTTGCAAAGTTTCTTTCAAAAAAAACCCTGTTTTATGAGCAAGTGATGAGTTTATAGAACATAGAACATAGAACATTACAGCACAGAACAGGCCCTTCGGCCTTTGATGTTGCGCCGACCAATATAAAAAGCAATGCCCCTCCAAACTAAACCATTCCCTTCTCTTCCATATACTTATCAACTAACCTCTTAAACGCCACCAAACTTGGCGCATCTACAACTGCTGCAGGCAGGGCATTCCACTCCCGAACCACCCTTTGGGTAAAGAAAGGGTTACAGACGCATAGGTTCCGATGAGGTGCATGAGGAGGTTTGTAACCTCAGGAGGGCCCCGCTTTCGCAGAAAATCCGAAGAAGGAACTACACTAAAATGTGTTATTTTAGCCAACAAATAGGTGTTTACCCTTCATGAGCAACTAGTGGAATTCCCTACCCCAAGGTATGGTGGATGCTAGGCTAGTGAGTGAATTTAACGAGGAGTTAGACAGATTTTTAATTGGCAATGGGTTGAAGAGTTATGGGGGAAAAAGCAGGAAAATGAGGTTGAGGAACATATCAGCCATGATTGAATGGCAGAGCAGACTTGATGGGCTGAATGGCCTAATTCTGCTCCTATATCTTATGAATTTACAATCCCAATCTCACCAGCAGGGGAGGGATGTGGATTTGTCTTCTGTTCTTTGGATTGTGTGTGTTCTTTCTGGTTCCCTGAGGGCGAGGGAGTGGATCTTGGGTTCTAGCAGGGGAAGGGGCTGAGGCTCCTGATCCTATAACAGCCAGGGTGTGGATCTTGGATTCCAGCAGGGGAAGGGGGTGAGGCTGCTAACCCTGTGAGGGTGAGGGAGTGGATCTTGAGTTCTACCAGGGGAAGGGGGTAAAGCTCCCGATCCTATAATGGCGAGGGAGTGGATCTTGGATTCCAGCAAGGGAAGGGGTGAGGCTTCTGGTCCCATGAGGGAGAGGGAATGGGACTCGGGTTCCTGCAGGGGAAGGGGTGAGTCTCTTGATCCCATGAGGGGAGGGAATGAGGCTTGGGTGCAAGCAGGAGAAGGGAATGAGGCTCCTGATCCCATGAGGGGGAGGGAATGGAGATTGGATTTCAACAGGAGAAGGGAGTAAGATTCCTGATCCTGTGAGGGGGAGGGAATGGGGCTTGGATTCCAGCAGGAGAAGGGGTGAGGCTCCAAGGCCCAGCTGTGAAAGGATGTAGTTCCCAATCCCAGTGTGTGGGGACTTGTTACAGCAGTGGATCACAGAGCTCCTGACACCAGCAGATACAACCTCGGCAGCTTTGGACAGAACAGAGGGTGTTTTATTCTGTTGCTAACCCAGGAATTGTTTTTATTTATAATTAATTATTTGTGTCTTTTTTAAAAGTGGGGGTGGTGAGCCCTATTAACTTCTTGAAGTGACAACCGTCATTCCTACCGGGCAATAGTGAAGAGTTAGCTCACTTGAGAAATGATTGTTCCGAAATTAAAAAAGCTATATTTGCCATCCTTCCAGCAACTTTGATTCATGGGTTAGTTTTAATAAAAAATACACATGGGGAAATCTTGGTGTTTATAGCTGTTCGGTCCATAAATTTACATCATTAAGTTTGTGCAGAGATATAGGAGAATTAAATAGTTACTTTTAACCTGTGCTGATGGCATCAGATTCCCTCCTTGTAATAGGTCTTGGTAGTGACGTAGTGGTTTTGTTGCTGGGCTAGTAATCCAGAGACCCAGGGAAACATCCTGGGGACCTGGGTTTGAATCCCAGCTTCGTTGATGGTGAAATTTGAATTCAATAAAAATCTGGAATTAAGAATCTACTGTTGACCATGAAAGCATTGTCAATTGTAATCAAAACCCATCTGGTTCACTAATGTCCTATAGGGAAGGAAATCTGCTGTCCTTACCCTGTCTGGCCTATGTGTGACTCCAGACCCCAGCAATGTGGTTGACTCTTAACTGTCCTCTGAAATGGCTGAGTGAGTCATTTGACTCTGCAAAGCTCACCTGACTAATATCTGGGGGCTTGTGCCAAAATTGGGACAGTTGTCTCACAGGTTACTCAAGCAACAGCCTGATGTAGTCATATTCAAGACGTCATACCTTACAGATAATGTTCCATGCATCGTCACCACACCATTCCTGGGAATTTCCTGGCCCACCTGCAGGATAGACCCGGCAGAAGTGGCAGCAGTATAGTGATATACAGTCAGGAGGGAGTTGCCCTGGGAGTCCTCAACATCGACCCTGGACCCCCATGAAGTCTGATGGCATTAGGTCAAACATGGACAAGAAAACCTTCTGCTAATTACTACTAATTACCATGTACTACGCACCCCCCTCCCCACCCCCTGCATCAGTGGAAGAATCATTGCTCCTCCATGTTGACACCACTTGGAGGAAGCACTGAGGGTGGCAAGGGCACAGAATATACTCTGGGTGGGAGACTTTAATGTCTGTCATCTGAAGTGTCTGGTTGTATTGGCACTGCCTGGATTGGCTGGGTCCTGAAGGACGGTGCTGATAGACTCACTGTGACAGATGGTGAGGGAATCAACAAGAGAGAAAAACATAGTGGACCTCATCCTTAAGGTGACCTGAAGATGTAACATAGAAAGGAAATATGTAGTAAAGGGCAGAACCCTTAAGCGTATTGATAGGCAAAAGGATCTGGGTGTACAGGTACATAGATCACTGAACATGGCAATGCTGGTGGAGAAGGTAGTCAAGAAAGCACATGGCATGCTTGCCTTCATCGGCTGGGATATTGAATTTAAAAATTGGCAGTTTTATAGAGCCTTAGTTAGGCCGCACTTAGAATAAAGTGTTCAATTCTGGTTGTCACACTACCAGAAGGATATGGAGGCTTTGGAGAGGGTATAGAAAAGATTTACCAAGATATTGTCTGGTATGGAGGTCATTAGCTATGAGGAGAGGTTGAAGAAACTTGGTTTGCTCTCACTGGAGCATTGGAGGTTGAGGGGTGACCTGATAGAAATTTATAAGATTGCGAGGCATGGACAGGTTGGATAGTCAGAAGCTTTTCCCAGGGTGGAAGAGTCAATTACTAGGGGGTATAAGTTTAAGGTGCGAGGGGCAAGGTTTAAGGAGATGCACGAGGCAGATATTTTACGCAGAGAGTAGTGGGTGCCTGGAACTTATTGCTGGGAAGGTAGTGAAAGCGGATAGGGTAGTGACTTTTAAGGGGCTTCTTGACAAATACATGAATAAGATGGGAATAGAGGAATGTGGTGGTCCCCGGAAGGATAGGGGTCTTAGTTCAGTCGGGCAGCATGGTGAGTGCAGGCTTGGAGGGCTAAAGGGCCTGTTCCTGTGCTATAATTTTCTTTGTTCTTACCGACCTGCATGCCACAGGGTTAACAGAATCGAAAGGAATGACTGCTGCGTGGTTCTCGTAGGGTGGTTGCAGGAGAGGAGGGGTGTGGTTGACATTGGAGCAGAGATGAAGTAAGGATTGCAGTATTCATAAGTAGCAGAATCACCATTAGTCAGTGGGGAATTAAAGGACCTCCACTGTGAATAATAGAGATTCAGCCCCTCCAGATTAAAGGAACAGGGTTTCCACCCTTGTTTGTATCCAGATTCTCTGCTAGAAAGCATGGTGATGGACCAGATTGAGTCAGTTTAGGGATGGAGGGACTATAGCGCAAATGATAGTTCAATGGGCAATGGATGCTTGTAGCTGCACTAAACATTCATCAGTGTGGGGTGATGTGTCTTGATTCATACAGCTTAAGTAAAAAAGTTATGGACGCACAAGTATTTACTATGATAAAGTATGTATCTGTACTCATCAGTGATCAGTTTAGTGTGGGATCCTGAACTGATTGCAGTGTTTTTGACTCATTTTTGTCCATACTGCTCCTTGTGTTAAACACTAATGAACCCTTTTGTGACTTTGATGTGCCCCTCAGTATTTGTGATCATTCCTTATTACCCCATGTGGAAAGGATAGGGCACAATGGTTTTATTTGAAGAACTTGCACCAGCACAGTGGGCCAAATGGTCTCCTGTTTTGACAAACCTTTCTACCTAGTATTTGAACAGAGTTCAACCGGCTATTGGTCCTGAACCTGATCCAGACACCAGCACTCTGTCGAGCAGAGGACACTGGATGACAATAACAGGTGGAAATCCTATCCTATCCTCCTTCAATCTGGAGGTACTGAACCTCTTGTTTTTCACAGCTGTGGTCTTCTGATTCAACACCGATGAATGGTAATTCTGGGCCCATTCTGTTGTGGGAAATATTCCCCCTTCCAGCAATAATTTTCCTGTACTTTGGAACCTTCCTTTGGCTGATCTCACCAACGCGTTTGAAAGATGGGGTTCTGTGTATCCCTAGTTAGTAAAACCCAGTCTGTTTAGTATCAGAATAAGATCTGTTGCTACAGTTCTTATTGGCCACATGTTTGCTTATATTGCAATAGCAGTGAAGCATTTTAACATGCCCTGTGTGTATACCAGAAGATGGTTTGATATGTTTGTTCATTATTAAAACTGTTCTTGCTAGTTCACCTCTAAATCTGTAATTGCCACACAGTTTATGATCTGGTGTAGACTCAAACTCGATTGACTGCATTCTCTCTCAATAGAATCTTCACAGTGCAGGAGGAGGCCATTCGGCCTGTCAAGCCTGCACTGACAATAGACTCTACCCCTGTGTATTTATCGTTTAATCCCTGTGATACAGGGACGGTTTACCATGGCTAATCCATCTAACCAGCACCTCTTTTGGACTGTGGAGGAAACCAGAGCACTTGGAGGAAACGCACGCAGACGTGGGGAGAATGTGCAGACTCCATACAGATAGTGACCCAAGCTGGGGATTGAACCCATGTCCCAGGAACTGAGGCAGCAGTGCTAATCACTGTGCCATTTCAGACTCTAAAAATGGTTAAGTTGGTGTTTTACTGAACCATGGATATTCCTGGTAGTAATTGCCCTTCCTGTATTTAATCAAGGAAATGTGACTATCTGAATTGCTCTGCCAGTGAGCTAGCATGACTCAGTTGGCTGAATGGCCACTTTCCAGATTGTGTAATCATTCTAAAAACTAGACTGTCATTGATTTGATGGGGTGTTCTCTGAATCAGTAATTCCCGGTCATATTGATGGAAAGGGGTTCCCTAATCAGTAATTGCCGCATTCCCCCTCGGTTATATTGATGAGGCTGAAGTCTCCCAGTTAGTAATAGCCGCTGTCATATTGAAGGGGAGGGGGTGTGGGGGTTCTCCTAATCAGTAATAGCTGCATCTCCTCCCAGTATTACTGATGGGAGAACTCTCTCCCCCCCCCCCCCCCCCCCCCCCTTCATCAATATGACTGGGAGGGGGTATGGCTATTACTGATTAAGGAGCCCCTCCCCATCAATATGACCAGGAGCGGGTGCAGCAATCTCTAATTGGGAGAGCCCCCCCCCCCCCTTTAATCAGTCATTGCTGCACCTCCTTCCAGTATTATTGATGGGGACGAGCTCCTTAATTAATAATAACTGCATGTTGTTGGGGGGGGGGGGGGGTGGTTCCCCTAATCAGTAACAGCTCTATCCCCTCCTGCTATTATTAATGCTAATAATTACCAGTCGCTACAACCCCTTTCGATCATTGACTGGGGGGGGGGGGGTTCCCTAATCAGTAATTGTCACATCCCCTTCTGGTCATATTGATTGGGGGGGGTTTCCCAATCAGTAATAACTGCATCCCCCACCCTGTCATATATTGATGAGGGGTGTTCCCTGATCAGTAGTTGCCACACCCCCTCCTGCACGATTGATGAGGGGGGGGGGGTTGCTGTTATCCCAATCAGTAATAGCCACACCCTCTCCCAGTCATATTGATTGGGGGGGTTCCCTAATCAGTAATTGCCACACCCCTTCCCGGTATTATTAATGAAGGGAGAAGTTCTCCCGATCAGCAATTGCCTCACCCCCTCCCGGTACTATTGATGAGGGGTGGGGGAGTTCTTCCAATCAGTAATAGCTGCACTCCCTCCTGGTATTATTTGGAGGGGGGGGGGGTTTCCCGATCAGTAATAGCGGCACCCCCTCCCAGTCATATTTATGGGTGGGAGAATCCCTAATCAGTAATTGCCTCACCCCCTCCCGGTATTATTGATGAGGGGAGGGGTTCTCCCGATCAGTAATTGCCTCACCCCCTCCCGGTATTATTGATGGGGGTGGGGGGAAAGAGTTCTCCCAATCAGTAATAGCTGCACCCCCTCCTGGTGGTATTGATGGGGGGAGGGGGGAAGAGTTCTCCCAATCAGTAATAGCTGTACCCCCTCCTGGTATTATTGGAGGGGTTCTCCCGATCAGTAATTGCCTCATCCCCTCTCGGAATTATTGATTGGGGGGGGGGGGAGTTCTCCCAATCAGTAATTGCCGCACCCCCT
Source organism: Sphyrna mokarran (assembly GCA_024679065.1). Taxonomy (NCBI): domain Eukaryota; kingdom Metazoa; phylum Chordata; class Chondrichthyes; order Carcharhiniformes; family Carcharhinidae; genus Sphyrna; species Sphyrna mokarran. The sequence goes on from JAGIQG010000002.1 coordinate 12,170,101, forward strand.
CCCGGTGTTTTGGCCTCCAGAGTGCCCGCCCCCTCGGGCTCTGAGTGACAGCTCTCGGGGCAGCGAATGGTTAAACGGGGCTCCGCCGGTCCGAGCGGGCTGGGTGAGCCGAGCCGAGGCGCCGCTCCGGTCGCCAGAGCCGAGTGATGTGGGTAAGAAAACTGAGGAGGAAGATTTAGGTTAGATTAACCCTTTCCCGCCGCTCGACACCGCCCCCCTCCCTCGCAGCAACAGCAGCCGCCGCCCCCTCACCGGGGCGGAGTGGACGGGAGGGGAGGGAGAGAGAGAGAGAGAGAGAGAGAGGGAGGGGGGTGGTCAAGAGGAAGCCTGTAGGCCGCTGGCAGCCTCCGGACCTTGGATAGCCGAGCGGCGGCGAGGCTGGAAATCGAGGCGCGACGGGTGTCATGTATTCATTCCTCCGGGTTGGGGAGGGAAGGAGGCTGGCTGGAGCTAGGGCTGGACTGGGCCTCACCCCCGAGATGTGGTGCTCCTGTGCCGGGAGGCCGCTGACAGCAGATCCTCCTTTAACTGCAATTACAGTATAGACTTGTTGCGAAAGATTTGATGTCGAGAATATGGACTGTCTCCTCCCCCCCCCCCCCAATCTTCTCCAGGCAGAGAAATAAGAGGAATGTTCATATGACATAGATTACCCCCCTACATTAATATCCCAAGGAGATTTGTTCTTATGTAATATATTATCCAGAGGATGATTTCACATCTCATATCGTCCAGAAACTCTTCTTGTGTTATGTATTATCCAGAGGGTGTTCTTGTGTTATCCACAGAGGTTGTTTTTATGCAATATATTAATATCCAGGGAGATTGTTCCTGTGTTTTAGTTTTTAAAGATTGTATCTAATATGTTATCCATTCTTATGCAATATATATCCAGGGAGCTTGGTACAATCTTGAACGTCTAATGTGTAGGAACACTCTCATATGTTATCCATTCTTATGCAGTCTATATCCAGGGAGATTAATCCTATGCATTGTTATCCAGAGGGAAATTTTCAAGAATATTCACATCATAGAATCCTATCGTGCAGAATGAGGCCATTCGGCCCATTAAGTCTGCATTGACCACAATCCCACTTGGGCGCTATCCCCATAAACCCAATTTATCCTGGCTCATCCCCCTGATACTAAGAGGCAATTTAGCATAGTCAATCAACCTAAATTGCTCATCTTTGCACTGTGGGAGGAAACCAGAGTGCCCAGAGGAAACCTACGCATTTGGGAGAATGTGCAAACTCCACACAGACAGTGACCCAAGCCACCGTGCTGCCTCCTTGTATCTAATGTATTATCTAGGGAAGTGGTTGTTATGCAATGTATATCCAGGGGGATTGTTCCTATGTATTAGGTTATCCAAAGGAGAATTTTCATATCTAATGTATTATTCTGAAAGGTTGTCCTTATTCAATATATTAACATCCAGGGAGATTGTTCCTGTGCATTTGATTGTCCAGAGAAAAAAAATCTGTTATGTTACCCAGAAATTCTTCTAGGGAAATTGTTCATATCTAATATGTATTATCTGGAGATGTTAAGCAGTACATTATCTGGAGAGAGATTTTTAAATCTAATATATTATCCAGAAATTGTTTTTATTATCCAGATTATTCTTGTATTATGCAGAGCGATTGTTCATATCAAATATAGTGATTGTGCTTGTGCAATGAATTGTCCAGAGAGATTGTTTTGTGCAACATATTATTCCAAGATAACCCAATATTATTTTAAAACTAATGCTGTATTTGAAGAAAATTTGTATACTTTTCTCTCCTTGAGTTTATCTTTTTGGGATGCTTTTATTTTAAAATTTAAAAAAAAAATTATTATACTGTACAGTAAAGATTGAAATATTTCTCATATCCCAATGCTGCTTTGTTTATAGTTAACATTTGCAAGCAACCTTACTGTAATTTCAAATTTTTAGTGATTTAAATAAACAATAAAATGTTAGTATCCAGATTTGACAACACATTTCCTGATTGCTGAAAAGGGTTAGAAGGTTGTCGTAATATTGATAAATATTTAAGTTGCAATTGTTTCCTTTATGTTGAACATTTCTTTTTCTACGTTGAACACATTTTCTTATTTAAATATGATGATTGCATTCATTCAAACATGGAAAGGATGTGTTTGGAAATTCTTGGTGATGGGCATTAAGTGGCTCTAGTTAAAATTGTAATTTTTGAAAAGGAAAAAGTGCAGTCAAGGTAAGGAGGGACCTGGAGAATGACAAGACAGGGCCCAAGAAGAAGTGAAAGAAACTTGATGTTGCATGCATTCGCCAATCCAGCAGCATTTGTGGAGTGGGGGGGGGGGCAATTTTCATAGTAGCTTTGTTGCAGTGTTAATGTAAAGTCTATTTGTGACACCAATAAATAAACATAGAATTCCTACAGTGCAGGAGGTCATCATTTTATCCACTGAAAGAACATCTCACCCAAGCCTATTCACTCACAGCCCTATCCCCTTAACCCTGTATATTTACCGTGGCCAATCCACCTAACCTACACATTTTTGGACTGTGGGAGGAAACTGGAATGTCCAGAGGAAATCTGTGCAGACTTCACACAGTCAGCCTTCCAAAGCTGGAATCAAACGTGGTTAATTTTCTGATGAAAGTTCATCACTCTGACCTGTGAACTCTAGATTCTGTCAGCACAGATGCTGCTTGATCTGCTGAATATTCCTAACATTTCTTGTTTCTATTTTATATTTTCAGAGTATTTTGCTTTGACTGCTGCATATTTCAACTTCAGGATTTCATTCTATCCCATCTTCTATTTATTAGTCGGTTTTTGTCTTCCATTATAGAATGTGTTTTCTGATTGGGAGTAACTATCCAGCACTTAGATTTTTAAAATAAAATCAATAATCTCTACAAAGTGAACAGCAGTTCAAGAGTTGACTTATTTCTCAGTAGCTCACTTCAGTTTGTTTCTTTTTGAAATCTCGAGAGCAACTTCTTGTCATTCTATTTACTCATTGTTATGTTCTGGGTTGTCCTGTGGATGTTATAGGCTCAGTTGTTATATCAGTTGAGACACTGGAAGCTGGCTTCCAGAACATAGAGATGGGCAGAGGCCACTCAACTGAATGGCCATGTAGATACTAGGAGTTAAAATGAATGGCTGATCTGTGCTTTAACTATATGTATCCACCTTTTGTTCCATATCCCTTGTTAGCCAAATTTAACAAAAAATGTGTTGACCTCAGTTTTGAATATTTCAATTCACCAGAGCCCTATTGGGATTGAGTTCTCCAAATTTCACAGAACATAGAATCCCTACAGCGCTGAAGGAAGCCATTTGGCCCACTGAGTCTGCACCAACTATTTGAAAGTGTACTCCATCTTGGGTCTCTCTAATATAATCCCTGTACCCTTTCAAAAATTTGATGACTCTCTTTCAATTTTCAATATTCAAGGGGAATGCCAATCAAGTTAATGCTACATATCCTCATAAATTAATACTTCTAAGGCCTGGTGTCATGCCAGTGAATTCTGTATTGTAGGCCTTCTCAGACTAATGTATCCTTTTTGTGGTACAGAATGCATTTGGCATATTCATAGATCGCAAAGGGAGCTATCAGTTTCTCAGAAGAGAGCGGATACTAAAAAGACTGGTTATACTTTGGAAAACACAGCAAGAGGCCTGACAACACCAGTTTTAAATCCAACCAATTTATTTGATAGTAGACTGGCAAGCTTTTGGCTTTATAGCCTTCTTCAGGCAAATGAGGTGCTCTGATCTGAGCAGAGGTAGATGTTGCTGAGTGGAAATCAGCTGGCTGTATTATCACCTATTGAATGATTGTTCTTGCAAAGAACCAGGTTGGGCACGGTGGGTTGTGTACGTCCCCTGTGCTGTAACCTATGGTCATCTTAAATAAGATGATTCGAGAAAGGAGTTGCAGCTTTATAAATGGTTGTATATGGAAAGGAGAGCATATTTCTGTCCAGTTGTCTGTTCTGATATTTATAATGCTGCTACTCCAGTCAGTGTTTCACTTTTTTTTGCTTGGCAAAGATATCTCGGGACTTTAATTTTACTCAGCAGCTTATATCTTCTTTTCCCCAGTGTTTAGTCTTGGGTTTTATTCCTTCCAGTTTTTGAGTTGGTGCCTGAAGATTCTCAGCTTGTCACTATTGCTCTCATTACTTGAAAGAGGCCTGAGCCACTCCTTATGGCGCCGCTCCAGAATTATTTTTTTCTCAATATTTGCTGGATTCACTTTTATTTTTAGGAAAGTTAGCCACTGCTTGCCTGTTACCCACCCCAAGTTAGGTTTCCAACTAGTGCACAAAATTTCTTTTTGAGAGAATCTCAGTTTTATAAACCCAGATTTCACAGCCAAACCTTTAATGGTGTGTAATTTGTTTTCATGTTGTTGCTATTCTGTGCAAGAAGAGCTGTTAAGATAATAAAAATTAGTTTTTAATTCCCTCTGTTGAAAAGTATGGGATCAATTGTCCTTGCTGCATTGGCATATTCTCCAAGGCTTAGTTAAACTGTTCATGGATTGGGTCTGACAACTTTCAGATCTGTAAAAGATTCCACTACTCTTAGGACAAATTTCCAGAGCCATTGCAGAAGTTTGTTCAACTGCTGCTGGAGGGCTTGTTAATCTTAGTTTTGTTGAATAAAAAAGATTGCAATTCAGTGTGCAAAAAGTTGGTTGCTAAAGCAGCAACAAGACGGTCAGAACCTGATGAGGCTTGTATGCTCAGCTGTTGCTTTCTTGTATGTTTTCTCTCCTTGCTGCTTGGCGTTCAGTGGGTAAATTCCTATGCATTCAATGGTATGACCTTTTCTGGCACATGTCGGCAATAGCCTGAAGTAGATTATTCTACATAGTTTCTAACAGGTTTTTTTTAAAAGAGAGGATTTCTCTGCGTAGCAATCGAAACAAAATCAGCAAATAAAAATCCAGATGCTACCGGTAAAAGACGGTAAAAATGATTCTTCCTCTTTAAAACCTTCATTGTTTTCTTTGATATGTACATATCTTTTCTCACTCATCTAAATGACCCAACCCCCCATACTAAAACACACATTTTTGTGACTGCCTGTTTAACTTATCTTTTAACCTGTTGCAAGTTGTGCTTAGTTTGACAGTGGTGGATTATACACTTGCCATGTACTCTACTTATTGCCATACTTCACTACTGATATTTTTATTGGGAACATGAGAGGTCAGTGGCAGAGTAGTATTGTCACTGGACTAGTAATCTGGAGACCCAGATAATGCTGTGGAGACCTGATTCAAATCCCACCATGGCAGATGGTGACATTTAAGTCAGAAAAAACCAGGATTTAAGAATGTACTGATGACCGTGAAACCATTGTCGATTGTCGTAAAAACCTATGTGGTTCACTACTGTCCTTTTTGGGAAGGAAATCTGCCGTCCTTACTTGTACTGGCCTAAATGTGACTCCAGACCCACAGCAATATGGTTGACTCTCAACTACCCTCTGAAATGGGCAATAAATGCTGGCCCATCACATGACCTCTACCACATTAGAGTGCTGTTTATTTTCATATGTGAATGAACTCTGTGTGGAAAATACCATTCCTTCCCCAATTGCACCACATGGTGAGATACTGATCCATCCAAACTGATCTGATAATGAAACTAAGATTGTCCCCTTGCATAAGTTGCCACCTACAAAAGATGAGAGTGGAGTTGTGAAACAAAATTCACAAATATGTACTTGACAGATATAATCAAAAAGTTGCATTTGTTTAAGCCCTATAATTTAGTAAAACATTCCCAAATGTTATAAAAATTGATATTGGGCCACCATAGAGCATTGACACATGACCAAAAGCTTGGTCAGCATTACAGAGGTAAGCATTACCTTTTAAAGGAAGGGAGATGGAGAGCATGATTTAAGAGGGAAATTCCAGAGCTTACAGCCTAGATAAACGACAGCATGATCACCAAGGGCAGAGTGATTAAAATTGGGAAGTGGCTAAAACTGGAGGATGCAGGTATTTCAGAGGGTTGTAGTTTTGGAGGGGGTTATAGAAATAGAGAGGGCTGAGGCCTTGCAGGAACTTGGAAACCAGTATAAGAATTTTATAATTGCAGTATTGGTTACCAGTCTATGTCTTTATCTTGCTTTCCTCTTAAGGCATTCCCTAAGCCCATCTCTTCAATCAAGTTTTTGATTATCTAGCCTAATATCTTATGCAGCTTGGTATCATTCTTTGTTTTATAATGCTCCTGTGAAGCTCCTCGGGCTGTTTCGTTATGTTAAAGGCATTATATAAAATACGTTTGTGTTGGCAGAGGGAGAGGGTAAAACCCATTCCTCGACCTTGAGATCAGATTAGCTCTACTTAAATGTTCACTAAAACCATCACTCTTTTAAAGCCAGATGTGATTTTCAGACAGTAATGTCTATTTGCATTTATTGTATGGTGTGATGTTGCAGTTTATAGATTAGTGCCTTTTGAAAAAAAATGCTAATTTTAATGCTATTGTGGTAAAAGAAGGGTTGACTATGTGTCATATGCATGTGTATCTTTGTGAATGTTTTTGTCAAATGTGGATTCCTGTGGTCAACTGATTGCTAAAAACAGAGAACTGTGATCATCAAATTGCATTGAAGGTGTATATCACATCATGCTGTAGATTCACGGGAAATCTCCATTTTAATTATGGGCTGATTTGTTTGTTCTCTCTTCCATTTGTCCTTCCCCTTTTCATGAGCACAAGATATTTATGGATTGGGAAGGTCATTTAACCCGTCTTAATCCATCCATGCAGAGACCTTCCAGTTTCTCGCAATGATTATTACACGCTTTCAGCATTTTCACCTCAACTGTTCTGTTTTGGGTTTCATTAAATATATTGATTGTGATGTGAAGAAGAGCTTTCAGATTTGATTCTAAATTATCTAATGGAAAGAAAGACTTACATTTATATAGTGCCTTTCCTTGCATTCAGATAGTATCTTGGGATATCCTGCAATGCTTTACAATCAATGAGGCACTTTTATTCTGCAATGTAATTACTGTCGTAATAACAGGAATATAACAGCTATGTACACACAGCAAGCTCTCTGAAACAATAATAGAAAATCTATTTCATTGATGCTGACCTAAAAACTCCCTGAACACCCACCACCTGACGGGGACAGTCAGCTCCGTTTTAAGTCTTATCCAAAAGATAGCATCTCTGACAGTATTGCACTGGAGTGAGGCTTGAAACCCTTGACCTTCTCACTCTCAGGTGAGAGTTTTAGTAAGAGCCACAGCTGATGCAGTGCCTGACAAGTGAATGACATGAATATGTAAGGGATTTTTTTCATACTGCTGTATGTATCTATGATCAGTCCCCTTGGCTTATGGCTGGCCATAGGATCATACTGGCTAGATCAGAAGTGGATTGATTTGTTGTTGGCAAATGATGCTATGAAACAGCACTGTTGTTCTTCTGTTCATTGTAAGTTTATCTCGCTATATAATGTCAATTCAGTTCAACCCTCAAAAGATCAGTTTGTTCTCTCTGGCAAAGAACATTTATTCTCAGTGGGATTTAACCTTTAAATGACCCAACCTAAAAGTGGGCTTTCTCTTAAGTGTTTAACCCTATTCGTACACCTCTTTGATACCAATAAGTACCTACAGATTTCTGGCATAGCCTCAAACAAGCAGTGCTGCCAGACTCAGCAACTCCCTTGGCAGTGCATACAGAGATAAACTTGGCTGCAAACCTTCTAGCTGAAATGCTCTAAACACATCTTGGCCATGATACCTGGATTTGGAAACTTCTTCATTGTGGCTCAGTCATACCTCTGGTTGAAGAAAGTGAGGAACAGAAGACACATTTTTGTACTGTCTTTGAAGGGGTGTCAGAGTTTAAAGAAGGGCAGAACTGAGCCTGAACATATTTCAAAAAAGCTGCATACACAGGAGCATTGTCAAAGCTTTAAAAATGAGACCAAGTACCTTGGAAATCATAAGAGTCCCCCTGCACCGCAGAGAGAGCTCAGTAAGAGTCTGGCAACACCAATTTTTTGGTGTTGCCAGAGAGAGGTCATTTGGCCCATTGAATCTGCACTGACTATCTGAAAAAGCATTCCAACAGGCCCTGTATCCTGTTCCCATAACCCTGCATATTTAAAATGGCTAATTCTTCTAACCTACACAACTTAGGACACTAAGGGGTAATTTACACGACCAACCCACCTAACACGGTACATCTTTTGATTATGGCAGGAAACTTGCACAGACATGGGAAGAGTGTACAAACTCCACATACGCAGCTATCCAGGGCCAAAATTGAACCTTTGTCCCTGGTGCGCAGCCCATATATTTACCTTCGTGCATACCTGTCTTATACACACCTTGTTTTCCCTCTCCCCAAAAACTGAACTAATTTCTGTTTGTGCCCTGAGTATTTGGATACAGGGTTAGAGTTGCAGCACTGTGCAGTCATTTTATTAAAATACATAGTGCATTGCCTCACTATGCCCACCTAATTATTATGAAAGTAATTTGTAGTGTTTGTCAAATTGAGAATAAATATTAACTTTGTCGTTTTGCCCCCTCATTCTGGCTGTGGGACATGGACAAAAATCGTACAGTATAGGGAAAATGATACAAGTTTGCTTTTGCCTAACAATCGAAGTTTGGTGTTGGTTTTGTAAGGATATGGCTTAAACTGTAATTTATAGAATTCTTTTACATCACCCCCATAGCCACTCCACACCCCTATTTCTCCAATTAAACTGTACCAGGCTGCTTAAGTTATGCCATTTCAGCTTATTGATTTTTGAATGTTTTCAAATTCTTCTGGAGGCTTGCCACGTGGTAAAATTGTGGCTGTGGAACACACGACAAGTTCCTGGTGCTAAAATATGATTTGACTTCCTTGGGCTTCATCCTGAATGGATTTTGCTGTGCTGGCAATTGACGAGGAGCCGGAAGCAATGCTGCTGAAATTCTGTCTTCACTTTCAAAGAGCTAATTGATTACACCAGCTAAAAAGGCGTGCCTCTAAACAGGCTGGTGTTATTGGTTAACCTCTTGCTTTTTGTTCTTGTTTGGCAAAACATCAACAGGCACACCCAAAATTGAGATCGACATAAAATGGGTAGAGATTTAATTTTATCTTGTTGATTGGATTGTGCTATTTCAGCTCAGTAAGTTTTAAGTAACAATATCTCTTAATTAACTACTTCAGTTGGGAAGTTTTTCGTGACCCCAACCCTCCCCCTCCCTTTTCAAAAAAAAATCCATTTCCATTAAATGGTTTCTCCTTTCTGTGAGCAATTTTTTAATGAGGCCAGGAAACCAACAATTGTTTTGCTGGTTATGGTGAAAGCTTTGGGCAGCTCATCACCAAGATTCCTGGGTTGTATTTTGCAGGTAGATATGCTAATTGCCTCCTTTTATTTTCATCTGTGCCATGCACTGTTAGGGAGGTTTGGAAGGCAAAGTAGACTACCTATCCAATTCTGGCAGCACCATAGGGGAGGGTAAAGTTGCTGTTACCACTTACTGCCCAAAAAATTGTATTTCTAACTTTGGCATGGCTGCCAGTCTATTTTGATGTGATTGCCAGAGTCTGTACTTCATGTAGAACATTATAGCGCAGAACAGGACCTTCGGCCCTCGATGTTGCGCCGACCAATTAAGAAAAAGCAACGACCCTCTAACCTAAACCGTTCCCTTTTCATCCATAAACTTGTCTACTAACCTCTTAAACGCCCCCAAATTTGGCACATCTACAACTGCAGCAGGCAGGGCATTCCATACCCTTACCACCCTCTGGGTAAAGAACCTACCTCTAACATCCGTCCTATAACTACCACCCCTTAATTTAAAGCTATGTCCCCTCGTGCTAGCTTTCTCCATCCTAGGAAAAGGCTATCACTGTCCACCCTATCTAAACCTCTAATCATCTTATATGTTTCAATAAGGTCTCCTCTTAGCCGCCTTCTTTCTAACGAAAACAACCTCAAAATCCCTCAGCCTCTCTTCATAAGACCTGCCCTCCATACCAGGCAACATCCTGGTAAACCTCCTCTGTACCCTCTCCAATGCATCCACATCTTTCTTATAATGCGGGGACCAGAACTGCACACAATACTTCAAGTGCGGCTACACTAGAGTTTTGTACAGTTGCAACATGACGTTGCGGCTCCGAAATTCAATCCCCCTACCAATAAAAGCTAAGACTCCATATGCCTTCTTACAACCTTATCGACTTGACTGCCTACTTTCAGGGATCTATGCACAAATACACCAAGATCCCTCTGTTCATCAACACTATTAAGAATCCTACCATTAGCCCCATACTCTACACATTTATTGTTCCTGCCAAAGTGCATTACCTCACAATTTTCCACATTAAACTCCATTTGCCACCTCTCAGCCCAGCTCTGCAACTTGTCCAAGTCTCTCTGCAAACTATAACACCCCTCTTCAATATCTACCACTCCTCTGACTTTGGTGTCATCCACAAATTTACTAATCCATCCTTCTATACCCTCATCTAGATCATTTATAAAAATTACAAACAGCAGGGGCCCCAAAACAGATCCCTGAGGTACACCACTTGTCACCGAACTCCATGATGAATAATTTCCATCAGCTAGCCAATTCCTAATCCAATTTGCTAAATCACCCTCAATCCCATACATCTGCATTTTCTGCAGAAGCCTTCCATGGGGCACCTTATCGAACGCCTTACTAAAGTCCATATATATCACATCAACTGCCTTACCCCCATTCACCTCTTTGATCACTTTTTCAAAAAACTCAATAAGGTTAGTAAGGCACGACCTACCCTTCACAAAACCATACTGACTATCCCCAATCAATTCGTTTCTCTCCAAATAACTATAAATCCTATCCCTAATAATTCTTTCCAATATTTTGCCCACAACAGAAGTAAGACTCATGGTCTATAGTTCCCAGGAAAGTCTCTATTCCCCTTCTTGAACAATGGGACCACATTCGCTATCCTGCAGTCTTCCGGCATTATACCCGTAACCAACGACGACCTGAAGATCAGAGCCAGAGGCTCTGCAATCGCCTCTCTTGCCTCCCAGAGAATCCTAGGGTAAATCCTGTCTGGCCCAGGGGACTTATCTAACTTCAAACCCTCAAGAATATCTAGCACATCCTCCTTATCTATTTCAATACTTTCCAGTTTACAACCCTGTATCCCAGTGTTCTCCACAACTACATTTACATCTCCCTGCATGAATACTGAAGAGAAATATTTGTTCAATGCCTCTCCAATCTCTTCAGGCTCCACGCACAACTTCCCACTGCTGTCCATGACTGGCCCTAACCTTGCCCTAACCAATCTTCTATTCTTAACATATCTAAAGAAAGCTTTAGGATTCTCCTTGATCCTATCAGCCAAAGTCTTCTCGTGTCCCCCTTTAGCTCTCCTCAACTCACTCTTTAGCTCCCTCCTGGCTAATCTATAGCTATCCAGTGCACTAACTGAGCCTTCAAGCCTTATCCTGACATAAGCCTCTTTTTTCCTTTTAACCAGCGAATTAACTTTTTTAGTATACCATGGTTCCCTTACTCGACCATTTCCTCGTTGCCTGACAGGGACATACTTATCAAGGACTCGCAATAGCTGCTCCTTGAATAAGCTCCACGTTTCAGATGTTCCCAGTCCCTGTAATTTCCTAGTCCAACCTATGCACCCTAATTCCCTCCTAATGGCCTCATACTTACCCTTCCCCCAGCTATAACTACTGCCCCCTGCTTCATGCCTATCCCTATCCATCACTAAGGTGAACGTAACCGAATTGTGGTCACTATCACCAAAATGTTCACCAACTTCCAAGTCTAACACCTGGTCTGGCTCATTGCCCTGCACCAGATCCAATGTAGCCTCACCTCTAATTGGCCTATCTACATACTGAGTCAAAAAACCTTCCTGCACACTTTGTATAAAAACTGACCCCTCTAATGAGCTAGAGCTACAGCTATTCCAATCAATATTAGTAAAGAATGTAATCCAAAGAATGGTTATTTTTACCCAAGTAAAATTTTGTGTAAAACTGTATGTGTTGTAAGGAACTGCTGCAATAATAGAACTTAAAATTTCTTGGCCTGAGGAAAAAGAATCTCTCAATTTGTATGGCATAAAAGACCACCATTTGACCCATTGTGTCTGTGCTGGCTCCCAAACTATCATTATAACTTGGTTCTCCCGTCTTTTCTCTGTAACCCGCATATTTGTTTCTATTCAAATAATCATTTAATGCCCTCTTCGATGTTTTAATTGAACCTGCCACCACTTCTGGCAGTGTATTATAGACCCAAACCACTTGCAAAAAAGTTTTTTAATCACGTCGCATTTTGCTTCTTTTGCAAATTAGTCTGTGCCCTCTTGTTCTTGATCCTTTTACAAGCAGGAACAACTTCTCCCTATATGTTCCAATGATTTTGAACGCCTGTACGAAATCCCTTCTTAGCTGCTTTTTCTCAAAGGAAAACTGTCCCAATCTTTTCAATTTATTCTCACAACTGAAGTTTCTCATCTCTGGAACCATTCAGGTAAACCTCTCCTGCACATTCTCTAATGCATTCACATCCTTTGTATAGTGTGGCATCTAGAACTTGCACAGTATTCCAACTGAAGCCTTGTACATCTTCAGTATGACCTGCCTACTCTTGAACACTTAATAATATTGTATGCTATATTAACTGTGCTCTCCATATGTCCTACCACCTTCAATGATTTATGCACATATATATCCCTCTGTTGATGAACAGAGGGATCTTGGTGTATTTGTGCATAGATCCCTGAAAGTAAGCAGTCAAGTCGAGAAGGTTGTTAAGAAGGCATACGGAGTCTTAGCTTTTATTGGTAGGGGGATTGAATTTCGGAGCCGCAACGTCATGTTGCAACTGTACAAAACTCTAGTGCTGCCGCACTTGGAGTATTGTGTGCAGTTCTGGTCCCCACATTATAAGAAAGATGTGGAGGCATTGGAGAGGGTACAGAGGAGGTTGACCAGGATGTTGCCTGGTATGGAGGGCAGGTCTTATGAAGAGAGGCTGAGGGATTTGAGGTTGTTTTCGTTAGAAAGGAGGCGGCTAAGAGGGGACCTAATCGAAACATATAAGATGATTGGAGGTTTAGATAGGGTTGACAGTGATAGCCTTTTTCCTAGGATGGAGAAAGCTAGCACGAGGGGACACAGCTTTAAATTAAGGGGTTATAGTTATAGGACGGATATCAGAGGTAGGTTCTTTACCCAAAGGGTGGTTCGGGAGTGGAATGCCCTGCCTGCAGCAGTTGTAGATGTGCCAAGTTTGGTGGCGTTTAAAAGGTTAGTTGATAAGTATATGGAAGAGAAGGGAATGGTTTAGTTTGGAGGGTCATTGCTTTTTTATAATGGTCGGCGCAACATCGAAGGCCGAAGGGCCTGTTCTGTGCTGTAATGTTCTATGTTCTATATCCATTACTGTCAGCTCCTATACCTCTGATTTAAAATTCTTATTAGTCTTATCTTCCTGCCATTATCACTTCACTTCTCTGCATTTGTCACCTATCTGTCCATTTCACTAACTTGTCGGTCCTTTATTGATGATCTACACTATCCTGACAGTTTACAATACTTCCACGTTATGAAGAACTCATAAAATCCTTACAGTGCAGAAGTAAGGCTTTTGGCCCATCAAAGTCTGCATTGACCACAGTCTCACCCTGGCCCTACTTTTGTAACCCACATATTTATAACGCTAATCTGCTGACACTAGGGTCAATTTAGCATGGCCAGTCAACCCAATCTGCACATCTTTGGACAGTAGGAGGAAACTGGAGCACATGGGGGAATGTGCAAATTCCATACAGACAGTGACCTGAGGCCAGAATTGAACTTGGGTCCCTGGCATTGTGAGGCAGCTGTGTACCATGCTGCCAATTATTGGAAAATTGGGGCTTTTATTTGCATTAGTGTGTGTTCTGGGGCGATTTGAAAGATTTCTCTAAGATCATGATGGAATGAGACAATAAATAGAAGCATGCTATTTTCAATGGTTGGCAGGTCTAAACAAAAGGCCATAGACAGGTGAGGTAGTGTAGCAGAAATGATTTTTGAATAGAGGGCTGTGAGGCCATGACCTACATTGTGTTTGTATTAAAGATTAGGGTTATCTAGGTGCTTGAGAATGGGAAAATGAGCAGGTATATGGGCAGGGGCTGTTGTTTTTAATGGAATATATGCACAAATATTGTTCAGTAGAGCAAAATGGTTGCCTTACATGATTAATTCAATGTGAAATGTGAGAGAATTTCATAGATTTGCTACCCTCTGAGATAAGACACTCCTCCTCATCTGTCTTAAATGGGTGATCCTCTTACTCCGCTCTGAGAGCAGCAACTTCTCCCCATCTACCCTGAGAATACTGTATATCGCAATAAGATCACTTCTCATTCTTCTTAACTCCAATGAGTACAGGTCCAATCTATTCGGCCTTGTTTAAAAAAAAAATCCTTGCATATCTGGGAACATGGTAAACTGTCCGTGCTGATATGTGTGCTATTGCAGACCAGAATACCTCATTCGCCTGACGAAGGCTACAAAGGCTGAAAGCTAGCAAGTTTACTATCAAATAAATCGGTTGGATTTAAAATTGGTTTTGTCAGACCTCCATCTGGGAACAAACAAGTGAACCTTCTGGGCAATATCACATTGCTGTTTGTAGGAGTTGGCTGCCACATTTCCTATGTCACGATAGTGAATAGACTTCAAAAGTGCATATTGGCTCTAAGAATGTTATATAAATGCTGATCTTTCTTTCAGCCTTTTCTCTGACCAGTAGAGGAAGGCAGGCTGTTGCACCTGTCACACTTTCCTGATGGAGGAGTGAAGTAATGTATGGGATTGAGTTGGTATCCATTAGCAATCTGGGTGATGCTGTTAGATATAATATTGTTCTTTTTTTCACTGAAAATTGTGTTTTTAAAAATCTTTTGGGCGTTGAGAGGGCCCAAATTCTAACTCATTTGTACAGATTGCTAGTGCCCTGAAGAAATCTGACTAGATCACTGCTGCTGGTAGCTGTCCGGCTAGAAATGCACAATTGTCTATTCTAAGGCCAGCCTTGGGCCTGGTTCTGATTTCCTCCTACAGCTTGCCATATTAGTTGTGCAGACACGCAAATAAAAGTTATTTAAGTCAGGAAAACGTCAGCATGTTATGAAAAGGGAAAAAATTGGTGAGAGAAACAAATGCCTGTGTAAACAGATGTTTTGTAGGAATCTTTTGTGTGGGATAATAAGGCATCAGTGTGACACATACCTAGAAATAGTGTTTCCAAATAGGAAGTAAATTGATGTTGCAGCCACTAATCAATCTTCCTGAGATGAATGAAAGTACTTGGCAGCACAGCTGTGCAAACAACCGCTTCAGCTGAAAGATTGAAGCAACGTGGGGAATTGTTCTGAGAGAAAAGAATTGTATGTCAGAACCACAATACTTATGTCCAGGAATCCACATTCATTAGAACTGCTTTCTAGATTGCAAATCTAATCAGACGGTTATGGACACACTGTGCTTGCTTAAAGTCATTAGGTTTCATTTTAGTTTCATATGAAACAATTTTTATAAGTGGCATCTTGGCCTTTTGGCTAAGATGCAAATAAGATCAAGCCGTGGAGGAGATGCTAGCACGAGGGGACACAGCTTTAAATTAAGGGGTATGAGTTATAGGACGGATATCAGAGGTAGGTTCTTTACTCAAAGAGTGATTAGGGAGTGGAATGCCCTGCCTGCAGCTGTTGTAGATGCGCCAAGTTTTGTGGCGTTTAAGAGGTTAATTGATAAGTATATGGAAGAGAAGGGAATGGTTTAGTTTGGAGGGGCATTGCTTTTTATTTTGGTCGGCACAACATTGAAGGCCGAAGGGCCTGTTCTGTGCTGTAATGTTCTATGCTATACTTACTCCAGTCAACTTGGATCATATAGCTCAAGCCTAAGACTGGAGGTGAGAGCCCTGTCTTGTCAGTTTGGATCAGGAATGTCTCAACTTGTTGAGACTCTGAATTGGACTTGATTTGATTGAATTGGAATAAAAAAAACTGTTCCTAGCTAGCACACTGAGTCTTGTCACCCAGTTATAATTTTTCAATTTCATATTATTTGCAGGTTTTTAATTTGCAGATGGTGGCAAGTTAGTTTGTGCTGCAGCAGAGAAAGGAGGTTTTGATCATAATTTTCACCAAATGCTTTGCTAAAGAATTTTCAGGTGATTGAAGAGGAATTTTAATATCTGGCATATGATTACATTGGATTCAATGAGCGTTTCAGCATGTTTTGTAGCTGGATACTTTTAATGTGCTCATAACTTGTCATCAGTCTGCATTTGGAATTAAAATTATATTGTGGGCAGCAGAATTGAAAACGAGTTAACCGTTCACAGTTTTTAAAGCAACATATTTCTGTAAAATCTGTAATAAGAATTTGAGAACTTGTATTACTTTTTGCTGTACTGTTCCGTTTGATCAGTTATTCTGTATGGATGCCACACAGTTATTCTATTTATTTTAATTGAAGAATAGAATACTTTTTAGTTGAATGTCTGAACCAATGAAACCAATTATGATTTTGGTATGAGCACTTAAGCTGTGTTGTATGAGGGAGGGTGCATTGGTTTCATTTATAACATTGGGAGTATTTTATATCCTGCTCTTGAGAATTTTCACCTAAGTGAGTGCAAATATGAATCATGAATATTATAATATCATCTTGGATGCATTGAAGTGAAATAAATGCTACCTGTTCTCCAAGGCCCTATGCTGACCCCATCTCCACCATTTTTACTGCTGTGTTCTTTGCTTCACTGCTAAAATTTCCTTTTCTGAAATTATGCATAAACTATGCTTGTTGGGACTATGGTGATTATATGGTCATCTTAGGAAAGTACTTCAGTATAAAGTAAAATAATGGCTTGGTGTGAATTAAGGTTAATGTTTTTATTTTGTCATGATGCATGTTTCAAAAAAATCCTTTTGTGGGATGTGGGTTTTGCTGGCTAGACCAGTATTTGTTGCCCTTCAGAAAGTGGTGGTGAACTGCCCCCTTGAACTGCTGCAGTTCCTGAGATGTGGGTAAACCCACAATGCTGTTAGAGAGGGTGTTCCAGGATTTTGATACAACAACAATGAAAGAATGGCAATATGTTTCCAAGTCAGGATGGTGAGTAACTTGGAATGGAATTTTGAGGTGGTGGTGTTCCCAGGTATTTGTCGCTCTTGTCCTTCGAGATGGTAGTGGTTATGAATTTGGAAGGTGCTGCCTAAGGAACCTTGGTGAGGTTTGAATCTTACTCAAGGTTAAATTATTCAGATATGATGGAACCTCTTGTGTTTTTTTTAATGGGAGGAATGAGATGAGGATGTTGTCCAACACTTAGTATGTAATCTACAAAATCCATTGTAATCACTACTTTGGGTTGGTTGATAATTTTGAGTAAAGTCAGTGATATGAATGATGTGAGTTTTTTTAAGAATCTGAAGAAATTGCTTGTTGTCTTAACTTTTAGGCATTTTAAGTAAATTGTATTGGATAGTGCCAGACTCTGGAATAGAGGGCATAATCCTAAAAGTATTTTCGAATCCATTTCCATGTGATAAAAGTAGAGGAGAAGCTGAAACCAAGATGAACCTATACACCCACATTATGTATATTTTTGTGCACTGAAAAATATTGGTTTTTATAGAATGCAGTTTGAGGTTGGGAGATGACCTTTACTTCACAAACCACAACCGCCTTTTTAATTTCTTTAAAAAAAGGCTGTTATTGTTTTCGTCTATTCTGGGGTAGTCTGTAAACAGGTAGCTTTGAGTATTTCCTTGTGCCGCCTACACATCTTAGCCTGTTCACAAGATCGGGTTAACCTTTTAAATTCAAGTTGGGGGGGGGGGGGGGTGGTGGTGGGGAAGGGCAAGGGAGAGTATTTTTAATCTGACAGAATTGTTGGCTCTCGTTTCATTGGTGCGACTGTATCTGTAAATGTAAAACTGCAGTGATACCTTGGAAAGAGAATTTCTTTTGACAGAAGAGTTTTACCACTCGACTTGTGTACCCAAGTTGCCAGCATCTGTTAGACTAGGGATGTCCAATCTTTTTGCATGAGAGTCCTATTTCAATTTTTTTTCACAGTGTCGATGATCAAACTTCGGAAAGATAAGGAATTAGAAATTTATCTTGCTATTATCAAACCACAGAAAAAGTGCTTTTTTTGTGAACAAACTTAAAAATACCTGCACCACATGGACTTCAGTTCATAAAGGTAGCTTATCGTAATTTACTTGAGAGCAGTTAGAGCTGGCATTTCAAGTGCTGGTCTAGCCAGCAACACCTATATCTTGTGAAAAATTATTTTTCTCAATGTTTTTATTCTGTCAGCTTTCTTGACATAATTTGGTGAGATATCTGGCTTTGTAGTTGCTATTCTAAGCTGATTCCTAAATGACCTGATGCTTGTAAAAGACATGCCCATTATCTATACAGAAAATCTATCAGTGCCACCCTTGTCAGGCAGTTTTTCCTTTGCAACTACTTCCCTCACCCTGGAAAGTAACCACTCCCTGGCACATTGTCACCACATAAATACCATGGCTACAACTGCCAGTGAGAGGCTGGGAATTTTCTGTACAAGTGACTTGCATCCTGACTCCCCAAGACATTTGCACCATTAACGATGCACAAGTTAGAAATAGATAGAATTTTCTCCATTTGCGTGGGTGAATGTAGCTCCAATTACACTGAAGAACTTCGACAGTATGCAGGGCATACAAACGTACAAATAGGCTATTTGTCCCCTTGAGCCTGCTTCACCATTCAATACGACTATGCCTCTTCTAATTTTAACCTTCATATTAAAGTCTATTTATTATTCATAAGGCTTACATTAACATGTAATGAAGTTACTGTGAAATACATATTCCTCCCTGTCTCTGATAATCTTTCACCTCTTCGCTTATCAAGAATCTATGTACTTCTGCCATAACAATATTCAAAGTTCTGCCTCAGCCATCTTTTGAGGAAGTAAATTCCAAAGTCTTAATCCTCTGAGAGAAAAGGAATTCTCCCTATTGCTGTCTTAAATGGGCGACCCCCTATTTTTAAACAGAAGAAAATGAATCCATTTTAAAACACCCATTCCACCAAAGTAGCAGCACCAAGTACTATCACGAGATGTACTGCAGCAAATCACGTCAGTTTCTTTGACATGTGACTTTTACCACTTGAAGACAAGGGTCGCAGTGACATTGGTACACAGCCCACGCCCAAATCTCACTCCATCCTGGTTTTGAAATATATCATTGGTTTTTGATCATCACTGTGTCAAAATCATGGAACTTCCCATCCACTAGCAGCATAGCAGCAGTTCAAGAAAGGGGCCATCTTCTCAAGTTCAGAATGGGCAATAAATGCTGACCTAGTTTGTCTTGTTTGGCCTCAATTCACAAATAAATTTTAAAAAAGCCTGAGCACTCTGAGCTTGTTTAGTGCCTTTCATCTCATCTTTACAAGACACACAACTTAATGGAAAATCAACTCAAAGTAGCCAGTGTGCTGTGGAATTATATACAGCTTGTGCATTGTGTTTGCATGATGATGTGGCCACAATCTCAAACTGCTTAATTGAATCATACAAAAAAGACTACCAGCTCATTTGTTGCTAACAAGGTCTCCAGTTACATATGGTCATGCTGCTAATCAAGTCTACAACATTTGTTTCAGCACTGAGTAGACAGAAGTACATTACTTGCATCTTTTCAGAGGACACAAACATTGATAGAGACTTTGCAGGAAATAAAGTAGGTCACATCAAATCCAAGATCTGTTTATCCAGTTTTTCATCGTTTGGTCATCATTTCAGAGGTTGTAAAGAAGATGGTCAGAAGTAAATAACATTATGCATTTATTTAAGTGTTCCATATCCTTTCATTGAGGAAGGGAAAAGAAAGGATAAATGTTGAACAACAGAGTTGGAGAAATGTCTAGTATATAACATTTTAAAAGTGGTTTAACTGGCAGTTTGATTGTCTTATTGGAGTTAACCTGGGATGTTATATGCTGCTGTATCCCATGTTAAAGATTTGGAAAGAGATGGTGATGTTATCTACTGCTGCTAATAAACTACAAACCTTCTGCACTGGAAGTGCTCATTGTTTTGCCTCAAGAACAATGTCTGCTTGGGTAACCTTTCTTTCAAGGTCTGTGGGCATTGTTGGCTAGGCTGACATTTGCAGTCCAAACATAATTGCCCTTGAAAGTGTGATGGCAAACCAACTGCTGCAATCCATTTGGTATAGGTGCTCCTGTAGTGCTGTTGAGGAGGAAGTTCCAAGATTCTGACCAGCGACAGTGAAAACATTGTGATATGTTTCCAAGTCAGGATGGTGAGTGGCTTGAGAGGGAATTTGCAGGTGATAGTCTTTCCATGCTGCACTTGTTCTTTATAGATGGCAGTGGTGGTAGGTTTGGAAAGTACTGTGTTTAGAGACTTGTTGAGTTGTTGCAGTGTATCTTTGTACATATTGTTGCTACTATGCATTGATAGTGGAACGAATAAATGTTGGATGGCTGCCAGTGAAGTGGATTGCTTTGACCTGGATGCTGTTGAGCTTCTTGAGTTCCATAGGAGGCAAGTGGGAGAGTATTTATCACGTTCTGCTTGTGCCTTGTAGACGATGGAAAGGTTTTGACAAGTTAGAAAGTGAGTTACTTGCCTCAAAATTCTCAGCTTCTGATCTGCTTTTGTAGCCGTGGTATTTATATGGCTGATTCAGTTCAGTTTCTGGTCAATGGTAACCCACGATGTTAATACTCAACATTATGGTTATGTCATTGAATGTTAAGGGGTGATGGTTAGATTCGCTATTAGAGTCATAGAGGTTAAAGTGTGAAAACAAGCCTTTTGGCCCAACTTTTCCATGCCACCCAGTTTTTAACCCTAAGCTAGTCCCAATTGCCTGCATTTGGTCCATATCCCTGTATATGCATCTTATTCACATAACTGTCTGAATGCTTTTTAAAAGAAAAAAATTGTACCCATCTCTTTTACTGCCTCTGGCAGCTCATTCCAGACACTTACCACCCTCTGTGTGGAAAAAATTGCTGTTCTGGACATTTTTGAATCTCTCCCCTCTCATCTTAAACCTATGTCCCCCAGTTTTAGGCTCCCTTACCTTTGGGAGATGTTGACCATCTATCTTATAGAACATAGAACATTACAGCACAGAACAGGCCCTTCGGCCTTCGAAGTTGCGCCAACCAATATAAAAAGCAATGCCCCTCCAAACTAAACCATTCCCTTCTCTTCCATATACTTATCAACTAACCTCTTAAACGCCACCAAACTTGGCGCATCTACAACTGCTGCAGGCAGGGCATTCCATTCCCTAACCACCCTTTGGGTAAAGAACCTACCTCTGATATCCATCCTATAACTATCACCCCTTAATTTAAAGCTGCGTCCCCTCGTGCTAGCTTTCTCCATCCTAGGAAAAAGGCTATCACTGTCCACCCTATCTAAACCTTTAATCATCTTATATGTTTCGATTAGGTCCCCTCTTAGCTGCCTCCTTTCTAACGAAAACAACCTCAAATCCCTCAGCCTCTCCTCATAAGACCTGCCCTCATACCAGGCAACATCCTGGTAAACCTCCTCTGTACCCTCTCCAATGCCTCCACATCTTTCTTATAATGTGGGGACCAGAACTGCACACAATACTCAAGTGCGGCCGCACTAGAGTTTTGTACAGTTGCAACATGACGTTGCGGCTCCGAAATTCAAACCCCCTACCAATAAAAGCCAAGACTCCATATGCCTTCTTAACAACCTTATCGACTTGACTGCCTACTTTCAGGGATCTATGCACAAATACACCAAGATCCCTCCGTTCATCAACACTATTAAGAATCCTACCATTAGCCCTGTACTCTACACATTTATTATTCCTGCCAAAGTGCATTACCTCACACTGTTCCACATTAAACTCCATTTGCCACCTCTCGGCCCAGCTCTGCAACTTGTCCAAGTCCCTCTGCAAACTATAACACCCCTCTTCACTATCTACCACTCCACCGACTTTAGTGTCATCTGCAAATTTACTAATCCATCCTTCAATACCCTCATCCAGATCATTTATAAATATTACAAACAGCAGGGGCCCCATAACAGACCCCTGAGGTACACCACTTGTCACCGAACTCCACGATGAATATCTCCATCAACCACCACCCTCTGTCTTCTATCTGCTAGCCAATTCCTAATACAATTAGCTAAATCACCCTCTATCCCATACATCTGCATTTTCTGCAGAAGTCTTCCATGGGCCACCTTATCAAACGCCTTACTAAAGTCCATATATACCACAAAAACCGCCTTACCCACATCCACCTCTTTGGTCACTTTTTCAAAAAACTCAATGAGGTTAGTAAGGCACGACCTACCCTTCACAAAACCATGCTGACTATCCCCAATCAATTCATTTCTCTCTAAATAACTATAAATCTATCCCTAATAATTCTCTCCAATACTTTGCCCACAACAGAAGTAAGACTCACCGGCCTATAATTCCCCGGAAAGTCTCTCTTCCCCTTCTTGAACAATGGGACAACATTCGCTATCCTCCAGTCTTCCGGAACTATACCCGTAACCAACGACGACCTGAAGATCAGAGCCAGAGGCTCTGCAATCGCCTCTCTTGCCTCCCAGAGAATCCTAGGGTAAATCCCTTCCGGCCCAGGGGACTTATCCAACTTCAAACCCTCGAGAATTTCTAACACATCCTCCCTATCTACTACAATACTTCCCAATTTGCAACCCTGTACCTCAGTGTTCTCCATAGCTACATTTCCAGCACTCTGCGTGAATACCGAAGAGACATATTTATTCAGTGCCTCACCAATCTCTTCAGGCTCCACGCACAACTTCCCACTGCTGTCTATGACTGGCCCTAATCTTGCCCTAACCAATCTTCTATTCTTAACATATCTAAAGAAAACTTTAGGATTCTCCTTAATCCTATCAGCCAAAGTCTTCTCGTGTCCTCTCTTAGCTCTCCTCAATTCACTCTTTAGCTCCCTCCTGGCTAATCTATAGCTATCCATTGCACTAACCGAGCCTTCAATCCTCATCCTGACATAAGCCTCCTTTTTCCTTTTAACCAGCAAATCAACTTCTTTCGTACACCAAGGTTCTCTTACTCGACCATTTCCTCCTTGCCTGACAGGGACATACTTATCAAGGACTCGCAGCAGCTGCTCCTTGAATAAGCTCCACATTCCAGATGTTCCCAGTCCATGTAGTTTCCTAGTCCAATCTATGCACCCTAATTCTCTCCTGATGGCCTCATAATTACCCTTCCCCCAGCTATAACTACTGGCCCCAGCTTCATGCCTATCCCTATCCATCACTAAGGTGAACGTAACTGAATTGTGGTCACTATCACCAAAATGTTCACTAACTTCCAAGCCTAACACCTGGTCTGGCTCATTGCCCAGCACCAAATCAATGTAGCCTCACCTCTAGTTGGCCTATCTACATACTGAGTCAAAAAACCTTCCTGCACACTTTGTACGAAAACTGACCCCTCTAACAAGCTAGAGCTATAGCTATTCCAATCAATATTAGTAAAGTTAGAGTCCCCTTTAACTTGGGACTTTAATTGGGACTTTAAAGTCCCAATTTAATCTTATGTATGTCCCTCAGTATTTTATAGACTTCTATATGATCTCTCTGCCTCCTAAAGGGGAAAAAAATCTCAATTTATTCAGCCACTCCTTATAACTCAAACCGTCAAGAGCCAGTAGCATCCTAGTAAATCTTTTCTGCACTCTTTCTTGTTTAACAATATCCTTTCTATAATAGGGTGACCAGAACTGTTCACAGTTTTCCAAGTGTGGTTGTACTAATGTCTTGTACAACTTCAACAAGATGTCCCAACTCCTGTATTCAGTGTATTAATGAAATCAAGCATGGCGAATGCCGCTTTCATCCTTTGTCCACCTGTGACTCCACTTTCAAGGGGCTACGAACCTGTTGTCTTGATCTTAGTTCTGTAACTCCTCCCAAAGGCCCTACCAATATCAGCAAAGGACCTGCCCCAATTCAATCTACCATAATGCATCACCTTATATTTACCTAAATTAAACTCCATCTGTCATTCATCAGCCCACTGGCTCGATTGATCAAGATCCTGTTGCAATCTTAGATAACCTTCTTCACTGTCCACTATGCCCCCAATCTTGATCTCATCTGCAAACATACTAACCATGCGCCCTATATTTTCGTCCAGATTGTTAATAAAAATGACAAATAACGATAGATCCAACACTGATTCCTGAGGCACATCACTGGTCACAGGTCTGAAGTTTGAAAAATGACCCTTTATAACCACCCCCTTCTGCCTTTTATCGTCAAGCCAATTTTGTATCCAATTGGCAATCTCACCTCAGATCCCGTGAGATTTAACCTTGTGGAACAATCTACATGCGTTTCCTTGTCAAAGGCCTTGCTCAAGCCCATGTTGACAACATCAATGTATTGCCCTCATTACTCCTTGCAAAAACTCAATCAAATTCAATAGACTTGATCTTTCACTCTCAAAGCCATGCTGATTGTCCCTAATCAGTCCTTGCCCCTCTAAATGCCTGTAGATTCTGTCTCTCAGAATATCTTCTAACAACTTACCCACTACCAACATCAGGCTCACTGGTGTGCAGTTCCCAAGCTTTTCTCTCCAGCCCTTGTTAAACAAAAACATAACATTTGCTACCCTCCAATCTTCAGGCACCTCACTTGTGGCTATCGATGATTCAAATATCTTTGTTAGAGACATGCAATTTCCTCCCTCGCCTCCCACAATGGCCTGGAATGCATTTCGTCAGGTTCTGGGGATTTATTTACCTTGATGCACTCTAAAACTTTCAGTACCATCATCTCTATAATATGTAAACTACTGAAGCCATTACTATTTATTTCTCGCAAGTTCCTTAACACCCATGCCTTTCTCAACAGTAAATACAGTGATGCTTTGCTATTCATGATTATGGCTGATCATCAAATTCAATTCCCGGACCTGGCCTGCCCACCACCCCTCCGCCTCTATCCTTTGAACTTTTTAACCCCAAGAGCCTCACCTACTTTGTGGTAATGAATTCCACAAATTCATTTTCTCTGGGTGAAGAAATATCTCCCTATCTTGGTCCTAAAAGGTTTTATCCCTTATCTTCATACTATGACCCCTAGTTCTGGGCTCCCCCACTATTGCGAACATCCTTTCTGAATCTACTTTGTCTAATCGTGTTAGAATTTTAAAACTTCCTATGAGATCTTCTCTCACTCTTCTAAACTCCAGTGAATCTCGTCCTAACTGATTTCTTTTGTCTTCATGTGACAGACCTGCCATCCCAGGATTCAGCTGGTACATGTAAGAACATTCTTCCTCTGTCAAGGAAACAAAACTGTAGGCAATATTCCAGGTGTGGCCTCACCAATGCCCTATTTAATTGCAGTAGAACATCTCTATCCCGATACTCAAATCCTCTTGTTTTGAAAGCCAATATACCGTTCATCATCTTTACTGCTTGCTGTATGTGCACACTTACTTTCAGTGACTGTACGAGGATGCTGAGGTTTTACAGACTATCTACCCTTTTGGATCAATTTATACCCATTTAATATAATCTGTCGTCCTATTTTTGCTACCAAAGTGGATAACCTTATGTTTATTCACATTATGCTGCATCAGCCATGCATGTGCCTACTCACTCAGCCTAAATCACGCTGAAGCATCACTATATCCTCTTCAGCGGTTAGCACTGTTGCCGCACAGCACCAGCGACCCGGGTTCAATTCCCAGCTTGGGGTGCTGTCTGTGTGGAGTTTGCATATTCTCCCCTTGTCTGCGCGGGTGTACTCTGGGTGTTCCGGTTTCCTCCCATAGTCCAAAGATGTGCAGGTTTAATTGATCAGACATGCTGAATTGACCCTAGTTTGTTTTGGGGGGAGGGGGGAGTAGGGATTAGAAGGGTAATTATGTGGGTTATAGGAATAGGGTGGGATTGTTGCTTGCAGACTTGATAGGCAGAACGGTTGCCTCCTGTACTGTCGAATAGAATCAGAATTCCTGTCACCTTCCTATCCAACTTTGTATCGACTGCAAGTTTGGAGATAATATGTTTAGTCCCTCTTTCAAATCATTAATATATAATATGAACAGTTGGGGTTCTCGCACAGTTCACTGCAGAATCCCACCAATCACTGCTTGCGAATTAGAAAAAGGACCCATTTATGCCAACTCTTTGCTTCCTGTCTGCTGACCAGCTTTCTGCCCATTGCAAGATGTTACTCACAATCCCATGTGCTTTAACTTTGCATAGTCATCTGCTTTGTGAAACCTTGCCAAAAACCTTTTGAAAGTCTAAATAAATCACATCCACCAATTCTCCTTGGTCAGCTCTACCGATTACATCTTCAGTGTGACTTGGAACAAAAGCACCAATCCTTCAAAATCCTGGAATGTTGGAATGCACTGCAGCATTGAAGGTGTTGACACACCATCAACTTCTAGAGCGCAACTATGAAATGGCAAAAAATGCTACCTTTCAACTATTCCTTGTACCTTGTGATATGTTTTGTGTGCACTGATCTGAGACTTCAATTAGTCATTTAAATTGTTTCGTGGTGATTACAAATGGTAAAATTGTTTTAAAAACATGAATAATAGATGATATTCCTATTGATTCTTCAGAAATCAATAGGAATTCATGGAATAGCTACTGGATTTTGTAGACAGAAGTCAATACACTTCAAAGTAATTATTTGCCCATACGATGCATTTTTGCATATACTTGTTCAAATTAAAATGGCATAATTACTAAATTAAAAAGAAACCAATCTTCTGAAGTTAAAATGAAATTCCATTTTTTTGCTTTTTCTAATATTTTTCCAGTGTTTGTCTAATTCCTTATTAATGTAATCTACTTTTATTTGTTGGCTGTTTCCCTGTTTGAAAACTCCTTTATTCTTCATGAAGGGAGTGAGAAAATGTCACCAAGACAGTAGATTCCTACAAAGTTTATTGGCCAAAAAATGCCCAGGAAAATAAAGGATCTCTTGCTTGCTTTTTCAGTTTGTGGATTTGGAAGGATGTGGATCTCACTATTACAAAGTTCTTGTGATGAATATCACAACAACTTTTATGGGGAATTTTAAAGGGAAGCTAGATAACCATATGAGACAGAAAGGAATAGGAGGATGTGCTGATTTCTATCATGAAAGTGAAGGGTAGGGATGAGGTTTGTTTGGAGCATAAAGGGCACCATACAGCAGTTGGGCAGAATTGTTCCTGTGCTGTAAGTTTCCTTAATGTTTCCCTGTTGTAAAAAACTGATCGATTTTTGTGTGACAAAAATGGTGATTGAATTGCCATTGGCAAAGGAGCTGAAAATCCACAACTGAGTTCTCTTTTTTAAAAAAATTAAATATCATCTACCCAAGCTGCCTTCTGCAATTTAATGCTAAACTTCAGAAAATAACAGTGTATGCAGATGAGAGCTATGGATGTGTGTATTAAGCAAAGATAACCTTGTCATCAGTTAGAGCAGCAAAGGCACTCCAGGCCCGTCAGCGGAGGAGTGTATGTTCGGGAGCTTTCGAGTTTACCAAATTGCTGCTTGTGCTCGTGCAGTTTGAAAAGGTACCAGACAGCCTCTGATTGTGTAGTATAAAATATAGCATGGCTTTTTGTTGAAACAATCCAAGATCAACTTGAATGAAAAACTAAAAATGAATTTGGAGTGCTTAAATATACTGATAGTGATATCTTTCAAATATTTTCAGTTTTCCTCGTTGTCATGTCCAAACCTGGAAAGTTTAGTTGATGTGTGAAGAATCTTTTTAAAAGGTGCCATGATTATGGTCACCATGAGTCTGTAATGATGGTGGGCTTCGTAAATGAATATCACTTGTGTACATTCAAAAACATTTTTTTCTGAGCATTTCTGTTGGTCTGATAGTGAATTTCAGATTAAACCAAGTGAGCGATAAACCTTAATTTAAGAATTGTCGATAGTGGGCAATAACAGTCATCTGAAATGCCTTTATCTGCTTTCTAGTGCAGATGTTAATGCATTAACCCATTTATTTTAACAATCCAATATAAAATGAATGACTGCCATATGAAGACAGTAATCTCCTGGGCTTGAACTCTGAAATAATTTCTCCATTTAAAATCACGAATGATTTTTATTGCACCAAAAGGAAAATAAAACCACCTAAAAGGGATGACACGTAGTACAGTAGTTAGCACTGCTACTTCACAGCGCCATGGAATGGGGTTTGATTCCTGGCTTGGGTTACTGTCACCTGAGGAATTTGCATGTTCTCCCTGTGTCTGCGTGGGTTTCCTCCAGGTGCTCCAGTTTCCTCCCACATTCTGAAAGACGTGCTGATTAGGTGAATTGTCCCAAATAGGTGCCGGACCGTGGTGACCAGGGGAATTTCATAGTAACTTCATTGTGATATTCATATAAGCCTTACTTGTGATTGATAAATAAACTTTAAAATGGTTAATTTGTTCCACCCATCCTGATTTTCAGAATATGTGCTTTCCTTTTAGGCACATTGTAACTGAGAGTTAAGAAATCAAACTTTGATCTCATGTTAGTTGGCAGGCTTGCTATCATCTGAAAGTAATTTAGTGGATAGATTAGATTTCTTGCTTGCATTTATAATTGGACATTTTTATAGCTGTTTTCTGCATGCATTTTTCAGTATCACTTGCATTTTGTAGCAGGCCATACCTCGCATGTGCTTGGAATTGGAAAAGTTTAACATTGAAGTAGCCAATCCACGCTTGAAGGCATGGTAAATGTACCATGTGATACCAGGCATGTTTTTGGACTTAGAAAGTTCAGCTTTGCTGAAGGAACATAAGTTTCCTGTCTGTAAAATCATTGAAAAATAGTGATTGGATTCTTCTTTAAGAATGTGCCAAAAAGAAACATGTTTGTAATTAAACATGTTAAAGAAGGGAAGACCATATCATGGTGATATTGCATTCTAGAGACCGAGGTCGGTTCCAAGCCAGTGCAGTAGATGCCGGAATTTGAATTCAATAAAAATTTGGAATTAAAAATCATCTAATATGACATGAAACCATTGTCGATTATTGTAAAAATTTATCTAGTACACTAATGTCCTTTAGGGCAGGAAACTTGCCATCTTTTCCCACATTGATTCCAGCAATATCGAGCCTTAAATGTCCTCTGAAATACCAAGCAAGTCACTGTTGAAGGGCAGTTAGGGATGGGCAATAAATGCTGGTCTAGCCAGTAATGCACATATATCCTGTAAATTAATAAAACATTTTTTCTGTATAGATTTTTTGCTTTCCCATTGACTGCATAGTTGTGCTGCAGTACACTATCCAAATGGACATTGTTCTTCTAAGCTTGTCAGCAGGCTGACTGTGAAGGACGTTCTGGCTGAGTTCAAATATTTTACCCCAGGGGTTGCTGACTTGCAACTATGAAAAAGACTTGCTTAAATGTTGTGTCCTTTTGTGATGTTGAGATATCCCAAAACACTTTGCAGTCAATGAAGTATTTTTTAAAAATATTTTTCTTGCAAAAATTAAAGCCATCCCCTCATCTACTTGAAGAAAATTAGCTAACTCAGCCTACAATTTAGAGCAAACTTGTTGGCATCAGCAATCAAACCCTGTTGTTTTTATGGATTATGTACCAACCTATAGAGAGCTTGAAGATAGTTCCTTAATCTTTTTTGAACCACCAGGAAGTTCTTTTCTAATGTTTCCTTCCATCAGAAGAGGGGTGGGGAAGCAAATTTATTGTAAAATGTACATATTTTGGAAAAATTTAAATTAATGCTGAGATGTAGTCTTTGCGAATCAATGCTGCTTTCTGAAATTGAAAATCCAGTTTGTTTCTTTAAAGCAAAATAATACTTGTTGGTCACAGTTCAGATACCCTTTCCAGAATTAATGTTGCCATCAGGCTGATTTGGCAGAAATTTTAGCAGGATTCTTGATAATCTTGAGAAAGCTGAAAAAGTTGGCAAAGCCATAGGTTGGGTAATGGCCAAAGGCTGATCATGCCCAGCATGGTTTCCAATGACAAAGTGGACGAAAACATTAAAACAAAAGTACAGCCGATGCTGAAAATCTGAAATGAAAACTTGAAATTCTGGTTTGACTCCAGGTTTTTCAATCTTTGGACAGGAGCTGCTCTAGCCATTTTTGGTCCCTTTAAGTGAGGATACCAGTTAATGCTGACTTTGCCCTCCAAATTACTATGCAACAGTCTCAGCTCAATATTGGGCAATCATGGAAATGATTGTAACTGATGACATGGACACTTTTCACACCCAGACCCTAACCAAGAAAGAACATCAGTGACTATGGTTTTCACCCATGTTGATGAGATGAGAATCTTTCTCTGCATAATGAGTTTGGAATGTGCTCAACTAAGATCTTGGCACAAAATAGAAAGGTGCCACAACTTGAAACTTAAATTGACATATTCAAGACACTCAGAAACTGTGAAGTTTGCTTTTGAGTTTGTTGTGCAGGCACCTGAAATACCATTTAAACTTGAGCATGTGGGCAGTGTTAGCAGAATACGTGGGTGGGTTTAGGTTTGACGTTTGGTGCACTGAGTCTCATGGCCTTTAAACCAAGCAGAAGTTTATGCAGTATAACAGAAAATATTGAAAACACTCCAGGTCAGAGAGCATATGTGAAGTGAGGAACAGAGTTAATATTTCTGATTGGTGACTTTTCATAAGTAAACTTAAGCAGAATAAGACTGTGTTAATCAAAGGACAATCTTCTTAACTAGTTTGTTTTTTTTTAGAGAGAATTTGGTACATGTTGCATGTTACACGTTTCACGTTTGATAGTTTTCCTCTGCCAGCAATGTAGTTGTGTTTTTGCTTGCTCTCACATGCCCTTTGCTATCTACAAATGCATAGGTTGTATTCTTAAAGTGGCACAGTGGTTAGTACAGCTGCCTCTTGGCTCCAGGGACCCTGGTTCAATCCTCGGCTTGTGTGAAGTTTGCACATTCTCCCTATGTCTACATGGGTTTCCTCCCACAGTCTAAAAGACGTGCTAGTTAGGTATGTTGATCTGAACAGATGCCATAATGTGGCATCTAGGGGAATTTCACAGTAACTTCATTGCAGTGTTAATGTAAGCCTTACTTGTGACTAATAGATTAACTTATGGTAAGACTAGAGTTATCGTGGAACAAAATGGAGGTTATTTGCAAGTTACCATGATCTGTCAACCCCCACTTTTCACCAGCAGTCTTTATAACATTACTGATAGCGCAGTCCATTAATTGTTTTATAAGTTGACTTGTGTGTCTGAATGTTTCATTGAATCATAATTCACAGCTCAGAAGGCAACCATTTGGCCCATTGTATCTGTGTGGACCATGAAAGAGCTGACCAGCCTAATCCTAGCACTTGGTATGTAGCCTTGTAGTTTAAGGCACTTCCAAGTACAATTTAAACGTGGCTGATCTGAGCTAAGTTTCATGCCTCTACCATCCTGAGTGAAAAAAGTTGCACTTTTGTCCTACCAATTACTTTATGACCCTTGATTATTGACTCTATTCTTTTACGTAGTCCATTTATGCCATTCCATCTTATATACTTAATTGGATCTCTTCTTGGCTTCCTCTTCCAAAGCAAACAACCCCAACCAGTCCAATCTTTCTTAATAGTTAAAATTAAGTAGTCCTGGCAACATCCTCAAATCTCCTATAATCTCTCATACAATCATATCCTTCCTGTAATGCAGTTTTTAGAAATGTATGTAATATTCTAGCTGCAGCCTAATGAATGTTCTATAGTATAGAACTTGAGTATTGTTGGGAAAAAAAAGCATGCTGTTCAAACTTTACATCTTGCATTCATCATGATAGCTCAAGAGAATTTTCCACAGTAACAGGGAACAACAATTTATACTGCCTGGAAAGAGAATGCTGATTGGTAAGTGCTTATTTGCAAACTGTTGCCCCATTACTGTTGTAAAATTCTTGCAAGCTATCCTGATGAATGCAAAACAAAAAGCTTTGATAGTGTTTTAGATGTAGTCTTCCATTTCATCTAATAAAAGAACGTTTCCTATATGTTACAATCATCTTATCTAATGGCCCAGGGAGTACCTTTTAAGGATCTCTGAAACTTTTCTAGTTTCCTCTCTTTTTCTACACTTCTTGCTATATCTCCATTTATTTAGTGTATACTTATTTGCTGCCTTTGCTCTTCCAAAATGCTTTGGATAATTACATCCTTTCTAGATTAAATTCCATTTGCCACTTTTCTGCCCTCCATTTTTCACTTATTTGAATAGAAACAGAACAAACCTGAGCTATATGGATCAGAGCTGAATTCTCTCTTTAGTGTGGGCAGCAATTGTAATGTTACAATTGGTGCCTGGATGATTGAAGATGAGATTGCTACCCATTCTGATGATCGACTTAAAATGTTAACTTAGAATCGTACGGTGCAGAAGAGGGCTTTCAGCTCATTGAATTTGTACTGTCACATTAGAAACACCTGAACTCCCTAAATACCTAATCCTGTCTGCCAGCACTTGGCCCATAGCCTTAAATGTTATGGTGTGCCATGTGCTCATCCAGGTGCATTTTAAAGGATGTGACGCAATCTGTCTCTACTAGCCTCTGAGGCAGCATATTCCAAACCTTCACCATCCTCTGAGTTTTTTTTAAGAGTTTCCTCACATTTCTATCTCCTCCCCTCTGAAAATCTCCTGCCCCTCACTTTGAACCCATATCTTCTTGTGACTGATCCTTCAACTAAGGGAAACAGCTGCTCCTTGTCCACCCTGTCCATGTACTTCAACTTTATTTCTTTTCTTGGCATTTTCAATTTTTATTTCAAATCCTGCAGTATTTTGCTCTTGTTTGTGTGAGGTTCCTTCCTACTCATTCAGTATAGTTGAGGTAGAGCTGTACTGTCAAAGCATTATCCTCCAAATTTGATGTTAAATGGTGGTTCTGTTTGCCTTTCAAGTAGACGTAAAAGATTTTGTGGCACTAATTGAAGCAGCGTAGAGGTTATGCATTTGCTAATATTTATCCCTCTTCCATCATCACTAAAATGGGCTATGGCAAAATGGTGGCATTGTGATAGTATCGCTAAGCTAGTAATCCAGAGACCCAGGCTAATTCTCTGGGGACGTGGGATCAAAAGCCCTTCATATTAGCTGATAGAATTTAAATTCAATTAATAAATCAGGAACTAAAAGGTAGTCTTAGTAATTGTGATCATGAAACTATCATTGTCATTAAAAAAAACCCATCTCGTCCACTGTCCTTTTGGGAAGGAAATCTACCATGCTGACCTAGTCTAGGCTGCATGTGACTTCAGGTCCACAGTAATATAGTTGATTCTTAACTGCCTTCTGAAATGGTCTTTCAGTAAGCCACCCATTTGTACTAAGCTACAACAGAATGAATTGCAGTTGTTCAAAAGGTCACAGCCCACTTAAGGGCAGTTAGGAATGGACAACAAATGCTGCCCTTGCCAGTGTTACCCTTGCCCCATAGAAGAATTTGAAAAAAAAATTCTGGTCATCTGTTGTGTTTGTTGTATCCTGCTGCGTGCAATTTAACTGCCATGTTTCCCTACATTGCAAAGTAGCTGCTCTTCAAATGGTATTTAATTGAGTGTTTTATTTTTGGGATGCCCTGAAAGTCGAGAGAGAAATTTTACAAATGTAAATTCTTTTTTTACTGGTTTGCATTTAGTAGGCTCTGCAATAAAATATATCAATGGAGGTTAGTTTAAGACATGATTGGGCTTGACTGTAATGGCCTCCATTTGTCAGTACCTTGTGACTACTAACAATTTATTCTTGGACGTGAGAACACCGGGTGAGATAAGGTGAGAGAGCTGTCACGGTAGGAATTGCTACATTGAAAGGCACAGAAGAGAGCTCAACAGAGTTACTGTTGCTCTTCAGATGAGCAAATCATATCCACTTAACATCTTTGGAATTTAATAAATTGCTATTTTTGTCAAATTTTAACCCAATATTAACTTTTTTTTGGTCAGACATTAGACATGTTACCGAAAGTGCAGTGGCAAGTTACTGATTTTGATACTGGCTGAAGTCTGTAACCATTGTGTCAAATTGAACTTGGCTAAGCAGGTCTGAACTCTTCCTTGGTATTCTTTTCATGGCTGCATACTTCTATAATTATGTTAGGTCAGTCCTAGTTTTGGGGGAAAAAAAAAGTTTGGAAAATGATTAAAATACCCTGTTAATTTTCTCTGACTTGTGAATTATCCTTGTAGGATCTCCTCTACTTCCTTTTGGATTTTTTTTGTTTCTAGGGATATGTCCTGAAAGTAATGACCACACAATGACAATGTAAACAATTGAACTAAATGGGTTACTTTTGGATGCCTGCCTGGTTTTAGAGTAGCAATGACGAGGAACCTCTTTCGACGTCATTCTCCCCCATTGGTGGCTGCCTTTCAATTGCCTGGGTCTTCAGTTCTGGAAAATCCCTCCTTATGCCTCTCTCATACTACATAAGTAGTAGTAGAGTACTGGATCCCTTGCCTACTAATCTAATTGTAATTTCAACCCCACGTTCCTGCCTATGCCCAATATGCTAATTTTCATCCTCTTGTTCTCTTACTTAGTGCTAGGAGTGAGGATGGGGTAAAATCTGTAAGGAACATCCAGGAGGGTTTCTTGAAACAGTATGTAGATAGTCCAATTAGGGAAGGGGCCATACTGGACCTGGTACGAGGGAATGAGCCTGGCTAAGTGGCTGATGTTTCAGTAGGGGAACAGTGACCATAATTCAGTAAGCTTTAAAGTACTGATGGATAAAGATAACTGTAGTCCTCAAGTAAAGCTAGGGGAAGGCTAATTACAACAATATTAAGCAGGAACTGAATAATGTAGATTGGGGGCAGATGTTTGAGGGCAAATTAACATCTGGCATGTGGGAGGCTTTCAAATGTAAGTTGATGAGGATTCAGGACCAGCTCCTTCCTGTAAGAATGAAGGATAAGTATGACACATTTGGGAAACCTTGATAACGAGCTATTGTGAACCTAGTCAGAGAAAAAGGACGCATTTGTCAAAGCTAGGAGACTGGGAACACATGAAGCAAATGTGGAATACAAGGAAAGTAGAAAAAACTTAAGCAAAGCATAAGGACGGCTAAAAGGGTCATGAAAAATCATTGGACAGGAAGATTAAGGAAAATCCCAAGTTTTTTTTATGCATAAAGAGCAGGAGATTGACTAGAGACTGGGTTGACCCACTCGAGGACAAAGGAGGGAATCTGTGTGGAGCCAGAGGAAATGGGCGAGCTATTAAATGAGTACTTCGTGTCCGTATTCATCAAAGATATGGACTTAGTGGATGATGAGTCTGGGAAAGGGTGTGTAGATAGTTTGAGTCATGTTGAGATCAAAAAGGCGAAGGTATTGGGGTTCTTGAGAAACATTAAGGTAGAATAGTCCCAAGGCCTGATGGGATATACCCCAGAAAACTGAGAGGCAAGGGAGGAAATTGCTGGGGCCTTGAGAGAAATTTTTGTATCCTCACTGGCCACTGGGGAGATCCCAAAGGATTGGAGAATAGCCAATGTTGTTCCTTTGTTTAAGAAGGATAATGAAAATAATTGAGAATTATTGGCCAGTGAGACTTACGTAAGTGACAGAGAAATTATTGGAGAGGGTCCTTCGAGACAAGATTGAAAATAAATGGGCGTATTAGTCAGTGGAAACATGATTTTGTGAGGTGGAGGTCATGTCTTATGAATTTGATCAAATTTTTTGAAGAAGTGACGAAGATGATTGAGGATAAAATTGTAAATGTTGTTTACATGGACTAAAGTAAGGCCTTTGACAAGGCCCCTCATGGCTGACTGGCACAGAAGGTGAAGTTTCATGGGATCAGATGAGCTGACAAGGTAGATACAAAAGTGGTTCGGTCAAAGAAGTGATGTGGAGATGCCAGCGTTGGACTGAGGTAAACACAGTAAGAAGTTTCACAACACCAGGTTAAAGTCCAAAAGGTTCATTTGATAGTAAACACCACAAGCTTTTGGAATGCTGTTCCTTCATCAGGTGAGTGGAGAGTTCTCTCCGCTATCCTGTCACCTGACGAAGGAACGGCATTCTGAAAGCTTGTGGCATTTACTCAAATAAACCTGTTGGACTTTAACCTGATGTTGTGAGGCTTTTTACTTGGTCACAGAAGGTAGAAGTTAGCTGCGGAAGGACACATGGAGGGCTGTGACAAATGGCGTTCCTCAGGGATCAGTGCTGGGACCTTTTCTGTTGTAATACAAATAAATGGTTTGGAGGAAAATATAACTGGTTTGATTAGTAAATTTGCGGAAGACACAAAAGTTGGTGGATTTGCGGATAGGGATGAGGACCATCAGAGGATACAACAAGAAATAGATCAGTTGAAGACTTGGCTGGAGAGCTGGCAGATGAAGTTTAATCTGGACAAATGTGAGGTAATGCATTTTGGAAGGTCGAATACAGATAGAAAATGCACAGTAAATGGCAGAACCCTTAAGAGTATTGATAGGCAAAGGGATCTGGCTGTACAGATACACAAGTCACTGGAAGTGGCAATGCAGGAGATAGTCAAGAAGGCATACGGCATGCTTGCCTTCATCAGCTGGGGCATTGAATTTAAAAATTGGCAAGTCATGTTGCAGCTTCATAGAATCTTAGTTAGGCTGCATTTAGAATCTAGTATTCAATTCTGGTCGCCACACTACCAGAAGGATGTGGAAGCTTTGGAGAGGGTCAAGAAAAGATTTACCAGGATGTTGCCTGGTATGAAGGGCATTAGCTATGAGGAGAGGTTGGAGAACTTTGTTTGTTCTCCAGATTGAGAACAAACAAGATTGAGAGGCATGGACAGATTGGATATCAGAAGCTTTTTCCCAGGATGGAAGAGTCAATTATTAGGAACACAGGTTTAAGGTGCGAGGGGAAAGGTTTAAAGGAGATATGAGGCAGATTTTTTTTTTACACAGAAGGTAGTGGGTGGTTGGAAATTGTTGCTGGGGTATGTAGTGGAAATGGACATGGAGGTGACTTTTAAGGGACATCTTGACATATAAATGAATGGGATGGGAATAGAGGGATGTGGTCCCCAGAAGGACAGGGGGTTTTAATTAAGTTAGTGAAGCATGGTTGGTGGAGGCTTGAAGAACTGAAGGGCCTGTTCCTGTGCTATAATTTTCTTTGTTAACTAATCTATCTAGCTGTGTCTTAAGAAAATTTCAAAGACTCTGCTTCTGATATGTTTTGGAGGAACAGTTCCAGAGACTTGCTATCCTCTGAGAGAAAATAAAATTCTCATCTCTCTTAAATGAGTGACCACTTATTTTTAAGTCACTGCTTAAAGCGTAGCTCTTGTGACCAAGGTTTTAGCCACCTGAGTTACCATCCTGCGTGTTTCAGCATCATCTTGTGGTTTGTCATGCTCCTGTGAAGTGCTTTGCGATGTTTTATTAAGTTCAGGATACTATATAAATCTACTTTCCCTGCCTCCATCTTGTCTAACCAGAATTTTAGACAAATAATGAAATGTTATTTCTATGATTTTGCATTACCATTACATTACATGTCTGTGTGGGTTTCCTTCGGGTGCTCTGGCTTCCTCCCTTGGTCTGAAAAATTTGATGGTTAGGTGCATTGTTCCGAACAGGTGCCAGACTGTGGCGAATTTCACAGTAACTTCATTGCTGTGTTAATGTAATCCTTACTTGTGACTTGTAAATTGGCTTGGATTTTGCAGTGAGGCTATCAGTGTTCAGAATTATTGAGTAAATTGGATACCGACTTCTCCTTGCTTACAAACAATCTCTCTGGCGCTGCAAGTTTTTTTTAACAAGTGTGGTGTCTCACTGTCTCAGATTTTAATGACCATTGGAGTTTTTTAAAATATCAAATAGTTTAAATTTTTTTCTTTACCTCATCTCTCAATCTAATCTTCTTTTGTTTTGCTTGCTGCACATATTTTATATTGCAGTATTCAATCTTGTATTTCTTGCTTTTAAATTTTCATCTAGTTGTGGAGACGTATTATTGACTCAGGTCCCAGCCAGTATTTGCTACTCAAAAACCCATGAAAAATCTATGAATAATTGTAAGGTTATGAACAATGAATGCTGATTTTTATTTGTCATTGACTCATTCTGGGGTAATCTATTATGAAAACTTGAAAAGGACACAAAGTGGTTTGGTGTAAATTTATTGTGACTTAACTTTGCGCCAGTGGACTAATAGAACCAGACTTGAAGCTGATGGCTTCCTGAAATTTTTAAGGTTACTCCAGTTTGTTGAAATGCAAATTTTAATTTATGGTTGTGGACATGCTCCATTAACACCTACTCATATTTATATAGCATCTTAGATGTGTTAAAACATCTGAGAACACTTCACAGAAGCAGTGTCAAAAAATTTCACACCTAGCTACATGAGATATATGAGCAAATGATCAAATATATGGTTTTAAGAGGTGGGTTTTAAGGGACATCTTAAAGGAGAGAAAAGCAGTTTAAGGAGGGAATTACCAGAGCAGGCCTTGGTAAATGAAGGCATGGTCACCAGTGGTGAAGCAATTACAATCATGATCTCGAGGCCAAAATTGAAGGAGAGTGATAGCACAAAGGGTTGTAGGTAAAAGGAGATTGGAAGGGCAAGGCCATGGTGAGAGTTGAAAAAAAATTAGAAAAATAACTTGGCGTTGCTGTCTTGATTTTTTTTTTTGATGAATATTCAGAGCTCTGTTTAGTAGCAGCATCTGACCTAAACCCAACAGGTTGGATCGTCTTCTCCAAGATAAACAGCGAAGATAATATGAGCATTACGCAGAGGAAAAGTAATTCTGCTCTAGCTGACTTTCTTAAACAGTAGGAGGCTGAGGTAAAAGAAGTAGGCGATTTGAAGAATATATTTGCATGCTGTGGTTGAGGCAGTAGTAGTCTGTGGTTTGCAAAGTAAATACTAGGAGTGTTCCACTGGGGTTTCAGCTGGCAGTTTTGAAAGGTCTCACATTCTGAACTGTAAAATGTTTGTTTCCTTTCTGATCTTCCCTTCGCATCTTCATGCACAACTTTTGATTTGACCTTTTGTGCCAAAACACTTGTCAAACCCGCTTTACACACTTAGGATTTCAAGCATCACGTAGAAAATTCTGAAAGAAGTGTTTCTGTACAAAAGTGGATAAAGTGAAAAGAAAGGCTAATGTTCCTATCTCCTGACTGCCCCTACTTGATTTATGGTTCTGCAAGCACCAGCACCTTACACAGGTCTGTCTTGTAATGCCTATTTGAAGGAAAACAGAGAAAATAGAATTTTGACAAAGGGAGTGTTTAATTGTCAAATGTTGTGTCCTGCTGATGGATTTCTGTACCCTCAGCAGAGCTCATAACATTTGACAAGATAGTAACTCCTCTGTCAAGATTCTATTTTTCATTTTTTCCTGTAATCTACAATAAAGGACAGATGATGAGAAGAGAGAGTCCGAGGATTCACTAGTATGCTGACTGTCCTAACAGGCAAAGCGTTTTTGAAGCCATCAGGGCCATCTATAGACCAAGGTCAATAGATGGATGCTAGAGGGAATTTTTTCACACAGAGGGTGGTACGGGTATGGAATGCACTGCCAAGTAAAGTGGTGGAGGCAGGTACTCTGGAGTTATTTAAGAAATACTTAGATGGGCACATGAACAGAATGGGAATGGAGGTGTATAGAAAAATGATTTAAAATAGGGATCATGAGCCTTGGGAGTCCCTGGGAAGTGTGTAAATAGATGATGATATTGATGTACTTGTTTTTATCCTACAGGTGCTTTGGTCCACCTTGTTGTCTAACGAGGGGCATACGATGGGTCGTGAGAGGACTGCTCTTGGATCTTTTTCGAGAGTATCCTAGTGCTTCACGTTGTTAGTATACGCTTGACCTGGACCATCTGATGGGCAACACGACAGCTCAGTGACTATCGCTGTGCTGTGCAGATACATGGATTTGGGCCTGTGTCTGTGGGAGTTTGCGCATTCTCCCCGTGCTTGAGTGGGTTTTCTCCGGGTGCTCCGGTTTCCTCCCACATCCCAAAGATGTGCTCTTAGGCTAATTGGCAAAACAAATTCTCCCTAAATTGTCTCAAATTTGGTTTTTAATCCATAGATCTATAAACATAGACAGGGATTGCGGGTAGAGGTGGGGACATCAAGGTGGCGGCGTGGGCCCGTTGGGCCGAATGGCCTGTTTCCCGTGCTGTTTTATTCTTTGTTCTTTGTCAAATGGACTAAATTCCCAAGATGCCTTCCTTAAGGTTGACAGCGCAGCTTTTCAGCTGTGAATCCACTGATACTCTACAGGCTATCGTCCAGTACCTTATGGTAGAATCATGTGTAAACCATTATAGAACATAGAACATAGAACAATACAGCACAGAACAGGCCCTTCGGCCTTCGATGTTGTGCCGACCAAAATAAAAAGCAATGCCCCTCCTAACTAAACCCTTCCCTTCTCATCCATATACTTATCAACTAACCTCTTAAACGCCACCAAACTTGGCCCATCTACAACAGCTGCAGGCAGGGCATTCCACTCCCTAATCACTCTTTGAGTAAAGAACCTACCTCTGATATCCGTCCTATAACTCATACCCCTTAATTTAAAGCTGTGTCCCCTCGTGCTAGCTTTCTCCATCCTAGGAAAAAGGCTATCACTGTCCACCCTATCTAAACCTCTAATCATCTTATATGCTTCAATAAGATCCCCTCTTAGCCGCCTCCTTTCTAACGAAACAACCTCAAATCCTTCAACCTCTCTCCATAGGACCTGCCCTCCATACCAGGCAACATCCTGGTAAACCTCCTCTGTACCCTCTCCAATGCCTCCACATCTTTCTCATAATGTGGGGACCAGAACTGCACACAATACTCCAAGTGCGGCCGCACTAGAGTTTTGTACAGTTGCAACATGATGCTGCGGCTCCTAAATTCAATCCCCTACCAATAAAAGCTAAGACTCCATATGCCTTCTTAACAACTTTATCCACTTGACTGCCTACTTTCAGGGATCTATTGACACATACACCAAGATCCTTCTGTTCCTCAACACTATTAAGAGCCCTATCATTATTGATTGTTTCAGCCCACCAATCAATCAAACAGATGAGAACAGCGAAGCCTGTGGTGCTGATGGTACTTCGGTAGC
This sequence comes from Sphyrna mokarran, assembly GCA_024679065.1. NCBI lineage: Eukaryota > Metazoa > Chordata > Chondrichthyes > Carcharhiniformes > Carcharhinidae > Sphyrna > Sphyrna mokarran. Next base: position 12,211,412 of record JAGIQG010000002.1, read on the forward strand.
CATCTTCAAAATTGTTGGATTGCTCACGTAAATACTCCATGTACTAATCCTGGATATTTGGGAGGAAAAAGAATTCCACAGATACCCTAATTTCAGGGGACACAACTATTGTAACTATTTTCAAGAAGGGAGTGAGACCGTGCTGTGGAAACTTGAGCTATTTCCCTCTTGGATGGAAAATCCTGGCATGCATTCTTCTGAATCACCCACTTCCAGTGGCTGAACAAATCCTCCCAGAGACAGTATGGCTTTAGACCTTCCAGATGAACATCTGACGTGGTACTTATTTCCAGACAAATCCCAGAAAAATCTTGAACAGTAACAGTTTCATTATATTCATTGACCAAAGCATGTGATTCATTAAATTGCAAGACACTGGATTGTATTCCAGAACGATTTGAGTTTCCAGGAAACTTCATCAATTCTGCACTTCTTATTGATATAACTGTAACTGAGATCTGAAACAGTCCCCTGCAAGATCAAGGAAGGCTGTGTGATAATGTCCATACCATTTACCTGATACCGGCTGTTCAGATCAGCTGCTCTCGAGTGTGAATATTAAATACCAGCTAGATGGAAAACTCTTTAATCTCAAGTTACCTCTGTTCCAAAACTAAACTGACCATCATAGACGTATACGATCGAGAATTTGCAGATGACTGCACTGTTATTGTTCACATTGCAGCAGATGTGCAAACCATGCTTGATCTCTTCAGTTCTGTATTCAAAAGCTCAGCTTGTCCTTGAATGCTATTGAAATCAAACTTATTCAACCCATACCTGGCCAGAATTATAGCCAATAATTCAAAATCCGATCACATGGATTCCATAGAATTATCGAATCCCTACAATGCAGAAGGAGGCCAATCAGTCCATTGATTCAGCATTGACTCTGACAGAATTTCAGAGATGGAGTATATTAACTTCCCACCCTATTCCTGTAACTCAGGTGTTTATCATTGAACTTGCATATCTTGGGACATGAAGGGGCAATTTTTACCATGGCTAATCCACCTGACCTGCTTATCTTTGGGGTGTAGGAGGAAACCCATGCAGACATGGGGATGTGCAAATTCCACACAATCACCCGAAGCTGAAATTGAACCCAGGTTCCTGATGCTGTGAAGCAGTGGTACTAACCATTGTGACACCATGCCATGTTATACCTTAGTAGCCACCTTACAAGAGCATCACTGCTAAAATTCCACCAGCAATACCTCCATTGCATCCTCTGCATTCATCATGTCCTTGAAGCCAGCTGCACAAGCATTCAGGCAAAATAACCTGCAAATCAGATACAATGAGCTGGACGTTGTGTGTGATATGGCCAAAATTTGCCTCCTTTCAGATCCTGTTTTGAGCTCTCTAAAGGCCCAATCTTCTGTGGAGAACAAAATGTTTCAAAGACACATTGAAGCTGTCCTTGTAGCAGGGCAGCATTGACATTGTCTGGAAAGAGCTGCTTATCAACCATTCAAAATGAGACAACATGTCCACCAAGCTGCATCATGCTTCAAATCAAATACTGAGGCAGAGTAGTGGCAGCAAAGGAAAGAAGCAGTAGCCAATCCTGTGCCTAAAGATATACAGGCCAACAGTGAGCCTGTTTAATCGCATGAAGACCCATGACATTAACCCATGATGTTAAATACACGTTATCCTCAAATTGAGGAACAGCTGATGATGTAATCCACAATAGGATAATCTTGGCTATTTTGAAGCACTAAATAGCTGATCATTTCAACAACTCAAACCCTAAGCAAAACCAATTTTAGAATCACAGAAGCTTTTACAAAATGCTGTTTTGCTCCAGATTTTATATGTTTGTCAAGAAAATGACCAAATTTCGTTTTTTTTTCATCTTCTCTCTGCCTCTACCCACCCTTTCATGATCCGTCTCCCAAAACCAAGCATCATAATTGAAGTGCCTAGCCAGCCTGCTCATCGTTAGTCAGTGTTACATGTAGAATTTTTTGAAATCAGTATTTGAAACTTTGTAAGATGTTTAAAAACAATTGTAAATAGAACAAATTGTCTACAAATATCAGGTTACAAATTTGTTCCATCTTGATTGGGGTTGTGCCTTCAGCTGCCCAGACCTTGAAACTTCTAACCATGCTTTTGGACATGCATTAATCTCTCTCTCTCTCTCTCTCTTTCTCTCCCTCTCTTTCCCCTCCATCCCTCGTGGATGTGGTTCTGTAAAGCCCATCAAGGTGCATTATTCAGATAATGACATGGCTGAAGTAAACCCTCCAACTTCCATCAGAGGTTCATGTTCTGCTTTTTCCATTGGCATCATAGAATTACATGAATGCAGCACAGGAGCAGGTCATGTGACCCAATTAGTTGATTACTATTTGTGTTCCAAAAAGCTTTCCTTCCATCACACTTTGTATGTTCCTATTCCTTGCTCTTGTGTACAGGTCAAACTCCCACTTAAATGCCTCTGTGCTGTTCATTTCAGTATTTCCTGTGGCAGGGATTTTTCCATCCTAGCCACTCTTCGGTTAAAGAAGTTCCCTCGCCCTTATTGGGTCCCATATGTTGCCTCCAGTATGGTGCTGCGACCTTTTTATATTGCAGTCTAGTTGTTGAGAGATTTGTGATTAACTGTGCCAACATATTCTACTCAAATGTTCGCTTGTCCTGCCTGCTGACTCCACATGCGTCATGATATTTTTGCTTATTTTAAGGAACCATGACTAAGTTGTTCATATAAAGATCCAATATTGTGCAAGGAGAATGGTTAATTAATAACCTTGTAATAAAGGGACTTCCAGCATAGAGTGATCTAGAACTTGATATTGAGTTTGAAAATCATTTGGTTAGGCTCAAAATGAGGATTTTAAATCTGAACAGTGCGAAGTAGGTATGAGAGAGAGAGTTGGCTAACATAGATGGGAAACTGCATTAAAAGATACAATGGTAGGTAAGCAATAGCAAACATTTAAAGAATTTGTTCATAATTTGCAATAAACATGTATTCACTTAAGGAATGAAAGTCTCAGGAAAAAGTTGTCCAACAATGGCCATTCAATAAGTTAAAGACAATATTTAATGAAAGAAAGATGTTCAGAATGTTGCCAAAAAGAAGTTATGGACCTGGGCTGATCTATTAATAAAAATTGAGGATTGGTTAATGGGTAGAATGTTGCAGAATGACTATTTATTTTCTGGTTGGAGGCTGTAACTTGTGTGCCTCAGCTATTTGCAGTCCATTTTGATGACTGATATGAAGGGACTGTGTGTGCTGACGATACAAAGCTAGATGGGAAAGTAAGCTGTAAGAAGGCTGCAAAAGGATATAGGTAGGTTAAATGAGTGTACAATAACTTGATAAATGGTGTATGGTTTGAAGAATTGCAAAGTTATCCACTTGAAATGTTTTACATAGAACATAGAACAATACAGCACAGAACAGGCCCTTCGGCCTTCGATGTTGTGCCGACCAAAATAAAAAGCAATGCCCCTCCAAACTAAACCATTCCCTTCTCTTCCATATACTTATCAATTAACCTCTTAAACGCCACCAAACTTGGCGCATCTACAACAGCTGCAGGCAGGGCATTCCACTCCCTAATCACTCTGAGTAAAGAACCTACCTCTGATATCCGTCCTATAACTCATACCCCTTAATTTAAAGCTGTGTCCCCTCGTGCTAGCTTTCTCCATCCTAGGAAAAAGGCTATCACTGTCCACCCTATCTAAACCTCTAATCATCTTATATGCTTCAATAAGATCCCCTCTTAGCCGCCTCCTTTCTAACGAAAACAACCTCAAATCCTTCAACCTCTCTTCATAGGACCTGCCCTCCATACCAGGCAACATCCTGGTAAACCTCCTCTGTACCCTCTCCAATGCCTCCACATCTTTCTTATAATGTGGGGACCAGAACTGCACACAATACTCCAAGTGCGGCCGCACTAGAGTTTTGTACAGTTGCAACATGATGCTGCGGCTCCTAAATTCAATCCCCCTACCAATAAAAGCTAAGACTCCATATGCCTTCTTAACAACTTTATCCACTTGACTGCCTACTTTCAGGGATCTATTGACACATACACCAAGATCCTTCTGTTCCTCAACACTATTAAGAGCCCTACCATTAGCCCTATACTCTACACATTTATTGTTCCTGCCAAATTTTAAATTAGAATTTGGGAAATGTCATTATTTAGAGATGTCCTTGTAAACAAATCACAAAATTAATATTAGGTTTCATTACAAAGCGATTGGAGCATAAGAATAAAATGTCTAACTCCTAACTCTGTGCAACCACCCAACATCATCATTTGGATCACCAAGACCATCCAGGTTGCAGCTGTGGTCCAGTCCAAACAATGACTCACGTTGTGGAGTATCCACTGATGAACCTGAATTTGGGCTTGAAGAACTCCATCTAACCACTGACAAAACTATTGATTGCAAATGTGATGCCACTGTTTAATCATAGAGTTCCTACAGTACAGAAAGAGGCCATTTGGCCCATCAAGTCTGCACTGACTATGATTCCACCCAGGCCCTACCCACTATCGCTCCATATTTACTCACTAACCTCTCTAACCTATGCATCTCAGGACATTAAAGGCAATTTTTTAACATAGCTAATCAACCTAACCTGCACATCTTTAGACTATGGGAGGAAACCGGAGCATCCGGAGGAAACCACGCAGAGACAGGGAGAATGTGCATTGTTTACAATTTACACTTGTTTCCCAACTCCAAATCACAATGTAATGTGTCAGAGTTCACAGATGACACTAGGATGAGTGGCGGAGCAAAGGTACAGAGGACATTGAACGTCTGCAAAGGGATATAGGTAGTCTGAGTGGGCAAGGACTGGCAGATGGAGTACAACGTTGGTAAATGTGAGGACATCCATTTTGGTAGGAATAACAGCAAAATGGATTATTATTTAAATGATGTGGAGATACCAATGTTGGACTGGGGTGGGGATAGTAAGAAGTCTTAGAAAACCAGGTTAAAGTCCAGCAGGTTTATTTGGTAGCCCAAGCTTTCAGAGCATTGCTCCTTCATCAGTTGAATGGAGAGTTGGGTTCACAAACAGGTCTTATTTTCTCACATTTAATTCCAAGATAATGGTTGGGATTCGAGTCTTAACAGTTAATCATGTCTTTACAGGTACAGACAATACGAGTGGAAAGAGGGTTAAGTGCAGGTAAAGTGCCTGTCTCAAGCCAGGACAGTTAGTAAGATTTTGCATGCCCAGGCCAAATGGTGGGTGTTATAAGTAGTGTGACATGAACCCAAGATCCTGTATGAAGCCGATCTCATGTGTGAAACTTGGTTATCAGTTTTTGCTTGGCAATTCTGTGTTGTTGTGTATTTTGAAGGCTGTCTTGGAGAATGCTTACCCGAAGACAGAAGCTGAGAGTCAAGTTCCGCACACATGAGAATGGCCTCAACCAGGATCTTGGGTTCATGTCACTATCTGTAGCCTCCACCATTTGGCCTGGGCATGTAAAATTTTACTAATTCTCCTGGCTTGAGACAATTCACACCTCTTTAGCCTGTGCTTAACCCGCTCTTCACTCGCTTTGTCTATACCTGTAAAGATTTGATTATCTGTAAAGACTCACACTCCAACTATTATCTTGCAATTGATTCTGTGTCTGTATATGTGACAGTCACTAGAGCGGTAGTGCTTGATAGGCTAACAGGGCTGAGGGCAGGTAAGTCCCCGGGACCAGATGGAATGCATCTCAGGGTCCTCAAGGAAATGGCAGAGATGTTAGCAGATGCCCTGGTAATTATCTTTCAAAATTCGCTGGACTCCGGAGAAGTGCCAGAAGATTGGAAAACAGCTAATGTTACGCCGCTGTTTTTAAAAAAAGGTAGCAGACAGAAGGCAGGAAATTATAGGCTGGTTAGTTTAACGCCTGTAGTAGGAAAAATGCTTGAATCTATAGTCAAAGCAGAAATAACGAGGCACCTGGATACGAACGGTTTGATCAGGCAGACGCAGCATGGATTCGTTAAGGGGAAGTCGTGCTTGACGAATTTATTGGAGTTCTTTGAGGAAGTGACTAGTGCAGTAGATGGAGGGGAACTGGTGGATGTGGTGTTTTTGGATTTCCAAAAAGCGTTTGATAAGGTGCCTCACAAAAGATTGCTGCAGAAGGTTAAGGTGCAGGAAGTTGGGGATAGGGTGTTGGACTGGATAGAGGATTGGTTGTCTAATAGGAAGCAGAGGGTAGGTATTAATGGGTGCTATTCTGATTGGCAGCTGGTGACTAGTGGAGTGCCCCAGGGTTCGGTGCTGGGGCTTCAACTATTTACCATTTGCATAGATGATCTGGAGGAAGGGGCTGAGTGCAGGGTGACGAAATTTGCTGATGACACGAAGATAAGTGGAAAAGCAAATTGCGTGGAAGGTATGGAAAGCCTGCAGAGGGATCTGGATAGGTTGAGTGAGTGGGTGAGAACCTGGCAGATGGAGTATAATGTTAGCAAGTGTGACGTTATCCAGTTTGGTAAAAATAATGGTAGGAAGGACTACTATTTAAATGGAGAAAAGCTGCAGCATGGGACAGTGCAGAGGGGCCTGGGGGTCCTTGTGCACGAATCACAGAAACACAGTATGTAGGTGCAGCAGGTGATCAAGAAGACGAATGCAATGTTGGCCGTTATACTACGGGGATAGAATATAAAAGTAGGGAGGTACTTTTGCAGCTGTATAAGGTGCTGATGAGGCTGCAACTGGAGTACTGTGTGCAGTTTTGGTTGCCGCATTCAAGGAAGGATATATTGGTCTTGGAGGGGGTGCAGAGAAGTTTTACTAGGCTGATACTGGAGATGAGGGCATTGGATTATGAGGAGAGACTGAATAGGCTAGGTTTGTACTCTGGAGTTTAGAAGGCTGAGAGGGGATCTTATAGAAACGTATAAGATAATGAAAGTGATGGATAGGGTAGAAGTTGAGAGACTCTTCCCGCTTAGCAGAGATAGCAGGACTAGAGGGCGCAGCCTCAATATTAGGGGGGCGTGTTTCAGATCGGAGTTGCGGAGGGGTTTCTTCACGAAAAGGGTGGTGAATCTTTGGAATTCTCTGCCTGATGAGGTGGTGGAGGCTTCCTCACTGAATATGTTCAAGTCAAGAGTGGATAGGTTTTTAATTGACAAGGGAATTAAGGGTTACAGGGAGAAAGCAGGAAAATGGTACTGAACAGATCAGCCATGATCTTATTGAATGGCAGGGCAGGCTCGAGGGGCTGTATGGCCTACTCCTGCTCCTATTTCTTATGTTCTTATATGTCCGATTTATGAACCCATCTCTCCACTTAGCTGATGAAGGAGCAGCACTCCAAAAGTTCGTGCTACCAAATAAACCTGTGGACTTTCACCTGGTGTTATGAGACTTCTTACGATTATTTAAATGGTTAAAAAAAATTAGTGTGCTACTGTGCAGAGAGAACCTGGATGTCCTTGTGCATGAATCACAAGGTTGGTTTGCAGGTGCATCAAGAAATAAGGCAAATGGAATTTTGTCCTTCATTGCTAGAAGGATGGAGTTTAAAAACAGGGAGCTGTATGAGGTGCTGGTGAGGCCACACTTGGAGTACTGTATACAGTTTTGGTCTCCTTGTGAAAGGACTTTGCAGCAGTTTGAAATTGATTCAGTGCTTCTCAAGGAGAGCTAGGGGTAAGCAACTAATGCTGCCCTTGTTAGTGGCACTTGCATCCTAGGAATAACATAGACTGATCTCTTGGAGAGAGCAAATTATCCAAAAGGAGAATTGACTAGGATTGTATTCTTTAAATTTAGCAGAATAGAGGATGATCAAATTGAACCTTGAGAAACTTAATGGAATAGATGCTGCAAGAATGCTTACTATTGCTGCGTAATCTAGAATGAGGTTAGACTTCATAAAAGGAGTTAGCTATTTTGAAATCAGATGAGAAGAAATTTCTTCACTCAAAGAATTGAGAGTCTTTGCAACTCTGTACCCTAAAAGCTTGTGGAAGCTCCATCCATTGAATATTTTGAAGACTCAGATTTTTTTGAGGGATATTAGGGATAGTGGGGAAGATAAAGTTGAGATATGTGATCAGACATGATGTGAACAGGTTTGAAGGCCCAAATGGCGTGTGCCTAATTTTTTATGTTAGCAAGCTGAAAATTTGAAAGAGTTTTAATGTTAAGATCTAAAATGCACTACTTGACAGAATGGTGGAAGCAGATTTACGAGGAAGTTTCAGAAGGAAATTGGATATTTACATGAAAAATGCAGAGTCAAGAAGCAGGAGTGTGGAACTAATTGGATAACTCTTTCAAAAAGCCTTGCATGATCTCTTATGCTGTGATTCTATGTGAACTGAAACATAGTATTGCATACAGAAGCCAATACCTATGTTTTGCTGGTGTTAACCATTGATTGGCCCCAGGAACATCTATGTTTCATTTTGAAAAAAAAAGCTTTGGCTGGAATGTAACTTAGAGGATTATTGGAAAACAAGCCATGGACCAAATATGTACACTGAGTTTAACTCATGGGAGTAGTGTGCATAGATTTTGCCTCAGCTGAAATAATTCACTCTTGAGGAGGGCAAATAAACCTCACTATAATAATGAGATTGAATTGTGAATCTGTTAGCTGGAGAATTTAATGTATAGTGTCCTTGGAAGAGAACAAATATATATATTTACTCTACTAACTCCCTGACACTAAGGCAGTTTACCATAGCCAATCAACTTCACCTGTAATTCTGAGTGGCACAGCGGTGAGCACTGCTGCCTATAGCTCCAGGAACCCACTCCACAGACAGTGACTTGAGGCCCAGAATTGAACCTGGAGTTTGCACGTTCTCCCCATGTCTATGTGGCTTTTTTCTGGGAGCTCTAGTTTCCTCTCTCAGTCCGAAGATGTGCGGGTTAGGTGGGTTGGCCATTGCTAAATTGACCCTTAGTGTCAGAGGGATTTGCAGAGTTAATGTGAGATTATGGAGATAGGGTTTGGATGGGATTGTTGTCTATGTCGACTCAGTGGGCCCAGTGGTCTCCTCCTGCACTATAGGAATTCTATCTTTGAAGTGTGGGAGGAAACCGGAGCACCCAGAGGAACCCCACGCAGACATGAGGAGAATGTGCAAACTCCACACTGATAGTGATTTCCCCTCCTCTTCCCAGTTCTAGATTTTCATTGACCTGAACAGGTGCTGGAGTGTGGTGACTAGGAAAATTTCACAGTAACTTCATTGTAGTGTTAATATAAGCCTTACTTGTGACTAATAAATAAACTTCAACAAGTTCATTGAGTATTGAAAATAGTGTTTTTTGAGGTTGAGCAATGCACTTTCTGGTGTTTCTGTGCAATTTTTTATAATACAAGATTGCTTGTGCTCAAACTTCAACCCTTTAGAACAGCTAAAGTTGTTTAACATTGTAACTTGGTCAAAATACAATACTACATTACAATTTACTAACCATCCTGGAACTGAAGTGGAGTAAAACTAAAAATGATTAAAATTCTTAAATTTGAATGTTTTTGTACATTCATCAATTGCTAACTCCTGATTAAGCTAAATCTGTGAACAAAATCATACTTTGGTTCTTATAAAATGGTTGCTTTCAGCAAGAAGCTAGCTGGGGCCAGCATGTTAAGACAGTGGTTAGCACTGCTGTCTCACAGCACCAGGGACCTGGATTCAATCCCTACATGGGTCATTGTCTATGTCGCATCTACACATTCTCCCTGTGTCTGCATGGGTTTCCTCCGAGTCCTCCGGTTTCCTGTTTGTCTGAAAGATGTGCTGGTTAGGTGCGCTGAGTGTGGTGACTAGGAAAATTTCACAGTAACTTCATTGCAATGTTAATATAGGCCTTACTTGTGACTAATAAATAAACTTTAACAAGTTTATTGAGTATTGAAAATATTGACTTGCTGTTTTTTGTGGCTGAAAAATGCATTTTCTGGTGTTTCCATGCACTTTTTTATAAAGTTCCTGCTTAATACAAGATTGCTCGTGCTCAAACTTCAACTCCTTTAGAACAGATAAAGTTGTTTTAATGTTAATTACTTCAGTAGTTAAAATGGTTATTAATTCAAGCTAACGCATTATTTAGCCAGTTATGATATTATGATATCAGCAACAATGTTATTTACATGGACTTGGATTGCAGTTTTAAAAAGTTAGAAAAGGATACTCTCAGAAGAGAGTGTTAAGTTGTAAAAGATGTGCATCTTTGTTGTGCAGGTACAGTGTCTCAAAACTGGCAAGTTCGAATAGAGGCCGTGCCGAATTTCAGATCTTGCTGGATTTTGGGTTGGGCGGTTCAGGTCAAGCCGGGTCAGGTGGGGTCGAGGGTCGCTTGAAGCGTGGGAATAGACTGGCACGCAAACGGTGAAGGGGTAACTAGTCAGGCTGCACCCCATACCAATGCAACGGATAGCCAAATTGCCCAGGTAAGTTTTTTTTTAAACTTTACTCAGTTAAAATTGATGCATGGGCTAAAGATCTCCAGTTTTTGAACATCTTTGAGACACTACTATAACACTTTTGAGTTGATCAATTCAAAAATAATTCAACAGGGCAAATGAAATATTAAAACTGACCTCATTAATCATTCTGTTTTGTGCACACAACATGGTGGTGTAGCGCACAGGTTTCTGAAAACCATGACGAGTAGCAACATTAACAGGATTAGGCTGATTGCTGGTGGCAATTTACGTATAATATAATAAAACTTCATACTCCAATTTGGCAGTCATGTTATGTATAATATGATAGTGTTTCGTACTCCAATTTAACAATCATGACTGTCATTGGATCCGTTGTTTCTCATCATTAATGGCATCTTTGGAATTAAATGGTTACTGTCCATTTGTCCTTTAAATCAGAGAATTGTTAGGTACAGAAGGAAGCCATTCAGCCCACCATGTCTCCAAATGACCAATTGACCCTTAACCCTGCTCATTTTTTGTCTTCAATTAACACTAATTCCCTTTGAATGCTTCAATGCCCAATAATAGGCGATTGCTGGTAATTGTTCTAATTTTTCTTAAATATTAAAAGTGACCCTGCATTTACCACTTTATCCGGCAGCTCATTCTACACTCCCACCACTCTCTGCATAAAGAAGCATCTCCCTAATATTCCCTTTAAATTTTCTCCTTTCATCCTTAACTTGTACTCTCTTTTTTCCTCCCTAGCCTGCTTGCATTCACTCTATCTATAGTCATCAAAATCTTATACTCCTTTATCAAATCTCCCCTCATTCTTCTGCGCTCTAGGGAATAAAGTCCTAATCTATTCAATCTCTCTGTGACTCAGCTTCTCAAGTCCCAGCAACATCCTTGTGAACCTTTCTGCACTCTTTCAACCTTATTTACATCCTTCCTATAACTAGGTGATCAAAACTGTACACAATTCTCTAAATTTGGCCTCACCAATGCGTTATATAATCTTATCGTAACACTCCAACTTTTATCCTCGATACTCTGATTTATAAATGCCAATGTACCAAAAACACTCTTTACGACCCTATCCACCTATGACGTCACTTTTAGGGAATTCTGTACCTGTATTACCGGATCCCTCTGTTCAACTGCACTCTTGGAGTCCTATCATTTACCCTGTATGTTCTACTTTGGTTTGTCCTTCCAAAGTGCAATACCTCACACTTATCTGCGTTTAAATTCCATTTGCCACTTTTTTTTTTTTTTTTAAGCCCTTTTTTCTACTTGGTCCAAATCCCTCTGCTAGCTTTGAAAACCTTCCTCGCTGTCCACTACACCTCCAATCTTTATATCATCAGCAAATTTGTTGATCCAATTTACCACATTATCATCCAGACCATTGATATAGATGACAAACAATGCACCTTTTGAAGTAGAATTTGTTGCTTATCCCTAATTGCCTTTGAAATAAATGAGTGGATTGTTCAGCCATTTCAGAGAGCAGTTATGTATCAAACACAACATTAGAGAGTAATGAATTACAACACATTACATCACATTACAACACATTAGAGAGTAATGAATTGATTGGAGATAGTCAGCATGGTTTTGTGAAGGGTAGGTCGTGCCTTACTAACCTCATTGAGTTTTTTGAAAAAGTGACTAAGGAGGTGGATGGGGGTAAGGCGGTTGATGTGCTATATATGGACTTTAGTAAGGCGTTTGATAAGGTGGCCCATGGAAGACTTCTGCAGAAAATGCAGATGTATGGGATAGAGGGTGATTTAGCTAATTGGGTTAGGAATTGGCTAGCAGATAGAAGACAGAGGGTGGTGGTTGATGGGAGATATTCATCGTGGAGTTCGGTGACAAGTGGTGTACCTCAGGGGTCTGTTTTGGGGCCCCTGCTGTTTGTAATTTTTATAAATGATCTGGATGAGGGTATTGAAGGATGGATTAGTAAATTTGCAGATGACACTAAAGTCGGTGGAGTGGTAGATAGTGAAGAGGGGTGTTATAGTTTGCAGAGGGACTTGGACAAGTTGCAGAGCTGGGCCGAGAGGTGGCAAATGGAGTTTAATGTGGAAAAGTGTGAGGTAATGCACTTTGGCAGGAATAATAAATGTGTAGAGTATAGGGCTAATGGTAGGATTCTTAGTAGTCTTGATGAACAGAGGGATCTTGGTGTGTATGTGCATAGATCCCTGAAAGTAGGCAGTCAAGTCGATAAGGTTGTTAAGAAGGCATATGGAGTCTTGGCTTTTATTGGTAGGGGGATTGAATTTCGGAGCCGCAACGTCATGTTGCAACTGTACAAAACTCTAGTGCGGCCGCACTTGGAGTATTGTGTGCAGTTCTGGTCCCCACATTATAAGAAAGATGTGGAGGCATTGGAGAGGGTACAGAGGAGGTTTACCAGGATGTTGCCTGGTATGGAGGGCAGGTCTTATGAAGAGAGGCTGAGGGATTTGAGGTTGTTTTCGTTAGAAAGGAGGCGGCTAAGAGGGGACCTTATTGAAACATATAAGATGATTAGAGGTTTAGATAGGGTGGACAGTGATAGCCTTTTTCCTAGGATGGAGAAAGCTAGCACGAGGGGACACAGCTTTAAATTAAGGGGTGATAGTTATAGGACGGATATCAGAGGTAGGTTCTTTACCCAAAGGGTGGTTCGGGAGTGGAATGCCCTGCCTGCAGCAGTTGTAGATGCGCCAAGTTTGGTGGCGTTTAGTTGATAAGTATATGGAAGAGAAGGGAATGGTTTAGTTTGGAGGGGCATTGCTTTTTATATTGGTCGGCGCAACATCGAAGGCCGAAGGGCCTGTTCTGTGCTGTAATGTTCTATGTTCTAACACATTGCTAAGAATCTGGAGATCCATGTGGGCTGGTCTGGGTGTAGTTGGCAGATTCCTTTTCCTACAGGTTATAAATGAACGATATGGTCACCATATCGTTTCATGGTCACCATTACTAGGTCTAGCTTTCATTCCTGATTTTATTTAATTTAGCTGCTGTAATGGGATTAGAACTGATGTCCCAGGGCTCCTGTGTTACTAGTTCAGTGACATCACTGTCACCCTTTCCCCAGTTGATTGATCAGTAAATAGAATTGCACAAGAGGCCAGTGTATTCGAAGTGTTGATTTTGGAAAGTTGATGTAGGTTTGTGGAGGTCATCGTGATGACGAGGGATTTGAATGTAAATTTCAATTGGTGATGTTGAAGGGCCAGGAGCCATTGTATGAAATGTGCCAGTTCAAAGTTTTTAATTCTATACCTTGTGTTTCTCTCTTTTTCTTTGTCATTCTCTTTGACAACTTCTCTCTCTTGTCCCCTTCCTTTCTATCACTTTCTCCCTCTTGCATTCATGCATTCTCTCTTGTGACATTAAGACACTTGAACATCATTACAGCCTGTGATACAATTTGGAAGTGGGATCACTGTTGCAAACATAAGTCAATATAGTAGCTAATTTGCACACAACAAGGGCGGTGCTAACAGGAGATATAAATGATAGAATTATCAGTTTTAGTGATGATGGTTGAGGGAAAAACCCTAGGCAAACTTCTTTTGGTGTTTGAAATTTGCATATACCTGAGAAGTCAAATGGATAGTACTTTAAAGTCTTGTCCAAAAGACATCATCTCTGACGGTGCAGCACTGCATTGACTATTGGGCTGGATTGGATGTTTAAGTCTCTGGAATGAGCGCACAAACTCTCAACTGAGCCAAGACTGACACTTAAATATCTAAATGGTGCATGGTTTTCCCATCAGCTTTAGTCTAGATTTAAAATATGTCTACATTTTTTCTTCTAAAAGCTATTGCTCACTTTTGCCTAACCAGTGCCCCAGTGGGCAACAAGTTGATTTTTGGATTGAAATTCGAGTCCCTTTCTCTGAAAGAATGAGTTTTCAACAGAGAAGTTATTGCAGATTTGCATCAGCATATTTTCCATTTCCTTTCTCTCTCATTTTTACAAAGGGAGATGATCATTTTCTGTATGACTGCCGAAAATGCCAGGAATTTTCACGATTCCTTCAAAAGTACAAACTATCCAAACAGTCAGTGCAAGTATTTCATGTCGGCATATATCCATAGCTTTTCTGTTCACAATGAGAAATGCATCACATTGAGTATTAAACAGATGTGAATTGAGTTTTTTTATGGAGTGTGGATATTGCTGGCTAGACCAGCATTATCTGCCCATCCCTAATTGTGGGCCACTTACTTGAACCATTGCTGTCCATTTGGTGTAGGTACACCCACAGTTCTGTTGGGAAGGGAATTCTAGTATTTTGACCCAGCAAGTGAAGGAATAGTGATATTGTTCCAATTCAGGATGGTGTGGAGCTTGCAGGTGGTGCTGTTCCCATGTGTCTGTTGCTCTTCCAGGTTTAAAGTTCATGGGTTTGGAAGACATTTTTGAAGAAGCCTTTGCTTGCTAAGTGATGCCCGTTTTAATGTTTAAGTTTAAACATTCAAAGAACAGTTGTCATTCCATTCAAATGTTGCCCATAGGATTCCAGTAGAGCATAATGGCAAGTGTGTGCTGTTTGAATATTATGTCATTTTATTTGTGCTGTCATAAAGTTTTATCTTTCAAGTTTGAACTTTGTTGAAAAATTTCTTTGAGCTTTATAAATTACTGGGCTAAAATACAGGCAGTGACGCAAAGTGATGATTTTTTAACATCCTCAATTATCTCCTCTCTGTATAGAAATATTAATGGCTAATTGCAAGATTTGATGACTAATGAGTAGCATAACTGCTTAATATTTACTGTTGCACTGTGTATCAGTTACTCACTGTTCCAACCAGCTACTATTAACACTATAGTGCTCAGTGCTTACAGTTTGCCTTGTATCCCATTTATAATGTTTTCTTTCTGGTGGCAGGCAGTTAAAATGAAAGATTCTGAAATGAATTACATCTTTCCAGCGGCATAGAACATTACAAAGTGATCGTGTTAAGCATTAATCAGTGAATAATTTCACGCTGATAGTGTTCAGAACATGACAAATTCCCATTTTAAATGATCGAATTGTCGACTTCCTAGGATGAGTTTGTAGGCTACAAATGAGGATAGAAAGCAAGTGAGTAAGATGTGTCTAGGGTATGGTAATCACAAAATCATTAGGCTCTGCATTAAAAAAATGAGAGGCCATTTCAAAAATAAAGAAAGGTGAATGAGTGGATAACGGGCATTGTCAAGAAGATAAGACAGGAATTGATCTAGATGAATTGGAAAGATGATCTGATTGATTGAATGAACAAATTGAGAACTTGCAACTTGGAGATGATTAGAGAACAGTGCAGAGATACCTCCACAGAGTTTTTTTAAAAAATTCATGTGTTTCTTGGTGTCACTGATGTTAGTAATTTAAGTTAGTTTGCTCATTAGTCACAAGTAAGGCTTATAATAACACAGCAATGAACTTACTGTGAAATTCCCCCAGCCTTTCAGAATGGGGAGGAAAACCAGAACACCCAGAGGAAACCCACACAGACACTAGGAGAATGTGCAAACTCCACGCAGATAGTGACCCAAGCTCGATATTGAATCCGGGTCCCTGGCGCTCTGAGGCAGCAGTGAACAAAGAACAAAACAGCACGGGAAACAGGCCCTTTGGCCCAACAAGCCTATGCCACCATCCCGATGTTCCCACCTCTACCCGTGATCCCTGTCTATATTCATAGATCTATGGATTAAAACCAAATTTGAGACAATTTAGGGAGAATTTGTTTTGCCAGCTAGCCTAAGAGCGCATCTTTGGAATGTGGGAGGAAACCGGAGTGCCTGGAGAAAACCCATGCAAGCACGGGGAGAATGCGCAAACTCCCACAGACACAGGCCCAATTTATTGTTAGTCTCTGTTGACGTTGAGATGTTGGTGGTGAGCTGCTTTGGTGACAAATGAGTGGCTTGCTAGGCCATTGGCAAATATTATTAAAATTGTTTAAAAAAAGGACAAGTGGTCATCTTGTGCTTGTCAGGGCGGATGTAAGAATGCTAAATTTCAAAGTCGTTAACAATGTATACTGCATGAGAAAAAGATGTTGCTCTCGTTTGCTATTGTCTCCTCGTTTTGCTTAATTCAAAAAAGGCAATGTTGGACGTCCCCTTTTGCCTGCAGAGAATAAATCTCTCTGTATAAATGTGTTTTTTAGCAAGTAAGCCACATTGCATACTTGACTTGTTGTTTAATCTTAAACTGGTTATTAGCGTAACTCCATTTAGCAAGTGCTGTCCAGTTGTGGAATCACATTTTAATATTAGACATTTCATTCTTCGTTTTGCAAGCATGGGCTAGTTAAGTATGTTCACTACTATATTCATTACATAGAAACTAGAATAGGAATAGGCCATTCGGTCCTTTGAGCTTGCTCTGCCATTCAGTATGAACATAGCTGATCATCAAATTCAATATTCTGATCCTTTTTCCCCCTCATGATCACTTTTCACTCCTGGAGTTGTATCTAATTTCTTCTTGAAATCAGACTTCGGACAACCAAAAGATGTTCTATTCGATATGAACTACCATTTTAATAGGATACGTGGTCTACAAACCTAGCATCATGCTGGTACTGAAATTCATATACTGCATCATTTATTTGTGTAATAAGCAAGGCATCTTTTTGATTTGACGGCAGCATCCTGTTGCTGAAAAATACCACTCTTGTCGCTGTTGCATAGTAGCAGCCTGAAATGGCCAGCTTCACGCACTGTTCAAGTCTTTGATTTTCCTTTTCTGGTGTAATCTAAGATAGAGCACTTTCAGATCCAAAGTAGCAGCCTTAGGCTCATTTATAAGTATGCTAGTGAGCAATGATCTGTTTGGGATATGTAAAAATGAACTATAAATTAGGAGCAGGAATAGGGCACTCAACTCATTGCATTTGCATCCCCATTTCATAAGATCATGATTAATCTTACTTGGTAGTCAAATAGCTTGGATCTCTAGGTGCTGCAAAATTGGCCTTTTCACATCTGTAGTCATGTCAATGATACAGCAGAGGAGGAGATTGGCTTTTTGAAAGAACCACCCCATTCCC
This sequence comes from Sphyrna mokarran, assembly GCA_024679065.1. Classification (NCBI taxonomy): domain Eukaryota; kingdom Metazoa; phylum Chordata; class Chondrichthyes; order Carcharhiniformes; family Carcharhinidae; genus Sphyrna; species Sphyrna mokarran. The sequence continues at coordinate 12,228,888 of JAGIQG010000002.1, forward strand.
TTGATTTTTCTTTCCACCATAGTCCTACAGTTTTTTTTTTCCCCTTCAAGTATTAACCCAATTCTTTGAAAGTTGGCACTGAATTTGCTGTTCAGGTTGAAGTTTTCATGATATTAAGCTCAATTTTCAAAATGGCAAATGTTATGTTTAGACAGAGTGTACTTATTTATATGTTATCAAGTTGAAGCACAGTATATTCAAGTAATGTAGAGAGTTCAAATATAATCTACATGTATAACCAGATCACACTGATTTGCATTCGAAAAGAAATACTCGAAGAACAGTACAGCATGGGAACAGGGCCTTTGACCAACCAAGCCTATGCTGATCATATATATGTATTAATGATTTGGACAAGGGAACAAAATGAACATCTCAAAGTTGTTGCTGAGGCAAACTCACTGGGGTCTTTTAAAAGACTTCTGGATGAGTATATGGAAAAGAATAGGATTGCGGGTTATAGATAGATCTGTGGATTGGTAGATGTGATCGGCACAACTCGTAGCCCGAAGGGCCTGTTTGTACTGTATTGTTCTATGTTGGTTGTCTGGGAGAGTGAACTGTGACAAGGATGCAGAGATCCTTCAGAATGATTTGGACAGGTTGGGCGATTGCGCTAATCCATGGCAGATGCAATATAATTTGGATAAAAGGCAGATTACTACATGAATGGCTGCAAATTGCGAGAGGGGAGTGTGCAGCAGGGTGTCCTTGTGCAGCAGTCGCTGAAGGTAAGCATGCAGGTACGGCAGGTGGTAAAGAAGGCATATGGTGTGTTGGCCTTCATTGCAAGTGGTTTTGAGTACAGAAACAGGGATATGTAGTTGCAATTATACAAGGCCTTGGTGAGTCCACACCTAAAATATTGTGTGCTGTTTTGATCTTTTCTGAGGGGGGATGTTCTTGTCTGAAGAAAAGTGTAGTGAAGGTTTATCAGGCTGATTTTGGGTGTGGCAGAATAGAACATAGAACACTACAGCACAGAACAGGCCCTTCGGCCTTCGATGTTGCGCCGACCAATATAAAAAGCAATGCCCCTCCAAACTAAACCATTCCCTTCTCTTCCATATACTTATCAACTAACCTCTTAAACGCCACCAAACTTGGCGCATCTACAACTGCTGCAGGCAGGGCATTCCACTCCCGAACCACCCTTTGGGTAAAGAACCTACCTCTGATATCCGTCCTATAACTATCACCCCTTAATTTAAAGCTGTGTCCCCTCGTGCTAGCTTTCTCCATCCTAGGAAAAAGGCTATCACTGTCCACCCTATCTAAACCTCTAATCATCTTATATGTTTCGATTAGGTCCCCTCTTAGCCGCCTCCTTTCTAACGAAAACAACCTCAAATCCCTCAGCCTCTCTTCATAAGACCTGCCCTCCATACCAGGCAACATCCTGGTAAACCTCCTCTGTACCCTCTCCAATGCCTCCACATCTTTCTTATAATGTGGGGACCAGAACTGCACACAATACTCCAAGTGCGGCCGCACTAGAGTTTTGTACAGTTGCAACATGACGTTGCGGCTCCGAAATTCAATCCCCCTACCAATAAAAGCCAAGACTCCATATGCCTTCCTAACAACCTTCTCGACCTGACTGCCTACTTTCAGGGATCTATGCACATACACACCAAGATCCCTCTGTTCATCAAGACTACTAAGAATCCTACCATTAGCCCTATACTCTACACATTTATTATTTCTGCCGTAGTGCGTTACCTCACACTTTTCCACATTAAACTCCATTTGCCACCTCTCGGCTCAACTCTGCAACTTGTCCAAGTCCCTCTGTAAACTATAACACCCCTCTTCACTATCTACCACTCCACCGACTTTAGTGTCATCTGCAAATTTACTAATCCATCCTTCAATACCCTCATCCAGATCATTTATAATTGATGTATGAGGAAAGATTGATTAGGTTAGGATTGTTTTTGCTGGAGTGCAGACAAATGAGGAGCAGGAGGGTGTGGGGGGGATAGAATCTTGGAGACTTAAAACTCTAACATGACTGGATAAGATAGATTCAGGAAGGATGCTCTCAATGATGAGGAACTCCAGAACCAAGGGTCTGAGGATTCGGGATAGACCATTTAAGATGGAGGTGAGGAGACATTTCTTCACCCAAATGTGGTGGGCCTGTGGATTTCATGATCACAGGAATTAGTTGATGCCAAAACATTGAATGTATTCAAGAGGCGATTAGATATAGTACTTGGGGCGAATAGGATCAAAGATTATGGGTAGAAAGCAGGATTAGGATGACAAGCCATAATTGTGATGACTGGTGGAGCAGGCTTGAAGGGTCAAATGGCCTCCTTTGCTCCAATCTTCTATGTTCCTATGTTGTCCTATTTAGACCAACTGCCAGTATCCCTCTATTTCCCGACTATTCATATCTACCCAGATAGTCTTAAATGTCACTAATGTGTCTGCCTCAACCAGCTCACTTGGCAGTGCATTCCAGGCCCCCACCGCCCTCTGTTTAAAAAAAAAACCTGCCCATATCTCTACTGAACCTTTTTTCCCCTTACCTTGAACTTGTGTCCCTCTGTAATTGTCATTTCTGCTATAGGAAAAAGCTTCCAACTGTTCACCTTTATCTTTGCCCTCATTATTAAATAAAATTTTATCAGATCACCCTTCAGCCTCCCAGTTTATTCAATCTGTTCTCAAAACTAACTGTCCATACCAGACAACATCCTGGTAAACCTTTTCTCTACTTCCTCCAAAGCCTTCACCAGAATTGGACACAGTATTCCAAATGTGACCTAACCAATGTTTTATACAACTGTGTCATAACTTGCTAACTTTTACACTCAGTGCCCTGTCTGACGAAGGCAAACATGCCCCATGCTTTCTTCACTACCTTTTCTGCCTTTGCTGCCATTTTTAAGAATCTGTGGACCTATACACTCAGATTTATGTATCTATGATCCTGATGGTTTTGCCATTTATTTTATAGCTCCCACCTGAATTGGATGTATCACTTTACGTTTGTCCGCATTAAATTCCATCTGCCATTTCTCTGTCCATTTTTCCAGCCTATCAATATCCTGCTGTATCGATAGAATGCAGAACTGGGCTGAAAAGTATCAGATGAAATTTAATCCTGTGTGCGAGGTGATTCATTTTGGTAAAACAAACTTGAATGTAGATTACAGGATCAATGGCAGGGTTCTGAGGAATGTGGAAGAAGAGAGATGTTGGGGTTCATTTCCACGCATCTCTGAAGGTTGCCATTCAAATGGATAGAGCTGTGAAGCAGGCTTATAGTGTGTTAGCATTTATTAATAGGGGTTTGAGTTTAAGAGCTGGAGGATTTTGCTGCAATTATTCAGGACCTTGATGAGACCACATTTAGTCTCAATTCTGGTCACCCAACCTCATTATAAGAAGGATGTGGAAGCATTGGACAGAGTGCAGAGAAGATTTATCAGGATGCTGCCCGGTTTAGAAGATATGTCTTATGAGGAAAGGTTGAGGGAGCTGGGGCTTTTCTCTTTGGACTGGAGGAGAATGAGAGAGGCGACTCAATAGAGGTTTATAAGATGATGAGAGGAATAGCTAGAGTGAATGTTCAGAGACTATTTCCTTGGATGTAGCTGCTACTAGGGGGCATAACTCTAAGGTTCATGATGGAAGATATAGGAGGGATGTTCGAGGTAGATTCTTCACTCAGGAAGTGTTGAAGTGTAGAATGGACTGCCTGCTGTGATAGTGGAGTCAACACTTTAGGATCTTTTAGGCAGTTATTGGATAGGCACATGAAGCACACCAGAGTGATCGGGAGTGGGATGGCTTGATCTTGGGATTGGGCATAGCTTGGCACAGCATCAGGGGCCAAAGTACCTGTACTATTCTATGTTCTATTCTCTGACAATCGTCACCACAATTCCAGCAATCTTAATATCATCTGCAAACTTGTTAATCAGCTATGTTTTACAAACAACAGAGGTCCTAGCAGTGATCCTTGTGGAACACTACTAGTTATGGATCTCCATTCAGAATAACACCTTCCACTGCTATCTCTGTCTTCTATGGTCAAGCCAGTTCTACATCCATCTAGCTATTTCACACTTGATTCCATGTGATTTAACCTTTTGCACTAACTTGCCATGAAGGGCTCTGTCAAATGCTTTACTAAAGTCAGTGTAGACAACATCCACATACTCCGATGCGTACGTTAGAGTGATTAGTTGGGTATTTGTGTAGGATTATGGAAACAAGGTCTGATTGGAATTGTTGGTGCAGACTCAGTGGGCTGAATAGCCACCTTTTGTACTGTGGGGATTCTATGTCCTAATTCCAATCAAATTCTTCCTCCTTCTTTAGCTACGGCAATCTCCAAGCCTGTATCCATTAGCATTAACGCTGCACATGACTCTACCCTATGGAGGATTTGACAATAAAACTCTGAATTTTAGCAGCAATGTGACCACCCATTTAGATGCTCTTAGCATTTACTGTATGTGCTGGTAGCACTTTTTATCCCAAAAAAATTACCTTGCTTCATACAGGAAGCAGATGTAGGTTTTCCCCTCTTTGTTGACAGAAACTAACGGTTGCTTTTATAAACTATTGACTATATTATGTAGTCTTACAATGAGGAAATAGTCAGAAGCAATAGCAACAAAGAAATTATCAGTATAGTTGAATGAGATTTCAAAAAGTACCTTGGTGCACAGGCTGCTAAGGCTAAATATGAAGCAACTAAAGACGATGCTAATAAATAGATAATAAATATCTTGCACTTTCTATGCCCTTTAGCTTTGACAAAAGGTCATCTGGACTCGAAACGTCAACTCTTGCCAGACCTGCTGAGATTTTCCAGCATTTTCTCTTTTGGTTAAAGATGATGCTTTTGCATATAGTATCCAGCAGATGTATATTGATGCTGATCATCACTGGTAAATAATCTTAGTTTCTCATAACATTTGGTCACTTGTTTATTTTTTCCTTACAAATACTCACAGAATACGTTGTAGCTAATGTTATGGAGATTAATGATATTCTTTATGTCCTAGCTCAATGTTGTTTGCTTGTTTAAATTGCAAATGATTGGCATTATATGTAAATAGCTGAGATTCTTGTAATTGGGTGTTTCTGTTACATTGTCACATTGTATTAGATATCCAATTATTAAGCTTGGCTGGAAATCCACCTTCACAGAAATTAAGTGAACAATAGCTGGGACTTTTTGCAACTTTTAGTTTGAGTTGGCAAAAGTCCTAATGGTCAGTTTTGCCTGAGAGATGACATTGCAAAGAATGCACAGAGATGAAGTCTTTGAACTCACCTAACCAATTACCAGGAATTTGATGTGATTTTGATTTTATTATTGTCATATGTATTAGTATTCGGTGAAACATATTGTTTTTTGCACACTGTACAACAAAGCATACATAGAGAAGGAGAGAGTGCAGAATGTAGTGTTTATAGTCGTAGCCAGGATGGAGAGAAAGATCAACTCAGTTAGTACATGATCTTAGACTTCTGCATCTTTTCCCTGATGGAAGAAGGTGGAAGAGAATATGTCTGGGGTGCGTGGAGTCCTTGACTATGCTGGTTGCTTTTCCGAGGCAGCGGAAAGTGTGCGCAGTGTCAATTGATGAGAGGCTGGTTTGAGTGATTGACTGGGCTTTGTTCAGGATTTTTTTGTAGTTTCTTGCAGTCTTGGATAGAGGAGGAGCCATATCAAGCTGTGGTACAAACTGTGAAAGATTGCTTTGTATGATGCATTTGTAGAAGTTGGTGAAAGTTGTAGCAAATGTGCCAAATTTCCTTAGTCTCCTGAGAAAGTCAGGTATTGATGGGCTTTCATAAACCGTGTCTGCATGAAAGGACCAGGATAGGTTGTTGGTGATCTGGACACCTAAAAACTTGAAGCTCTCGAACATTTCTACTTCGTTCCCATTAATGTATACAGGGGCATGCTCTCCACTGTGCCTCCTGAAATCAGTGATGATCTCCTTTGTTTTGTTGACATTGAGGGAGAAATTCTCGACGTTACATCAGCTCACCAGATCCTCTATCTGTTTCCTGTGCTCTTGTCTCGTTATTGTTTGAGACTCAATCCACAATGGTGGTATAATCAACCAACTTGGAAATTGTGTTGGAGAGGTGTTTGCCGCACAGATGTATAAGGAGTATAGCAAGGGGTTGAGGACAGAGCCCTGTGGAGCACCAGTGTTAAGAACGATCGTGGAGGAGGTGTTGCGTATCCTTCCTGACTGCGGTCTGTGGCCTAGGAAGTCTAGGACCCAGCTACAGAGGGAGGAACTGAGCCCAGACCATGAAATTTGGAGATGAGTCTCAGAGGAATAAAAGTATTAGAGGCTGAACTGTAATCTACGAACAGGAGTCTGACATGGCTATCTTTGTTAGAATCATAGAAAATTACAGCTCAGAAATAGGCCTTTTGACCTTTTCGTCTGTGGCGAACCATTTTTTGCCTAGTGCCATTGACTCGCACTTAGACCATATCCCTCCACATCCCTCTCATCCATGTACCTATTCAAGTTTTTCTTGAAAAGTAACCCTGCATTTACCACTTTATCAGGCAGCTCATTGCACACTCCCACCGCTCTCTGCGGAAGAAACCTCCCTTAAACTTTTCTGCTTTCACCCTTAACCCATATCCTCTGGTTTTTTTTTCCCCTAGCCTCAGTGAAAAAATCCTGCTTGCGTTCATTCTATCTATACCTATCAAAATCATATACACTTCTATCAAATCTCCCCTCATTCTTCTACGCTCCAGAGAATAAAGTCCTAATCTGTTCAATCTCTCTCCGTAACTCAACTTCTCAAGTCCTGGCAACATCCTCATGAACCTTCTCTGCACTCTTTCAACCTTATTTACATCCTTCCTGTAACTAAGTGATCAAAACTGTACATGATACTCTAAATTTGGCCTCACCAATGCCTTGTACAACCGTACCATAACACTCCAACCTTTATACTCAATAATCCAATTTATAAAGGCCAATTTATAAAATCCTAGATTATATGTTATCTAGGATTGAGTGTAGGGTCGGGGAGATGATGTCTACTGTGGACCTGTCGCAGTGATAAGCGAGCTCTAGTGGATCCAGGCAACTTGGGAGGCAGGATTTGACTTGTGCGGAGATCTATAACTTTTCGAAGCACTTCACAATGATGGATGTCAGAGCCACTGGATGATAGTCATTAAGGTATATTGCTCGGCTTTTCTTTGGTACCGAATAATGTCTGTCGTCTTAAAGCAGATAAGGACCTCAGATTGGTGTAAAGAGAGGTTGAAGATGTTTGTGAATGCCCCCACTAGCTGGTCTGTGCAGGACCCTGAGTGCTTGTCCTAGTATCCCATCTGGGCCAGTTGCTTTCCTTGGATTGACTTTTGAGAATGCTGCAATTTAATGTCTGACACACAAAGTGAGCCTAGTAGCATCATAGGCTCAGTTGATAGAACACTAACCATTTGTTGGGCTCTAGTTCCATCAGTAAGCCAAGAGTCTGGTGCAAAATTGACAAAGTATTACACTGTAAATGTTGCTGCCTTTTGGATACAACATTAAATCAAGGCCTGTCTAATGGATGTACAAGATTTCATAGCATTTGAAGAAGAGCAGAGGAGTTATCCCTAGTGTTTTTTAAAAATTCTTTACTTCATCCTTTAAGTTACATAGCCAGTGCTCAGAATGGAATGGGCAAACCCAAATCCATTCCTTGCTTGCTCCAAAAACCAAATTCAAAATTCAATTCAAGGTCTCCATAAAAGGAACAAACAAAATCTAAGCTGAGGCATTGCATCTCATCTTGGGCTTGGTCTGACACTTGATCTTAGCTATTCTGGTCAAGCGCTCTTGTGATCAGTATAGCCACATTGCTACTTGTGAGAGTTTGCTGAAAGCAAATTGGCTGGCATGTTTTCTACATCACAAAAGTGACTCTCTTAGAAGCTTTCTTTGTAAAATATTTTGGGAATCCCTGTCATTGTGAAGGGTGCTTATAAATACAGATTTTTATTAGAGTGAAAAGGCATCATAAAGGTAATTGGAAATGGAGTAATAACCATCTCAGCATGCATCTTTACAATGGTAAATTACACAAAATGTATAGTTTGGGGCATTTCTTTTTAGCATTGCAAAACTGTTTGCAGAACAAAAGGTTTGAGAAACTCCTGTATATTTAACGGAACTCTTAGGAACAGGAGTACGCTGTTTGGTCCTTTTGAGCCTGTTGTGTCACTCTATGATTATGCCTGTACTTGCTGCCACTATGCTGCCTGTGCTGTTGCACTGCAGAAGTTAAACCAGTCTTCCAAGTTTAAAAAAAATACATATTTTAATATTAAACATGAAATTTTTAAAATTTCCATTTTAAAAAAAAACCTGACTCAAAGTATCACTTCCTCTCAATCTCCAACTCTGCTAAATGCAACAGGCTTGTCACAGCCCATGTCATTCGGTTTTGTTTTAATTTTTTAATATAAACCAGGAAGAGAAAACAATTTCTCTGATTTTAATATGCCATACCCCTCTGTCATGAAAATTTTGTGTTTTGCTAGCACTGTCTCCAGCCAATGACACCACTGGTTTTCTGTGCATGTGCAAATGGACGTTGATCGCCTTATGTGGCCATCTTGTTTTGGCAGGACATACAGTGCATAAGGATGGCTGGTCTGGTTGTGGACCCAGTTCTTCCTTCCAGTCTGCATCTTGTAACCTTAGGCTCCATTGAACATAGAACAGTATAGCACAGGAACAGGCCCTTTAGTCTGCGATGTTGTCCCAAATATTAAATTAAACCAATTTAAACTAATCCTCCTGCTTGCCCTTGGCCCGTATCCCTTGTATATTTGTGTGCTTAATTAAAAGTGCCTTAAACATGTATTATATCTGCCTCCACTATTACGTTTCAGATGCTCACCACTCTCTATATTTAAAAAAAACTTGCCCTCACATCTCCTTTGAACTTCCTCCTCTCACCTTAACTGCAGAGTATTAAATTTGATGATCAGCCATGATCATAATGAATGGCTGGCTGAGCTGGCTTAGAAGTCCAATGGCCTACTCCTGTTTTCTATTTTCTATGTATGTTTCTAAACTCCAATTGGTGTAGACTCATCCCTATTCATCCCAGGATGAATCTGCAGCTTCATTTTTATTCAGATAACAATTGCAGGTGACACTGGGTGAACTAACTTGGTCAAGTATTGGGAGTTGAATTTGCTTTCAACCCAAAACATTTCTGTGAACTTTTCATTTCAACTCATTATAAAATATGGATACTGCTGTAGAGCAGATGCCAGAGGGAATAGTAGCAGCATCTTAGGAAAAAGTGCATAATCCCTAGTGTAATGATTTATTTTGATAAAGGTATGAAGGCAGCTGGTAAAAGTTGTCCTGACTTGTACTTTAAGTAACTTGTCAGACCTGCAGGAGTAGGGAACAGTATGAGACCTGCTTTTGCAAAGTGTTACAAAAGCAGGAATCCAAACACTTCAGACGGACAGAGTTGAGTTTAACTTCTCCTGGAAGATTGTTTATTCAGCTAAAATAGTTGGGAGACAATGAACTGTCTTGCATAACTCTTTTATAGTATATGCTTATTATATTGGTGATAGTCTTTCAGTAAAATTCTGTGTTGTGGACATCACCATCTGATTTTTAATAAATTAAATGCTAATTAATTTACTCTGCATCAACTGGAAGGCCCAGTGGCCAGTCAGCTGGGCTAGCCTCAGCATCTTCAGTGAAGGGTCCTGTCTTCAGATGTGTGGACCTCCTTAAGGCTATAAAAATCCACCGATGATCACCTGAAACAAGCAACGTGGCTCACTGGGACACTGATAGCCAAGATATTTGTTAGAAGATGGTGTGTTTGTGGGGAGAGAGAGGAGTCATAATTTGAAACAAATTGCAAAAAATAAATGAGTAAAAAGAGCAGGTGTCATTGACTAGTTGGGATGAATGTCCTGTGTTCTGATCTGTACAATGTCTAAATCATTGTTTTGAATAAGTTTTGAAAAGATTAATGGTCAATTTTTTCAGTTGTTATTGGCTACCTGGGCTTTTGGATAATATGAAGAAACCTCTCTCCCAATGTAAAAAAAAACTTCCTGCAATGTTTTGATGTTTGTTTGTCTTTTCTCTTTTCTTTCAGCTGATAGTTGAAAAGACCACTGACTACCCTTCCACTGAGTATTCACTGGTGGAGGATGTTGCCCTCCATTTTACTTGTTTGATGGACAGACTGAATGAGCAGCGCCTGTTTCAGCCAGACCTGTGTGATGTAGACATTGTATTGGTGCGCCAGAAGAACACCTTTCCTGCTCACAAAGGGGTACTTGCAGCCTACAGCCAGTTCTTTCACTCCCTCTTCACACAAAACAAGCAGCTTCAACGTGTTGAACTTTCGTTAGAAGCTCTAACATCACAAGGGTTTCAGCAAATCCTTAACTTTATTTACACTTCTAAACTGCTGGTGAATGCCTGCAATGTGCAGGATGTGCTGAATGCTGCTGCAGTTTTGCAGATGAATGATATTGCCACATCTTGTCAAGAATTAATAGATAGCAGGTCCTTGAACTTGACAACAGTGGCTAGCGATATGTCAGAACAGGAAAGCCGCAGCAATCCCCTTGGCTCTCAGTTTTACCGTGAAATCAAGCAAGAGGTGGATTCGCACCCTAAAATCTATGCTAGGGAGGGCAACAATCCATATTCAGTGCGTGTAGAGGATAACACTGGGAAACAGCACTCACCAATTCAGCCTAAACAGCAGTATTACAAGGAGGAGAATGATGACCAAACGGTGTGCAAAATTGAGGGAGATACTGAGCAGTTGGATGAAGATTCGGACAGTAGGGGCTCATATAACGGGGAACAAATCATCGTTGAGGTTAACCTTAATAACCAGACTCTGAATGTTTCTAAAGGGGCTGAGGGTATGTCCTCGCCTTCAGACACTACGGCTGTACTGGGTAGGTGTCCTGAAGATGAAGAGGAGGACGATGAAGAGGATAATGACGATGATGATGAGGATGAGGAGGAAGAGGAGGAGGATGATGCTGACGATGGAGATGAAGAAGAAGATGAAGATGATGTTAGTGAAGAAGAGGAGGAGGAAGTAGAGGAGAGTGACGAAGATGTAAATGAAGATGATAACCCTGATACTCCTGAAGTCAAAACTGAAAGCGGGCAAACAGCACGAAGACCAGCAAGAGCTTCAACTGCTTCCAAAGGCTCAACTCCTGCAACTCCCAGTAGATCACGGAGACAGGCCAAACAGGAAGTGAGCACTCGGGGTCGGAAGCGAAAGAAGGATTCTGATGGCTCCAATCAGAAGGTGAAAATCGAAGAGAAACAGCACTTCCCCTGCAAAAAGTGTCCCCGGGTCTTCAATAATCGCTGGTACCTAGAGAAGCACATGAATGTCACACACAGCCGCATGCAGATCTGTGATAAGTGTGGCAAGCGATTTGTATTGGAAAGTGAGCTATCTCTGCATCATCAGACTGACTGTGAGAAAAGCATTCAGGTAGGTCATTGATTTTCATTCATAATCTCAATTATGGTCACAAAATGTATTCAGATTAAATGTCTGCTCCTTCATTCTATGATGTGGAGATACCAGCGTTGGACTGGGGTAAACACAGTAAGAAATCTGACAACACCAGGTTTAAATCCAACCAATTTATTTGATAGTCAACTCACAAGCTTTCGAGGTTTCCCTCTTCGTCAGGTGGATGGAGTGTTCTGGCCTCAGACAGAGCATATAAAGGCACGTACAGTTTACAGATTACTGATTAGAATGTGAATCCTTACACCTAACCTGCTATTCAAGACTTAAAATAGCTGACCTGTGCTCAGTGCTCCTTCTACTCACATTGTTAACCACTAATCAGTAATCTGTAAACTGTCTGTACTGTTGTATGCTCTGTCTGAGGCCAGAACACTCCATCCACTTGACGAAGAGGGAAAGCTTGTGAGTTTATTATCAAATAAATCGGTTGGACTTAAACCTGATGTTGTCAGACTTCTTACTGCCTTCGTTCTATGTTGGAAATCAGAGTGAATTCTTCAGAATTCCAGTTCCAAACTTGTAGTTACCAAACTGAGAAGGCTAGCTGCACCTGATGAATTTATAAGTTTTCTCTCTGATTGCTGTGCAGATTTGAGGTTAATCTTCATATTACTATTGTGCTGTGCAGAAGTGGTAATTATATTACTTGTATTTTGTTGCTGTCTTTTTGATCAAAGAGTTTAAATTATTTATGCAACCTACTTGATGTATTTGGATCAAAATCTATTGATATAAAGTAGTATCACTGAGAATGATATTGGGGGTGGTGGTGGGGTGAAGGGGATATCCACGAATAAGGAGGCACGTTGCCAGAATGAGGTAGGCCAGTCAGGACCAAGGTGCAATACATGCAACCCAGTACATAAAAGTAGGACAAATCCAACTTGGCCAATTACCGTACATCAGTCAACTGTTGGCCTTTCCCTAATTCAGACATTTGGTTTCTTAGACTTATGGTTGCTGTTCCCAAACTGCTCATCCAATGGCACTTTGACCAGTTGCTCAGCTTAATTTCCTAGGGATGAGATCCCCAAGTAGGACTATCTAAATACTGGAGCACAAAGCCCTCCTGAATGCATTTTAAGAATTCCATTCCACCTAATCCTTTCACATTAAGATATCTGCTTCTTTATCTCCCACCTGACTGTTGGAATTCCTGTAGTAAAATCCTAGCAAATTGATCACCACTTTTTAATTTCTAACTCCACATACAGACTCATGTTGAGTTGCTACTCCTCTTCTTTCAATCATGTCTTCAGTTATTGTAACACTCTCACATTTCCACATGCTAATTAAAGTTCTATAAGTTCATCTGCTTTAACAGGTTCCTTGCATTAAAGTAGATGCATTCCTCTCATTGCCTTATCAGGCCCATGCCTTCCCTGCCTGTTGGACTGACCTAATTTTTCTATATCTGATTGAATCTCACTACCAATTGCACATCTGCTGTGTCCCACCCCATCAGGTGGGTTAACACCTGAAAGAAGTTCCTAAGTCAGTGAGACATGAAGGGAGATTGAGTCATAAGCATTTCATTGACATAGAGATTAGTGCAGGGAGAGCTAGATCTCATTGAGTGTTGCACTCAAAGAAATCAGGAGAAAACTTGCGAGAGACTCAAGGGAAGGACACAAATTTGGCTTTTGGAAGGGATGCTTGATGGCAGATTTGGCTTAAGTGGAATAGCTATAATCAGTAAGCTTCAGGTAACAAAAATGGTTTCAGACTTTGTCATCTTATCCCTGATTTATCTGATTCTACTATTTGCCTAGATTCAGATCACTGAGGAATTTAGGTTCGTATCACAAAATATTTGGTATACTTTGTGAATGAAATAGTTTTTTTAGTTTAAAGTTTATTTGTGTCACAAGTAGGCTTATGTTATATCGCAATGAAGTTATTGTGAAAACCTCCTTGACGCCAAACTCCAGCGTCCGTTTCCCTATGCTGAGGGAGAATTTAACATGGCCAATGCACCAGATCGTGGCAGGAAACCAGAGCACCCAGAAGAAACCAATGCAGACATGGGGAGAATGTACAAACTCCACGCAGACAGTGACCCATGCTGGGAATCAAACCCGGGCCCCTAGAGCTATGGGGCAGCAATGTAACCATTGTGCCACCCTGCTGGTTGCAGCAAATAACAGCAAAGTCCTGAAGCTAATAATGCAGCATATTTTTGAAAGTGAAGTGGGGTTGTCACACAGATTTATTCCTCTCCTACTTGAGCTTATCACCAGATGGTTTAAAATGCTAAGAGTTTCCACATGGTCCCATTGACAATCTGAACTCTTTTATATTTAATTCAAAAATAAAAATTGCAAGAGTAGTTCACCTCCAAATGGCAAAATAATCCTAGCATTGGGAATGTTTGTCAAGAGATCAGGAAATAAACGTTCTTTCTGAAAATTTTATTTTATAGTTATCGAGATATTTTAATTACAGATTGGGGCATCAATTTTTTTTTTACAGAGGAGGGATGAGTAATTAAATATTTTAATCATTTTAATGTTAAATGGGTTCAACATTGTCATTAAAAGTTTAGCAAACACTTAGTTGTAGAGGTTTACAGCATGGAAACAGCACCTTTGGTCCAACTTGTCCAAGCTGCTTAATTTTTACCATTAGGCTGGTTCCAATTGTCCACATTTGGCCCATTTCCCTCTATTACTAATCTTAGCCTTGCAATTGTCTAAATTTTTTTTTAAACAATATAAACTTGTCCTACTCTACTACTACTTCTGGCAACTTGCTTCCAGATACTCGCCACCTTCTGTGTGGGGAAAAAAATTGCCCTTCTGGACACTTTTGTATCTCTCCTCTCTCCCCTTAAACCAATGCCCCCTAGTTTTAGACTCCCATACTGTTGGGAAAAAATGTTGATTATCTACCTGATCTGTGCCCCCATTACTTTATAGACCTCTATGATCACCCCTAAGTTTCCTTTGTTGCAGGGAAACAAGTCGTAGTCTATCCAGTCTCTCCTTATAACTCAATCCATCAAGTCCTGGTAGCACCCTGGTAAATCGCTTCTGCATTTTTTTTCTAGTTTGATATCTTTTCTATATTACTGTAACCAGAACTCTGCATTTGTATTCCAAGTGTGGCCGTACTAATGTCACATACAATTTCAACATGATGACTCAATTCTTGTATTAAGTTTTCTGACAATCAAGCATGCCAAATGGTTTCTTCACCACCCTGTTCACCTGTGACTCCACTTTCGAGGAGTTATGAACCACATCTGAAAGTTCCTGCCTGAAAGCATCAAACTTGGCCTTGCTCCAATTTAGAATTTTAACTTTTGGGCAAGACCTATCATTCTCCATAACTCTTAAAACTCATGGAACTATGGTCAATTGTCTCTAACACTTCTGTCAGCCTCCCTCCCTTATTTCCAGAAGGAGGTCAAGTTTTGCCCCCTCTCTAGTTGGGCCATCCACATACTAATGAGAAATTCCTCCTGAATACACTCAACAAATTTCTCTCAGTCCAAGCCCATAGTGCTATGGCTGTCCCAGTCAATATTAGGAAAGTTAAAATCCCCCACTATTACTACCCTACTTGGAGTTTTTTGTAATCTCCTTACATATTTGTTCTTCAATTTCCTGCTGACTATTTGAGGCTCTAAAATACAATTCCTTCAAAGTGCTCTCCCCTTTCTTATTTTTCAGTTCTACCCATATAGACTCGATGGACAAACCCTCAGAAATATCTCCCCTCAGTACTGCCATGACCTCCTTCAGCAGAAGTGCAACTCTCCCTCCTTTCTCACCACCTGTTATATCTTTCCTATAACATCTGTACGCTGGAACATTGAGCTGCCAGTCCTGAACCTCCCTTAGTCATGTTTCAGTGAGAGCTTTAATATCTCAGATGTGTGTATCCATCCATTTCCCCGAGTTCATCAGCCTTAGTGAAGGGTAGGTCGTGCCTTACTAACCTCATTGAGTTTTTTGAAAAAGTGACTAAGGAGGTGGATGGGGGTAAAGCGGTTGATGTGCTATATATGGACTTTAGTAAGGCGTTTGATAAAGTGGCCCATGGAAGACTTCTGCAGAAAATGCAGATGTATGGGATAGAGGGTGATTTAGCTAATTGGGTTAGGAATTGGCTAGCAGATAGAATTCAGAGGGTGGTGGTTGATGGGAGATATTCATCGTGGAGTTCGGTGACAAGTGGTGTACCTCAGGGTCTGTTTTGGGGCCCCTGCTGTTTGTAATTTTTATAAATGATCTGGATGAGGTTATTGAAGGATGGATTAGTAAATTTGCAGATGACACTAAAGTCGGTGGAGTGGTAGATAGTGAAGAGGGGTGTTATAGTTTTCAGAGGGACTTGGACAAGTTGCAGAGCTGGGCCGAGAGGTGGCAAATGGAGTTTAATGTGAAAAGTGTGAGGTAATGCACTATGGCAGGAATAATAAATGTGTAGAGTATAGGGCTAATGGTAGGATTCTTAGTAGTCTAGATGAACAGAGGGATCTTGGTGTGTATGTGCATAGATCCCTGAAAGTAGGCAGTCAGGTCGAGAAGGTGGTTAGGAAGGCATATGGAGTCTTGGCTTTTATTGGTAGAGGGATTGAATTTCGGAGCCGCAACGTCATGTTGCAACTGTACAAAACTCTAGTGCGGCCGCACTTGGAGTATTGTGTGCAGTTCTGGTCCCCATATTATAAGAAAGATGTGGAGGCATTGAAGAGGGTACAGAGGAGGTTTACCAGGATGTTGCCTGGTATGGAGGGCAGGTCTTATGAAGAGAGGCTGAGGGATTTGAGGTTGTTTTCGTTAGAAAGGAGGCAGCTAAGAGGGGACCTGATTGAAACATATAAGATGATTAGAGGTTTAGATAGGGTGGACAGTGATAGCCTTTTTCCTAGGATGGAAAAAGCTAGCACGAGGGACACAGCTTTAAATTAAGGGGTGATAGTTATAGGACGGATATCAGAGGCAGGTTCTTTACCCAAAGGGTGGTTCGGGAGTGGAATGCCCTGCCTGCAGCGTTTGTAGATGCGCCAAGTTTGGTGGCGTTTTAAGAGGTTAGTTGATAAGTATATGGAAGAGAAGGGAATGGTTTAGTTTGGAGGGGCATTGCTTTTTATATTGGTCGGCGCAACATCGAAGGCCGAAGGGCCTGTTCTGTGCTGTAATGTTCTATGTTCTTACTCGTAAGGCCTCTTGCAGTGAAATGAATGCAGTTTAGCTTATATTTTTCTTTTTCTCCGCCTTGCTTTTGCTTGACTTGTCTAGTACTAGAATTGTTGACATTGCCTTTACTATTTAATGTGCCCTCTTTAACTTCCATGCTGTCCCCGGTGTTCTCTTCTGTCTCCGTACTGTTTTGGATCCATTTGCCCATGCTAAACTAGTTTAAACCATTTAGCAAATCTCCCCACCAGGATGTTAGTCCTCCTCCCATTCAGGTATAACCCGTCCCTCTTTAATAGTTCACTCCTGTCCAGAAGAGATCTCAGTGATCCACAAATCGAAATTCCTGCCAGCTCTCAAACCACACATTCGTCTGCTAATCTTCCTATTCCTATTTTTGCTGGTGGTCCCTCAAAGGTAATAATTTCTGGACTACTGCCGGTGCCACATGTTAGCGAAATTTAGGCTTCTGCCTAACTCTCTGTATGTTCACACTTCAGGATCTCATCCTTTTTTGTACCTATGTCACAGGTACCAACTTCTGGCTGCTTACAATCCCACTTAAGAATGTCTTTTAACCACTGAGAGACATCTTAGACTCTGGAACCAGGGGGCAACACACCACCCTGAAGTCTCAATTGCGGCCACAGAAACGTCTGTCTGTACCTCCTGTAGGCAAAGTTGTCAGGGAGTCTAGATTGCTCCCTGATTTCCTAAATCTGGCAGGATGAGCACTGCCCTAACCATCCTTTTACAGTTAAAAAGATCATTGAATCCCATTTTGGCTTTCCCTTGCTTGTAGCCCTCACAGTGACTACTTTTTTGGTTAAAGAAGGAAGGAGGGAAGGAAACATTAAAGTATTTGGGGTTTAACAGTCCCTTAATAACAGCTCCTTCACAAAACACTATCTTGTTCAGATCCTCCTTTTGGAAAGGGTGACTGTGCAAAAGATACAAATTTTCACCTTTGACAGCCAGTTGGCTTCACTGCTTTGCTGTCCTCTGCTGAACACTTGTTTTCTTTCAAAACTTCAAGGGTGTCTTTCAAAGAACAAAGAACAAAAACAACACGGGAAACAGGCCCTTCGGCCCAACAAGTCTTGTTTATGTCTTCTTGGAAAGAGTGACTGTGCTGAATATGCAAATTTTTGGATGCTATTGAAGAGAGTCACCTCTTGGGAAAATATCAACAGCAGCTAGGCCTATGACACCACACCTGTTTCTGCTGTAGGACAGGATCGGACAAAGAACAAGCGAGCAAAAATTTCCAAACTTGTTTGGAGAGTGATTCGTAAGATAGTAACACTTGAATGCAATGCCGAGCTAGCAGTTCTATCAAATACCTAAGGCACAGTTTTGTGCTCTTACAAATGATCTGCTTCATGGGATGTGAGTGGCAAACCAGTATTTATTGCCCTTGAAAAGATAACAATCTCCTTTTTGAACACTTGCAGCCTGTGGTGAAGATATGCACATAGCTTGATTGAGTGGGCAGTTCCAGGGATTTTGCCCAGTGTTCTAAAGGAATAGCAATATATTTCCAAGTAGGGCTGCATAGGTCTTTGTGTATTATTTTTCCCATGCAGTTCCTTCTTTTGCTCTAGATGGTAGAGTTTGTGGATTTGGCAGCATTTTAAAAGAAACTTTAGTGAGCTGTTGCACTGCATCTTACATGTGGCCAACACTGCAACCATGGTGTGACAGCCTTGAAGGAAATGAATGGCTCCCCATCCATCACCTTAAACAATCAAGCAAGCTGCTTTGCCCTGTATGGTGTTGAGCTTCTTGGGTGTTGTTGGAGCTGTATTCATCCAGGTAAATGGAGAATTTGCCATTTCACTGACATCTGCCTTGTAAAAGGTGGATGTGTTGTGTCTGTCCAATTCAGATATTTTGACCAACTTCTTAATCAAAGTTTTACCCAGGCACCTTTTATTTATGAGAACAAAGTACGGATATAGATACGTAATGCAACGAACTTTATTAAATATTAATCTGTAAATTATCGACTATATATACAAGAAACACCCAGGATTCAGCCATACTACCTGTAAAGATGACTTAGAAAGTGTAGATCTGGTTATGAGTCCCTCTGATTTGTCTTCGCGCAGATGATTCTCACTGGCTATTTTTTTCCTTGCTTGCTTCCTTTCCTTCGTATTCTGATCTTGTCTGATCTTAGTTGTCTTCTGTCCTGCATCTTCACTCCCAAAGTGTCTGGAATGCCTAATTTATCCCCCTGTGCCCTCACGCTTTTTCCATCTTGGCGTTCTGCCAGTGAGGCCTCAGGAGGTGAGGAAGGGTGTGGGGATTCAGTGGCCTGTGGTCTAGTTGATGACCTGTTGATGGGACATCTGAGCTTGCCACAAGGAGCTTTGGAATCTGGCCTCATCTAGTCTGCAGACAATAGGGTGGTGCACGTCAAATAGGAATGATGATCACTCAATGGGTTGTCAATAGGGCAGAGCCACACATGCTCTGGCAGCCTGTCTGAATTCTGTATTTTTGAACTTTGGCCAGGTCTGATTTTCTGCAGGCTACTTGCTGGTATTGGCTGTAGTTTAATTTACAGTGCTCAATTATTTAATTTTAAATATACAATTTTTATTTTGGTTTCAAAAGTGGTGGAGGTAGGTACTCTACTCTGGAGTTATTTAAGAAATACTTAGATGGGCACATGAACAGAATGGGAATGGAGGGGTATAGAAAACTGATTTAAAATAGAGATCATGAGCTTTGGGAGTCCCTGGGAAGTGTGTAAATAGATGACGATATTGATGTACTTGTTTTTATCCTATAGGTGCTTTGGTCCACCTTGTTGTCTAACGAGGGGCATACACGCGATGGGTCGTGAGAGGGCTGCTCTTGGATCTTTTTCGAGAGTATCCTACTGCTTCACGTCGTTAGTGTACGCTTGACCTGGACCATTTGATGGGCAACACGACGGCTCAGTGACTATTGCTGTGCTGTGCAGATACGTGGATTTGGGCCTGTGCCTGTGGGAGTTTGCGCATTCTCCCCGTGCTTGCGTGGGTTTTCTCCAGGCGCTCCGGTTTCCTCCCACATCCCAAAGATGTGCTCTTAGGCTAATTAGCAAAACAAGTTCTCCCTAAATTGTCTCAAATTTGGTTTTTAATCCATAGATCTATAAACGTGGACAGGGATTGTGGGTAGAGGTGGGAACATCGGGGTGGCGGTGTGGGCTCATTGGACCGAAGGGCCTGTTTCCCATACTGTTTTGTTCTTTGTTCAAATGTAAATGTAGTCTGAGGAATTAGGAGCTATAAGAACATAAGAAATAGGAACAGGAATAGGCCATCTAGCCGCTCCACCACCACCCCCCCAATTTTGAGGCTGAGCCCTCTAGTTCTGTTTTCCTTTCTAAGCGGAAATAATCGCTCTATTTCCATCCTATCTAGCCCCTTCATTATCTTGTAAGTCTCTATAAGATCCCCCCTCAGCCTTCTACACTCTAAGTACAGGCCCAGTCTATTTAATCTCTCCTCATAAGCTAACCCCCCTCATAGAACATAGAACATTACAGCACAGAACAGGCCCTTCGGCCTTTGATGTTGTGCCGACCAAAATAAAAAGCAATGCCCCTCCAAACTAAACCATTCCCTTCTCTTCCATATACTTATCAACTAACCTCTTAAACGCCACCAACTTGGCGCATCTACAACTGCTGCAGGCAGGGCATTCCACTCCCGAACCACCCTTTGGGTAAAGAACCTACTCTGATATCCGTCCTATAACTATCACCCCTTAATTTAAAGCTGTGTCCCCTCGTGCTAGCTTTCTCCATCCTAGGAAAAAGGCTATCACTGTCCACCCTATCTAAACCTCTAATCATCTTATATGCTTCAATAAGATATTGTATCTGGTATCTCTGGTATCTCTGGTCATCTCTGGTATCAGCCTGGTGAACGTTCTCTGTACTGCCTCCAAGGCCAATATATCCTTTTGCAAATAAGGGGACCAAAATTGCACACAGTACTCCAGTTGCGGTCTCACCAGTGCCTTGTACAGCTGCAGTAAGACCTCCCTGCTTTTATATTCTATACCCTTGGTATAAAGGCCAACATTCTATTTGCCTTCTTGATCACCTGCAGACTGAGTTTTTGTGATTCGTTCACAAAAACCCCCAGGTCCCTCTGCACCATAGCATGCTGCAGCTTTTCACCCTTTTAAATAATAATCCCTCCTACTATTATTTCTACCAAAGTGGGTAACCTTCTGTGTGCTTATAGACAGCTTTCATAACAGTTTCTTGGAACAATGCATTGTGGAAAAAACTGGGGATCTGGCATTGTGCAAAGATGCAAGGTTAATCAGGATTCAAATGATCTGCTCATCAGATCATGAAAGCTGATCAGAATATAATTGAATTCCAGATTAAGTTTGCAATTGACATACACCAGTCGCAAATCAAGATTAAACAAAACAGTTAGGTAGGTATGAAGGGGAAGCTGATTAAAGTTGGTTGAATAAATGGAGTAAAAGGTACATCGTAGGAAATATTTTATGAAGGGATTTCAAATGTTCAACTGAAGTATATTCCAGTATAAAAAAAAAATCCAAAAGCAAAGCAGGAAAGATCCATCCTTAATTTATTAAAGAGGTTAAGGACTTTTATTAGTTTTAAAAAAGAGCCTTTTGTTATAACGAATAATGTGAAGATTGGATTGTGTTAGAAACCAATGAAGTGCTGTCGAAAGTTGATCAAGGAATTAGAATATGAGAGTAAACTGGTCAGGAATTTTAAAACTGATAGAGCTTTCCAAAGTATATACAAAGGAAGAAAATAGCTAAAGTAATTTTGATCCCTTAGAGATCAGGGAAGTTATATCAGGCATAGCGGTTAGCACTGCTACCCTTCGGCCAACTACCCCGGTTCAGTTGCTGGCTTGGATACTCTCTGTGCAGAGTCTACACGTTCTCCCAGTGTCTGCATGGATTTCTTCCAGGTGCTCCGGTTTCCTCCCACATTTTGAAAGACATGCTGGTTAGATGCATTGGCCATGCTAAATTCTGTGTACCCAAACAGGCACTGAGTGTGGCGACGAGGGGATTTTTTTAGTGACTTCATTTGCAGTGTTAATGTAAGCCAACTTATGACTCTAGTAAACTTGTAAACAATGAGAAAATGACCAAGGTGTTGAACAAATGTTTTACTTCTCAGCAAGCTAGCTACCAGAAATAGAGGCCAGGGAGGGGCTCACAAGAGTGAGGATGTTTAGGGAATTTCTTTCAGCTGAAATAAAATAAATTCATGAAAATGTAAGAAATAGGAGTAAAAGTAAGCCATTTGGCCTCTTGAGTCTACTCTACCATTCAATAAGATCATGGCTATCTGATTGTGGTTTTAATTCCGGTGAACTGGAAATTGGCAAATGTCACACCTGATGCTCAAGAAAGAGCAGGGAGAGAAAACAAGGAACTGAAGGCCAGTTAGTTTGATGTCAGTCATTGGCAAAATGCTGGGATTTATTATTAAAGAAATTCTAGCAGAGAATGATGGCATAATCAGTCACAGTTCATAGAGTTTTACAAATGGAGAATGAGTCAAGTTTAACAAATCTATTAGCTTACTTTGGAAATAACAAGAGAAAATAAAGAGAAATCAGTAGATGTGGTTTATTCCAAAATGCATTTAATAAGGAGCCACCTGGGGAGGGTTTAAACTAACTTGCAGTAGGCTGGGATAAGAGACAGCAAGTGAATCAGGAAGACATAGGCATGATAGCACAATAGTTAGCACTGTTCCATATAACATCAGGGACCGGGGTTTGATTCCCAACTTGGGTCACTGTTTGTTTGTGTGAAGTTTGCACGTCCCCAATGTGGCTTTCCTCCGGGTGCCCCAGTTTTCTTCCATAATCTGAAGGACGTGCTGGTTAGATGCATTGACCCAAATGGGTGCCAAATTATGACGACTAAAGGAATTTAACACTGCAATTAAATTACTGTGAATGTAAGCCTTCTGACCAACAAACTTTAGATTCAGGCCAGTTATGACACGAGAAGCTTGGCAAGACTCTGTGGTATTTGTTTTAATGCAAGGAATCTGACGAACGAAGCAGGTTAGTTGAGGGCACAAATTAAAACGTGGGGGTACGATATCATTTCTGTCACTGGACATGGTTGAGAGAGGAGCAGGATTGAATCTTCAGATGAGACGTGGAAGGAGGTGAAAGAGAAGAGGGTATCGCAATTTTGACCACAGAGTCAATTACAGCAGTAAGAAGGGAGAATATCTTAGATGATTCTTCAAATGAAGCCATGTGAGTAGAACTTAAAACCAGAAAGAAGCAATCACATTGCTGGGAGTGTTCTTTCAGCCCCTTAAGAGTCCAAAGGAAAAAGAAGAACAAGTAGACAAATTTCAGAGAAGTAATAGGTAATGCTAATGGGGAAATTCAATTTCCCCGATATTAACTGAGGTAGTCATAGTGTGAAAGGTTTAGAGGGAGCGGAATTAACGCATTCAAGAGAACTTTATAAGTCTACTTTATAAAATAGAAGGTCCTGCAAGAGTAGAAGTGTTCTTGGACTTGATTTTAGGTGATGAAGCTGGAAAAGAGTTGAAATTTGGGGCAGCATTTTGCAGACAGTAATTATAACTTGTTAGAATCAGAATTGTTATATAAAAGGACAAAGATTGGCCAGAAATCAAAGCTCTAAACTGGGATAGATTGATTTTAATAAGATCAGATATGATTTGCCCAGAACAGAGTGGATGCAGACATAAGTTCATTTATTAGTGTCACAAGTAGCCTTACATAGAACATAGAACATTACAGCACAGAACAGGCCCTTCGGCCTTCGATGTTGTGCCGACCAAAATAAAAAGCAATGTCCCTCCAAACTAAACCATTCCCTTCTCTTCCATATACTTACCAATTAACCTCTTAAACGCCACCAAACTTGGCGCATCTACAACAGCTGCAGGCAGGGCATTCCACGCCCTAATCCCTCTTTGAGTAAAGAACCTACCTCTGATATCCGTCCTATAACTCATACCCCTTAATTTTAAGCTGTGTCCCCTCGTGCTAGCTTTCTCCATCCTAGGAAAAAGGCTATCACTGTCCACCCTATCTAAACCTCTAATCATCTTGTATGTTTCGATAAGGTCCCCTCTTAGCCGCCTCCTTTCTAACGAAAGCAACCTCAAATCCCTCAGCCTCTCCTCATAAGACCTGCCCTCCATACCAGGCAACATCCTGGTTAACCTCCTCTGTACCCTCTCCAATGCCTCCACATCTTTCTTATATTGCGGGGACCAGAACTGTACACAATACTCCAAGTGCGGCCGCACTAGAGTTTTGTACAGTTGCAACATGATGCTGCGGCTCCTAATTCAATCCCCCTACCAATAAAAGCTAAGACTCCATATGCCTTCTTAACAACTTTATCCACTTGACTGCCTACTTTCAGTGATCTATTGACACATACACCAAGATCCTTCTGTTCCTCCACACTATTAAGAGCCCTACCATTAGCCCTATACTCTACACATTTATTGTTCCTACCAAAGTGCATTACCTCACACTTTTCCACATTAAACTCCATTTGCCACCTCTCGGCCCAGCTCTGCAACTTGTCCAAGTCTCTCTGCAAACTATAACACCCCTCTTCACTATCTACCACTCACCGACTTTAGTGTCATCCGCAAATTTACTAATCCATCCTTCAATACCCTCATCCAGATCATTTATAAAAATTACAAACAGCAGGGGCCCCAAAACAGACCCTTGAGGCACACCACTCGTCACTGAACTCCACGATGAATATCTCCCATCAACCACCACCCTCTGTCGTCTATCTGCCAGCCAATTCCTAATCCAATTAGCTAAATCACCCTCTATTCCACACATCTTCATTTTCTGTAGAAGTCTACCATGGGCCACCTTATCAAACGCCTTACTAAAGTCCATATATACCACATCAACCTCCTTACCCCCATCCACCTCCTTAGTCACTTTTTCAAAAAACTCAATGAGGTTAGTAAGGCACGACCTACCCTTCACAAAACCATGCTGACTATCCCCAATCAGTTCATTTCTCTCTAAATAACTATAAATCCTATCCCTAATAATTCTCTCCAATACCTTGCCCACAACAGAATTAAGACTCACTGGCCTATAATTCCCTGGAAGGTCTCTCTTCCCCTTCTTAAACAATGGGACCACATTCGCTATCCTCCAGTCCTCCGAACCACACCCGTAACCAACGAGGACCTGAAGATCAGAGCCAGAGGCTCTGCAATCTCCTCTCTTGCCTCCCAGAGAATCCTAGGGTAAATCCCGTCCGGCCCAGGGGACTTATCCAACTTCAAACCATCGAGAATTTCTAGCACATCCTCCCTATCTACTACAATACTTCCCAATTTGCAACCCTGTACCTCAGTGTTCTCCATAGCTACATTGCCAGCACTCTGCGTGAATACCGAAGAGAAATATTTATTCAGTGCCTCACCAATCTCTTCAGGCTCCACGCACAACTTCCCACTGCTGTCTATGACTGGCCCTAATCGTGCCCTAACCAATCTTCTATTCTTAACATATCGAAAGAAAGCTTTAGGATTCTCCTTAATCCTATCAGCCAACACCTTCTCGTGTTCCCTCTTAGCTCTCCTCAATTCACTTTTTAGCTCCTTCCTGGCTAATCTATAGCTATCCATTGCACTAACTGAGCCTTCAAGCCTCTTCCTGTCATAAGCCTCCTTTTTCTTCTTAACCAGCAAATCAACTTTTTTCATACACCAAGGCTCTCTTACTCGACCATTTCCTCCTTGCCTGACAGGGACATACTTATCAAGGACTCGCAGCAGCTGCTCCTTGAATAAGCTCCGCATTTCAGATGTTCCAGTCCCTGTAATTTCCTAGTCCAATCTATGCACCCTAATTCTCTCCTTATGGCCTCATAATTACCCTTCCCCCAGCTATAACTACTGCCCCCAGCTTCATGCCTATCCCTATCCATCACTAAGGTGAACGTAACCGAATTGTGTCACTATCACCAAAATGTTCACTAACTTCCAAGCCTAACACCTGGTCTGGCTCATTGCCCAGCACCAAATCCAATGTAGCCTCACCTCTAGTTGGCCTCTCTACATACTGAGTCAAAAAACCTTCCTGCACACTCTGTACAAAAACTGACCCCTCTAACGAGCTAGAGCTATAGCTATTCCAATCAATATTAACAAAGTTAAAGTCCCCCATCACAATTACCCTACTACTTTCACTCCTAATCAGAATTGACTTTGCAATCCTTTCCTCAACCTCTCTAGAACTATTAGGAGGTCTGTAAAAGACTCCCAATAGGGTGACCTCTCCTCTCCTGTTTCTAATCTCAGCCCATACTACCTCAACAGACATTAATACTGTAATGAAGTTACTGTGAAAATCTCCTAATAGCCAAACTCTGGTGCCTGTTTAGGTACACAGAGAGAATTTAACATGACCAATGCACCTAATGAGCTTGGGTCAATCTCTGACAGAATAGTGGAATGCATTCATGAAGGGAATAGGAAGAGTACAAGACCAATATGTTCCAATAAAGAAAAAGGGTGGGACCAACAAATCCTAAGACGTCTGGCAAGTGAAGGATATACAGCAGTGGAGAAAGAGGAAAAAAGGAGGCTTTTGGCAGATTTTGAGGGCAGAGGATTCACAGCTTGGGCCTGTGTGGAGTCTGCATATTCTCCCCATGTCTGCATGGATTTCCTCCAAGTGCTCTGATTTCCTCCTACAGTCTGAAAAGAGGAAATTTCTCCTCCCTTTGCTGGTTGGGTACATTTACTGAACAGGTACCAGACTGTGGCAACTAAGGGAACTTCACTGCAGTGTAATGTAAGCCTTACTTGTGACTAATAAATAAACTTTAAAGCTTTAAAACTTTTAAGGTACTGAGTGGTCTGGCAGGTTTAAAAATAGAAAAGTCTCCAGGGCTGGCTGAATAGCGAGGAGATTACAGGAGCATATAGACAGGTTAGTTAGATGGGCTGATCAGTGGCAAATGAAATTCAGTTCGGGTAAGTGTGAGGTGATGTACTTGGACAGGACAGACAAGACAAGGAAATACATGATGAACAGCAAGACCTTGAGAAGCACAAATATCAGAGGAACCTTGATGTGCATGTGCACCAGTCCCTTAAAGTAGCAGGGCAGGTGGATATAATGGTTAAGAAGGCATATGGCATAATTGTCTTTTATTAGCCGATGCATAGTGTTTAAGGCTAGGGAGGTTATACTGAAACTTTGAAATGTTGGTGAGGCCACAGCTGGAGTATTGGGTGCAGTTCTGGAATCTGCGTCATAGGAGGGATGTGATAGCACTGAAAGGAGTACGGAGGAGAATGACTAGGATATTGCTTGGGCTGAAGAGTTTCAGTTATGAAGAGAGATTGGATAGACTGGAGTTGTTTTATTTCAAGTAAAGGAGACAGAAGGGGACATGATTGAGATGTATAAAATTGTGCAGGGCATAGGTAGTGTAGACAGCAAGAAACTTCTCCCCTAGGTGGAAGGATCAATGACTAGAGGACATAGATTTAAGGTTGAGAGGGCATGAGAGGAAAAACATTTTCATCCAAAGGATGAGAGGTTAGTGGAAGGAGTCTGGAACTCTCTTGAAAGGATAGTGGAGGCAGAGACTCTCGTAAAATTTAAAAAGTATTTAGTGTGCATTTGTGATGCCAGTGCACACAGGACTGGAGCCATGAGCTGGAAAATGGGATTAGAATAGTTAGATGATTTGTCTTTGTGCAGCACTGACTTGATGGGTCTTTTTCTGTGCAGGAGACCTCAATATTATAGAATCAGAGTTTTAGTAGTGGTATCCATGAAACTACCATTGATTTGTTATAAAAGCCCATCTGATTCCCTAATGTCCTTTCGGGAAGAAAATCTGTCAGATTTACCCAGCCTACGAGTGACTTCAGGCCTTCAGCAATGTGATTGTTTTCTGAATTGAAGATCTTAGTACCTTCACCATGATTTCTCAATTTTAAAAAAGCAATCATTTAAGGTTGCTATGCCCCATGCATTGTGCACACGGTGCTTGGAATTGAATCTTATGCCTACTGGGCAGTTGTCATCCAGGCTTCATCAGGCATGCAAACATTCAGGTTTCTAAAGTGAATGTCAGCCTCAGGAGTGTGCTTGTTTTCTGTGTTCATGCTTACTGACCTTCATTCACTTGCCAGTGGGTTTGGTTTTTTTTGCAGTTGGCAGGAACCGAGGGGATTGAACATAGAGGTTAGCAAAGTTAAATATAGCATTTTTGTGAGTTCCTGCAATGAACCTCCTCTGTCACACTTTGAATACCTTTTTTGCTGTGAACAGCATTTGTATGAATTACATCATTTGGCTTGACTTATTCATGCAGTTTGTTAAATTTTGTGAGAGCCCTGCAGTATTTTTATTTTCAAATGCGTAGTGTCTGATGGCTTTGTAAAGCTAAAACTGTTCTCTGATTCTAGTTGGTTGCTTTGCCTTGCTGTACTTTGATATTATGATGCCTGTCCCCCCACTAATGTTGTGATGTTGAAACCAATTATCAGCTGGAATTTTGAGGTATAGTAATGTGCTGTGCTGCTAAATGTACCTCAAATTTGCTTTTATTCTCTCTTTCTCACTTCTATTTTTCCTTTTCCTTTGCAATATTTATAACTCCAATTAGATTGATTGGCCACACTAAATTGCCACTTAGTGTCAGGAAATTAGAAGGGTAAATACACGGGATTAGAGGATCGGACCTGGGTGGGATTGTTGTTGGTGCAGACTCAATGGGCCAAATGATCTTTTTCTGCACTGTAGGGATTCTGTGCATTTAGATTAGCATTTGAAGCTCAGCATACAGACCAAGTGCTGGGAAATAGGATTAGAATAGGTGGGTGTTTTGATATCTGGTGTAAACACAATGGACCAAAGGGCCTTTTGCTATGCTGTAAAGCTCTGTGACTTTCCTGTGAGGGTAGGGAAAAATCTTTCTTCCTTGCTGCTCCAGTTTACAGTTCTATTCTCAATTCCCGCCTCTTCCCAGCATCTCTCCTAACCTTTAAAAGTTCATCTTTAAAAGCTGCTGCTTTGACTCTCTGTTTAACCACCACCGTTAACACATTCTCTGTTATTTGGATTCAACTCCCATTTTGCGAAGCATTGGAGTGTCTCTCATATTAAAGGTACTGTCCAGAATGTCTGTGATACCTTTTCAATCATGCTGCCAGTCATATTTATAGTGCAGTTTGGTGCTGCTGCTCCTCTGTTAACAAAGCTCCTGAACATGTATAATGATTTTGCATTTTAACATCCATGAATGTTTATTTTTCTCTCTGTTCATTTTGGATGATATGGCTTTTCTGTGTAACCTAAACACAAAATGCCTGTTGTCTCAATTGGCTTGAAGTTCTGCCTAAATTGTTTAAATTGGCCTTCAAACTTCAAAATGCTTTAGGTTTGTGACCCAACTTCCTTAATGGCTTCCTCTCAGAAGACCTCCAAGTTCCTTTTGAAAGCTGGGCCTTCAAGGCTTCATGTGCGTGCCAACTTCTAAAACAACAGTAGGGGCTTTTTGAGGCCACTTGGGAACTTTTTGAAAATGTTCACTTGAGCATCTGATTGTGGTTAAGAGCCCTGTGTAAGCTAACCAAGCATTTCTGATTGGCAATAGGCTTCAGTCAGAAATCATGCTTTTGGAGTTCATAATAGTCAGGTGCAGTCTCTGGTCATGGATCAGACAGAAGAAATTGAAAGAGGAGAAACTGTAAGTGGCACTTTATGATCAGAAGTGTTGTGTAAAGCAGTGGATGTTTTATTGCTATTTGGGTGCTGTTACCAATTGACTCATCTTCCTCTTTTCACTCCAATTGGCAAATTGTGCATAGTTGGCACCTCAAAAATTAAATTCCTATATATTAAAACAATAATATTACATGCAAACATTTCAGTAACATTTGCAGCAATGATTTATTTTTTAGGATAGGTTTTGTTTTTGTGTTTTCACTGGTAGAATTAATATACTCACTTCTAATATTGAGAATGCTTACATGCAGCTAGTGGGCTGATTAGAGAGCTCGGTGTTATTGATGCACAGACTAATCTTGGTGGTGTTGCTGATGCACAGACTAATCTTGGTGGTGTCGCTCTTGTGTTCTGGTTTGGTCAATGCAGTTTTAACGTACTCAGTTGCTTCTCTGGGTCCAAAAATGGACTCCATGCTTTTTGCACACTGGTGCTATTATTCCTTCCATTGCGTAATTATCAGATGAATCTTGATGCAACCTTGTTCTTAATGCCCTATCCTGCTTTGAGCTGATGAATGCATTATGCCCTTGCTGTGCTGATCCATCTGTGGAATGCCTTGAAGTGATAGCTTTTTTGTGTGCTGATTTGATTGCTTGTCTTTTTGTAATTACTTTTGAAAGATAAAATTTTAAGATGGAATTTTCATATGCATACAATTGCTGCTATCTCTCTCAATTAACTTGGAATTATCTGGTATCCATCCAATTTAGTACAGATCCTGGGATATCTCTGGCATGTGAGATTTCATTTTATGCTTTCTACGTTGTGTTAATCACCAGAGAAAGCTAATATGTTTATGAATCGTTGCATGTGCTTAAGGAGCAAATGCCATTGTTACTTGTCCAGTATAAACTTCAAGAATAAAAATTGCTCAGTTCCACCAACAGGCTAACATTGAATGTATTTTGTTCTTCTAACTGAAGTAGTAAGCTCAGCTACACACCCTCCAGTACCATCTTTAATTTTGTTATTGCTTCTAATTAATATAATCAAATGCTAGTTCCGCTATTATTGTGTAATCCTGTAGCTCAAGTTGCCTGAGTCTCATAATTGTAAATACACTGCCATGGCCACCACCCATGTTATAAAATTATTTTTCCAAATTGGGGAAATTACTTGGAAGTTTCCCTTCTTAATATTTCTATAAAATACTTCAGTTTGTTTTCATTTTACAACATGCTGCTTTTGTTCGTTACCAAATTTAAGGAAAAGTTCTTGAAGCTAATTTGCACCTGTCCCTCTCCAAACAACTTGCATTGTTCTTTGCCCCACAGTTTTGATGTTAGTATTTAAGGAAACAAGTTGTTTTGGGTGCACACTCTGGGAGTTGGATATCACTAATTAAAGGGTTTCTGGGACAACTTAGGCTTCTGATTTAGAGAATCACTCAACTATTGGGAGTGCAGAAGGAGGCCATTGGATCCATCTTTCCTGCAGTAGCTCTCTGAATGTGCATTATGATATAGTGCCACTCTCCTTTTCCCTGAACCACTGCACGTTTCTATACAAATATCATTCAATGCCTCAGTTGAACCTGCTTGCACCACACTTCCAGGCAAAGCATTCCAGGTCTTACTGTATGAACAACTATTGTTTATTTTGCTAAATCATTTAAAATCTTTACCCTCTCATTTTGTTTTTCCCCTTTATTCTGTCTCAACCCCCTCTTGATTTTGAACACCTCTACCGAATCTCCTCTTGACCACCAAGTTTTTTTTTGATCTCCAAAAAAAAACTTCTAGTCTAATGGAAATTCCTTGAATCAGTTTTATAAACCTCTGCATTCTTTCCAATGTGTCCACATCCTTCAATGTGATGCTCAGAATTGAACACAATATTACAAAGAATAACACAGCATGGGGAAACAGGCCTTTGGTCCAACGAGTCTGCGCCACCATTTTAACAACGTGAGTTCCCACTTCCACCCATGACTCTTGTCTATGTTTATGGAAATCCACATTGGAAACCAGACTGGGGAGACCATTTAGGGACAATTTGTTTCACCAGTCAGCCTAAGAGCACATCTTTGGGGTGTGGGAGTACCTGGAGAAAACTCACTCAAGCATGGGGAGAATGTGCAAACTCCCACAGATACTGGCCCAAATCCACATATCTGCACAGCAGTGATAGTCGCTGAGCTGTCGTGTTGCCCATCAACTGGTCCAGTTTAAGTGTACTCGAAAAATCCAAGAGCAGCTCTCACACGATCTATCGCATGTGTGCCCTTTGTTGGACAACAAGGTGGACTAAAGCACCTGTAGAATAAAAGAAAAACATCAATAACATGCACATCTTATGCAATTCCCAGCAATGTCCCAAGGCTCTTGATCCCTATTTAAAACAGTCTTCTATATCCTTCCATCTCTCTTCTGCTCATGTGCCTATCTAAGTATCCCTTAACTCCAGTGTGCCTGCCTCCACCCCCACCACCTTCTGTATGAAAAATCTCTAACATCCAAATTATTACCTTGTCCCCCTCGCTCTAAGCCCATGGCTCCTTGTAATATTTGATTCCAACCTAGGAAAAAGCTTACCACTGTTTACCCTATCTATACCCTTCATGATCTTGTACATCTCTATTAGATATCCTCCCAGTACCTGAGACTTCTTCTATTTGTAATATACATAAATGACTTGGAAGAGGGAGTAAGTAGTGTGATCAGCAAGTTTGCAGATGACACAAAGATGGCTGGACTTGCAGACAGTGAGGAGCAGTGTCAGGCAATATGGCAGGACGTAGGCTGGTAAATTGGGCAGATAAATGGCAGATGGAATTTAATCCTGATAAATGCAAGGTGATGCATTTTGGGAGAAAGAATGTAGGGGAGAGGTATATGATAAAGGGTAGACCTATTAAGAGTATAGAAATGCAGAGGGACTTGGGGGTGCAAGTGCACAAGTCTTTGAAGGTGGCAGTACAGGTGGAGAAAGTTGTGAAGAAAGCTTTTTTTTTTTTTTAAGCAACACAGCACGGGAAACAGGCCCTTCGGCCCAACGAGCCCGCGCCACCGTAATACCAAATCATTATCCTATTTTAATAGTCCTATATAATAATATATATATTAATCCTAATTTGGAAAATTTTCACCATAGGGACAATTTGTTACCCAATCAGCCTAAGAGCGAATTTTTGGGTTGTGGGAGGAAACCGGAGTGCCCGGAGAAAACCCACGCAACCACGGGGAGAACGCGCAAACTCCCGCAGACACCGGCCCAATTCCAAGTGTCTGCACAGCCACATCGATAGTCTCTGAGCTGTCATGGTGCCCTTCAGGTGGTCCACATAAAGCACTCATATACGACATGAGGTACCAGGCAACCCATGAATCAACATCCAAGAGCTGTACCCGCACCACCTGCCGAATGCGTGCTCAAATTATGGACCGAATTACCTGTGGAAAAAAGCCGTAGTTAAACAGTCCTAATATATCCCTCTATCTGCATACCGCTCATGTGGCTGTCCAAGAGACCCTTAAACAGCCCCAGCGTGCCTGCTCCCACCACCTTACTCGGCAGTGCATTCCACACCCCCACTACCCTTTGTGTGAAAAACTGCCCTCTAATATTCGTCCTATACATAGCCCCCCTCACCCTATGGCCATGACCCCTCGTCCTATCCATTTCTAAAGGTGGAAAAAGTTTACCTCCATTTACTCTATCTATACCCCTTATAATCTTATACACCTCTATGAGATCCCCTCTAAGCCGACGTCTTTCAAGGGAAAACAACCCCAGTCTATCTAATCGTTCCTCATAGGACAGTCCTTCCATACCAGGCAGCATCCTGGTAAACCTCCTCTGCACTCTCTCCAAGGACTCCACATCCTTCCGATAGTACGGAGACCAGAACTGGGCGCAGTATTCCAAGTGAGGCCTAACCAAAGTTGTATACAACTGCAACATCAAACTCCTACTCTTATATTCTATACCCTTTTCTATGAAAGCTAACATACTATACGCCTTCTTTGTCACCTTCTC
The DNA here is from genome assembly GCA_024679065.1 of Sphyrna mokarran. Lineage (NCBI taxonomy): Eukaryota > Metazoa > Chordata > Chondrichthyes > Carcharhiniformes > Carcharhinidae > Sphyrna > Sphyrna mokarran. The sequence goes on from JAGIQG010000002.1 coordinate 12,262,393, forward strand.
CACCTGTGAGGACACCTTCAGAGACTTGTGAACCTGCACCCCCAAGTCTCTCTGCGTCTCTATGCTCCTTATAGTTTTACCTTTTATCCTATAATTCTCTTCTACATTTTTCCGGCCAAAATGCATCACCTCGCATTTTTCCGGATTAAATTCCATTTGCCATCTATCTGCCCAATCTACCAACCTGTCTATGTCCTGTTGTATTGCCTGACACTGCTCTTCTGTACCCGCCAATCCAAGCATCTTGGTGTCATCAGCAAATTTGCTGATCTCACCACCTACCCCTACTTCCAAGTCGTTTATGTAGACCACAAATAGAAGAGGACCTAGTACTGAGCCTTGTGGCACTCCACTAGTGACAGGCTTCCAGCTGGAAAAAGAGCCTTCCACTACTACCCTCTGTCTCCTCCTTCCGAGCCAGTTTTCGACCCATCTACATACCCGACCCTGTATCCCATGCGCCTTCACCTTCTCTATCAGTCTACCATGAGGAACCTTGTCAAACGCCTTACTGAAATCCATGTAGACGACATCAACAGCCTGTCCTTCATCAACTGTTTTTGTCACTTCTTCAAAAAATTCCACCAGATTCGTAAGACAAGACTTCCCCTTGACGAAGCCATGCTGCGTATCCCTGATCAGATCGCAGCGCTCCAGATGCTCATACATCCTGTCCCTAAGGATCCTCTCCATTAGCTTACCTATAACTGAAGTCAAGCTCACCGGCCTATAGTTCCCTGGGTGATCCCTCTGACCTTTTTTAAACAACGGTACTACGTTTGCTATCCTCCAGTCCTCTGGGACCTCACCTGTGTCCAAGGAAGAGACAAAGATTTGCGTCAGAGGCCCAGCCAAGTCTTCCCTCAACTCCCTTAGCAGCCTGGGGTAAATGCCATCAGGCCCCGGAGCTTTATATGTCTTTAAGCTGCCTAACAGCCCCAACACCTCTTTCCTCGTAATC